>JBAMJR010000329.1:65000-637500 GCA_038501785.1 Myoxocephalus aenaeus
TGCTTTTTTCTCGCCGACACTCCCATTATGGATTTAGACGCAACCTTGAAAGAGCCTTCATAGAAGATTTTCAAAATTGCCAGAAAAACAAGGTAGTCTTTTAAGTGTTTATCTGTGGTAATTTACTTATTTCAAGCCGATGAGCCTTTGCAAGCTGAATTCCGTCTGAAAGGAATGGAAAACACCAGGGGAGGTTGACAAATAATCTCAAATCTTACAGTAAACGTTGGGAAATTAAAAAAATGAAAATAAAGTGCTGGACACACAATTTGCCGTAAGTCGGCTTTAGCCTTTATTGAGCTGAAAATTGGGAAACCTTTTGTTTTATTTGAATATAGGTAGGGCTTTAGTCGATTAGTTGCTTTTTATGTTTGTTTTTCTACTGAATGACTTATTTCAAGAAACCCATTAACAAATCTCTAGTAAAAACAAGATTTATAGCGGTGCTTTTGTGTGATTTCATTTATTTTCTTATGGAGAAACTTAGTTTCACAGAACTGTCGATTTAAGTAATCAATTTGCCTTTGACATGACTTTCTTTGGTCAAGGACCGTTGGTGGATGGACGGACAGATGGACATGGTTTTGTCCACTGCTTCTAAGTCACATGATACGAGAATTCATGTGAGACACATACTCAGAAAAGAACTACAAAGTAACACTGTGAAGAATAACTGGGCGGAGAAGGGAGAGAGAGAGAGGTGTTGAGTGAGCCCTTACACACACACACACACACACACACACACACACACACACACACACACACACACACACACACACACAACCTAAATCATCATTGGAAAATCATTAGAAGTCTGGCAAAGTGGAGGGGCACAGATTGAGGGACAAACACCCCATTCAAGCGCACACAAAGACGGCCCTGCACACACACACACTAACACACTCTCAGAGAGGCAGCCGGGTGGAAGGGAACCGGGGCGGTTCCAATGTTACACTGCTAGAACACACACACACACACACACACACACACACACACACACACACACACACACACACACACACACACTCTAACCTCACAAACAACCCTCCATACTTCCCAACCCGTCCGCCCACCTCCGTCGACATTTATTGCTCCTTCTGTGTGAATGTCTTCCAGTTTCATTCACATGTCAGCCATTGTGTGTGTGTGTGTGTGTGTGTGTGTGTGTGTGTGTGTGCATGCATGAGTGTGTCTGCGTCTATGGGTTTGTCGCTGTGAATGAGAGCTCCATTAGTGATTCATTTGTGTGTAGTTAACCATTGTGGAGGGAAGGCAACATTTTATTTGTCTGAACCCAACCCTGACCATATGGCAACACCTTCCCCTGCTCGCTCCTCTTCCTCCCCTCCGCGTTCCTCCCAGCGCTACTCCTCCTCTGCTTCTTCCTCTGGACTTAACTCTTCCTGTCCCTCACCCACAGTTCATCTGTTCGCCGCCCTCCTCCCGTCTGCACTTTCTGCTAAGAAGTTGCCTCCCTGCCTTCTTCCTTTAGCTGAGTTTTTGGAATGTGTGCACGTCAGCTTGTGTGTGTGTGTGTGTGTGTGTGTGTGTGTGTGTGTTCTAGGTCGATGGGGACAGGCCTCCTTGGCTGTCAGCTACTATCAGCCCTCACGTGTGCCAGTAATGTTGTGTATTGTCCGAACACATCACTAGAGGAGCATCTGAGACGTCCATTAAAGTTCAAAGCAATTTATCACTATCTCCCTCCGCCTCCTCCTCTCTGCGTCTCCCATCATCCCTCACCCTCTCCTCCCTTTCCCCGCGCTGTCACTATCTCCTCCTTCTCTTCTCCTCTTTCCAGTCTCACTCCTCTGTCTCCATCCATCACGTCCATCCGCTCTCCCTGTTTTGCTTGAATTAAAATTCAAATAGGATTAATCGGTAGGTCTTACATTTTATTTTAGAGGGGGGAGAGGCTGAAGCAGGTTGTGCAAGGTGCTGCATGTAAATATAATTCAAAATGAAGATAACAAATATTGTGGAGAGTCTCTCTCTCTCTCTCGTATTCTGTCTTGTATGTGTCTGTCTCTCAGCCTCTGTCTGTCACACTTGCTAATGCACGATGCCCTTGACATCTTGAGTGTGATTTGTGACAAGCTGAGGCTCCTACAGGCTTTGTGTGTGTGCGTGCGTTTCCCCCGTGTGACAGGAGCCACCCTGGGGTATGGTAACTTTAGGCGGCGAGTTGAAATATTAAACTGGCCTTAACGACTGACGGCTCTCTAACACCCGTTCAACAGCCGTTCAACATGCATGCACGGGCGCCGTTCCGCAAACACGCCCACACGTGTTCCAGCCTTGACAGTAAGTAGCTTTCCTCAGCACACACGGCCGTGTGTGTGTGTGTGTGTGTGTGTGTGTGTGTGGGTGCGTGCGTGCGCGTGTATGAGCAAGCGACACAAGGTTGGATTTGGACTTGTTTTTAATCAGTGGGATTTTGCAAATGGCCTCGGGCTTCTCCCAGGGACTAATTAGTGATGTGACTTCGGCATAATAAATAAACACACACAAACGCGCGAGCGGCAACACAGTATCAAAACACACACGCATAAAACGAAAACAAAAAAAAGAACACAGAAGACAGAGTTAGAGAGTCAGGATTTACAGATCAGATGAAGAAAGCGTACATTTACGAGGGAAGTAAACAAATGTGCTGATGCTGCCCGATCCACGCTGTTTCTGTTCCGTCTCTCCATTAATTTCTTCCTTTTCTCTCTTTGTCGCCTTTGCAGTGTGTTATTGTTGAGTTTTCACATTCCATATCTCTCCCTCTGTCATGCACACACGCGCACGCACACACACACAGACACACACACACACACACACACGCACGAGCGCACACACATAGATTCAACTATTTAATGTGTTGACAGCCTGTGCCCAAGTGAGAGCAGAAGGTTGACGGCCTAAGAGAATTCCTCAGGCTTTTCCACACTGCACCTTAATACACACACACACACACTCACACTCACACACACACACACACACATATTCTGGCTGTGTAAACCAGAGAGATTAGCAGCTCATTACCATACCACAGGGGGGGAGCTACACAGGGGACTGTGTGTTTCTGTGTATGTATGTGTATGAGTGTGTTGTGTGTGAGTGCCAGCGCACCTCAGAGCCTTGTCTTCTGGTCATAACAACAACTGTTCCATTATTTGTGTGTGTGTGTGTGTGTGCCAGAATGAAAGTGTCTTTAATCAGGAGGACAGAAAAACAGAGGCCACAGAGAATTACTGAATATGTTTTCATCGGCGAGACAATTATCAGATTAAACAAATTCCCCTCGTTAAGCAGCTAATCTATCCATCCAATCAGCAGGCAGGACGGAGGCAGCAACACCTGCTCCCCAGCGGTGACCTCAGACAGATGTGGAGATGATCCACTTTCGGAATCGCTGCTCAGATTCAAGGGAGGATTGTTTCATCCTTTTGAAGTCTGGTGTTTGGCATTAAAAGGGGACTGCAACCCAGTTTAGCAAGTCTACTTTTCATGTTTATTTTGGAGAGTTGATGTTAGCTCCCTAACACTTTCCAAGCAAAGTTCTGTAATGCAGTGGGTCTGAAATGCAGCCACAGTTAGGGTCACTTGGGCCTTTTGCCTGTTGTTGAGACAGTTTTCATTTAGGTTTCCCAAGCTTCATTTGTCGGGCCACGGGCAGGGTATTGAACCAGCAACTCTTTGGCTATATGGGCGACTGTGGCTCGACCCCCAGCTCCGCTAGTCCATGTTGATGTGACCTTGAGCAAGACACTTAACCCTGAATTGCTCCCCGTTGCTGTGTCTACGGTGTATAGAGCAAAAATGTAAGTCGCTTTGGATAAAAAATGAAATGTAATGTAATATGGCCACTGCTCTGATTTCTCAGCTGAAAGGGTCTAAACAAGAGTCTAAAGCAATGCCAGCGGCTCTGTGAGGCAGTACTTTGAGCTAAATGTTAACATGCTCTTGATGACAATGCTGACAGGCTCATGTTAGCAAGTAGTGTACAAATCGAAGCGTTGACCTGATGATTGTGTGAAACGAAAAGTCAGAGGATCAGCAATTCATCCTGAATATTTCAATTGTAATTGCAAGCCTGCAGTAGTTTTAATGGAGATTTTAATCTGAACCAAAGCGGTGGATTATGAGCCATGCTGTTGGTGTGGCTAAACAGTTCAATCACTTAGCCTTGGTCGGTTAAACCCAACATGGACTCTATGTGCCACGGTGGTTATACCTATAGACAAAACCTATTCTGCAAATGAAAAGTAGTTTTTACCTAGCCACATGACTGGGCTTGTGAAAGATATGTTAGCTCCCTGTTAGCTGTGTGTGATATAGAGGTGTTCAACTTCACAAGTTCATGCTGCAGATCAAGCCACGTAAACTAGCGTCATCACATAGGCTCAGCTGACCCCAGTACAGTAAGGTTGCTGTAACTGCAATTATGGTCTGCAGCGTGACAATACGCTACTTCACATTGCCAAACCCTACATAGTTTGAGAACAACTCTTCTCCAACACTGACGTAAAGCCTGCGATGGTTGCTTCATTGCCACAAAATGGTACTTAGACTTTGTGCACATGTAAGATGCCTGTATGAAATCCTGTCAACTAAACAACTTTTACATTTATTACTTATGCGCAACATAACATAATCTGATCCGCTGGAAATCATCTTGTCTTGTCTAAGATACTTCCTGCAGTCATTTACTGTTTTTTTTTCTCTCCCTATTTCCTGTGCATTATCACAGGCAGAGGACCGAACTGATTCTTGACTCATATTTCTGGCTGCAGGAGACGGCAGGTAGTGTTCACAGCAACAGCAGACGCATCCCGGGGCAAATCTATTTTAAAGCTGACAGTCGGTGACTTTTTCCTTCTTAAGAGAGAAGGAAGTGCAACCCGAAGCCTTGATCGGGATAAAGGCCGAGATTTATTTAGACTGATGAAATGATCACAGTCATGGCAGTGAAAGTGAGCAAGTAAAGTGTGTGTGTGTGTGTGTGTGTGTGTGTGTGTGTGTGTGTGTTGTGTGCGCGCTTCACTCACTCACTCATACACACACACTCACAACGCACGCACACCTCTTCACAATCAGAAATCAGCGCCTGGCTGCAGAGAGAAAAGAGAATTCATTAAACTCAGCCACCCACGCTGGGCCACAGAATAGACGGGGGGTAGCGAGGGAAGAAAGGCTGGGAGGATGATGAGAGAGGGAGAGAGAGCGCGGCAAAGACGGTGAGAGCGGCAAAGACGGTGAGAAAAGAGGGGAGAAAGAGGAGGGAAAAGGAGAAAGAGAGAGGGGATGCAGTCCTCTTAGCGGGTGCCCATCAAGTGAAGTGGATAGGAGGTCAGTTGAACAGAAAAGCTCTTTTGGAGCAAAGGGAGGGTAAAGAAACAGAACACTGGATGAGAGAGGAGAGAGAGAGACTTTGTGCGAGAGAGGTGTTAGATAAGCGTCAGTCTGAGATCATGATAACAAGCACAAAAGTAATGAAGACTTGTCCTCGCGGACTATTTGATTCTGTGGATTGTCGAACTGTCTCCAGACACTCTTGTTGTCCCCTGCTTGGTAGCCTATAGGCCGCACCGACCCCCTTCAATCAAACCTGACTGACAGCCAATCAGATAGTGTGCTCCGGGTCAGCATGGCCGTTACCCGAGGCCGACGTGTCAACCTTTCCCTCTCTGTCCTCATCCCGGGCCTAATCCGCACTGCACTAATCTGGTTAACTAGAGCTGTTTCTGAAATGAACAAAAGCCTAATCTAATTCCCATTTAGCTCTAATTAAGAGATTTCTGACCTCTTATCCTCTTATCATAATCATCAGGATTTTGGCAAACAGTCAAACAGACGCAAAAAGAAAGACGCCAGCGCCGGTGTACTGTTGGAGATTCTGTGTGTGACAACAGCGCTCACTCAGATAAGATGTAGAGATACACTGAAGGAAGAATTGAGAGGTTTCTCTATCTGCTTTAGACACACACACACACACACACACACACACGTTCCACCTTAAGCCTTTTACTGTCCAGAATGTCAGCAGCCATCTATAGCACCGCGGCCTGTCACACAGAGTGAGAGAGAGAAAGTGTGTGTGTGTGTGTGTGTGTGTGTGTGTGTGTGTGTGTGTGAGAGAGAGAGAGAGAATCTGAGGGACGGAGGGAGGGATGTCCTTGAGAGAGGACAGAGGTGTTCAGCTGGATCTAATGTGACGGAGGAAACAACTGGAGCACACACACACACACACACACACACACACACACACACACACACACACGCGCGCACAGGCACACACGCACACATGCCACTGTTGCATCAATAACATTCCTCTAGGAAGAAAGAAAAACATTTGCTGGGATAAATTCATATGAATCCAAAATCCGTCTGACTAAATCCGTTTGTCCCGTCCAACCCTCCACAGGCCAGCCTTTTATATCGGCAGCAGAGGAACGGGGGGCGAGAGCGGGGCCGAGCCCCGGCCTGGCTCTCTGCGATGGGCCTCGGCATCATTATCATCAGCAGCGGGCCCTCTCAGATGCGCCAGCACAAGATCAAAGGAAAGCCTCTCAATCTTCTCCCCTCACTGAGGCAGCACAGAGCTGCTCTATAACTGGCATCTTGGTCCTGCGATAATCCTCCCATTGATCTACTTCACAGAGTTCAGTCTGCGCCGAGGCTTCTGGGTAGAGGGTTAAAGATGCCGAGGAATGTCTGTCGGAGTTTGCAGCACTGGGTGCCAGATCTTATTAAGCCGTACGTCGGCCGAGCTGCGCATTACAGCGTCCTTATTTTTTAGCTTTTCTTGCGACCTGTTTTCAAGGTGCTTTGCTTCTGTGAGGTAATGTTAATGTTTGATGAGGTCTGCTTGCATTTGCATAGATTCCACCCAAATCATCATTTAGGCTTTTGTAAAGGATACAAAAATAGGTTATGTATTTAGCACAAGCAATTAAAAAAGCATATCCGCTGCAACATGTAGGCATGGGATAGGGGGCGAAATGTATTCACCTTATTTTCTAGTTCCTTCCTTTCCTTTGAAGTCCAGGAGAGGGGGGGGGAGTTAGACTGCGAGGCAGAAGGAGAGGGTGGAGGGTGAGGATGAAGACATGGAACAATAGACCAGTGAGCCATTACCTCAGCTCTGCCACTGGGCCTCCCTCTTCTCAACATCTCCATCTACTGGTGGCTTGACGAACCGCCGGCTTGTCCTGTCTGGCGCTGCTGAGTTGGTGTGATGTGATTTAAACAATCGAACAATTCATTATTGAGACTGAGCAGTGCTGGTTAATATGCCTTTGGACAGAGCCAGGCTAGCTGTTCCCCCCTGTTTTCAGCCTTTATGCTAAGCTAAGCTAACCTGGTGCTGGCTGTAGCTTCCTATCTATCCTCCAGACATAGAGAGTGGTTTCAACCTTCTCATCCGATTCTTCGAAAGAAAATGATAATTTCCACGAGACTTTTGTTGCGCTAAAAAGATATTAAATATAAAAAGGCTCAGGCCGGCGCGTGTGAGAAACAAAGCGACACAAAGACTGAGCGAGAACGTGGTTCAGGTTGTGGAGGCGAGTGTTTTGGTCAGTGTGTAGTATTGTGATGTTTTGTTTTTTATTCACAGCCACCTGTGAATGTGTATGTGTTGGATGAGACTAATTGTATGTGTTTTTTGCCTCATAAACACTCAAAGGCCAACTCAAACACACACACACACACACACACACACACACACACACACACACACACACACACACACACACACACACACACACACACACACACACACTTACACTCACACACACCTACTCACACGCCTCCATCTTAACCACACGGTTTCTCCAAGCTTGGCGAAATGCATTGATAAGCAAGTACGCGCATACTCACACACACACACACACGCATACACTGCAGTGTGAAATTGGGTCAGCAGTGGGCTTTAATGCTGAGCACATACGCTCTCTAAAACTGATCTGCATATTCATGTGGGTGGCTATCAAAATGACACACGCACACAAGTAGACACGCGCACATGAATAAGTACATGCATGTACACATTGGCCTAAACTTATCCATCCCACACACGTGCCCACATGCACAGATACATGCAAATGCACCAACGCACAACGACAACAAAGCACAAAGAAAACCCTGAAGCTCATGGATATTGCAACTGTCAAGGAGCCACAGGGAGCAGTTACGTTCTACTCATTCTAATTCTGTGGCTAAAAATGAGCTTCTTCCTCTGCCACCTGTACCATGTCAATCATTTTTTCTCCTTTTCTTTTCACTTCTCTCCCTCCATTCCCCCTCATGCTCCCTCTGGCAAAAGGTCCGTGACCACCCTTTCAGAGGACGGCAAAGTCCGGCTGATGCCTGGCGGGCCCGGCAGACCAGCTCTCATTACTTCACAACTTTAGAGTGAGCCGTAACATCGTCAAAACCCTGAGAAGCACTCACACTTCTTCACAGAGAAATTCAAGCGCCCAAAAACAGACGGGGGGGGGGGGGGGGGAGAAGAAGAAAAAAATCACCAAGAATCATTCTGGCTGCTGAGTTTGGAAGAGAGTTGGAGGAATAAGCCGACTGAAGTAAAGGTGTGAATGACGGGTTGGGGGAATAGGAGGAAAAGGAGGCAGAGGGAGAGAGAAGGAGAGGTCTCCCCCTTAAGGATACACTCGTCAAAACCCCCTACTTTGCGTTTCTGACTTTTTCAGCGAGGAACAACAGTTTTCTCTGACAAAGCATTTTCCTGCTTATTTGCAGACGGAGGGAGGAGACGGGGCTCAAGTTGGAACGTGAGAAACCGAAAGGATGTAACAAAGGATTCAGAGCCAGTAAGCAGATAGCTCTGAAGGCCGCTAGGGGCAGGGGAGGGAAGAGGGGGAGGGGAGGGAAGGGGAGGGGGTGTCTTTTGAAGAGAGAGATGGTAGGGGAAAGAGAAGGATGGAGATGGAGAGAATGAGACACACAGAGAGAGAGAGAGAGAGAGAGTGTGTGTGTGTGTGTGTGTGTGTGTGTGTGTGTGTGTGTGTGTGTCTCCTGTGTATGTGTTTGGGGACCCACAGAGTGAGGCCTGGGCATGTGATTTATTTCAGAATACTAATGTCTCTTTGATCTCCTCCGCTTTAAAAAAAAAACACCCTGCTGGGATTGTGGGCACACACACGCGCACGCATGCACACAAATGCATATATGTATCTACATACAAGCGAGCACACACTCGTACATACCTGCAGCACACACACCCCCACATTAATATTGTTGTGTCCCCTCGACTGACTGCTGAGCAGGACTCATTTATGCACACACACTCCCACACTCAGTCACACACACACACACACACACACACACACACACACACACACACACACACACACACACACACACACACACTCCAGGGCGTCTAATCTACTTTAACTATCGTCAAATCCATAGAGATCCAATTACAAAGATAGAGGGATATTTGTTTTTCTCTATACATCCTAAAAGACTAATTAAATTTTCATGTAAAGATGAAATTATTTGATACAACACAAACGTCTTTTCATTTTCATAATTGTAATGTAATATGTTTTAATTGGGGATCCTGTGACTGTTTCTGCCTACCTCAGCTGCCTTTCTAGGCCTATTATCCTGTGAAACCACACACACACACAGACACACACACACACACACACAAAGAATGGGGTTGTATTTCGCTTACCTTTCTTTCTTGTATCATTTCATCATTCCAAGTCGGGGTCATGTGTGCTAGAGCGTATCCCAGAATGCACCGGGCAGAAGACAGTCAATCAAAGATTATTCAGACCTTCGTTTTTTTGTTTTTTTTTAGGGTCTTGTACGCGTCTGCCTACCCTGAAAAAAATCAAATAATAAGGTGTGCATGTTTATGATAGTGTGTCAGTATAGGTGATGGCATATGTAGGCAACATAATGAAAAGGGGGGATTTAATCACAATCACAGCTGCCCATCAGTATGTATTTATACATAAGAACACACTACAAATCCACTGCAGGTCTCTTGACCATTTAACAAGCTTAATAACAGCCCACAGCCTCTGTTCGGCCTGTACTTCAGCACAGCACGGATTTGAGCTGAACGCTAACATTAGCATGCTAACGTGCTCACAATGACAGTGTGTGTCAAATGGCATGGTAATCCATTCAATGATTTCATAAAAGTAGAAACGTCAACCTCATGGGGGCGCTATGGTAAAAGTCGGGCGATTACCAAAGTCATCAGGATATACATCCTCTGGTGACCATGTCTGCGTTCAAAATTTCACTGCAAGCCATCCAATGTGTGTTCAGTCTGGGGGGGGAGCGGGTCTTATAATCCCGAGTTTGGAAGTTCGAACTCCAGCAGCTGCCCACTGCTCCTAAAATGCTTCGGGGGGTTAAATCAGAGGTCAAACTATGTCGTATGAGAATATTTTTACATTTTAAGTTTAGTCCAACTGACCAACGGAACAACATTACCATACGGCCACGCTGGTAACGCGGCTAAAAATAATAATAGCTTGTAAAAAAATGCTCTTCTCACCCAGTACGCCTACTTCCGTCATGGCTTCACTTTTGCACGTCGCATGAGTTATTTGAACATTTTGAAAATTACAATAACGTTAATGTGTATTTCCAGGCAATCTGGGTCGTCTACTCCGATTCAGTCACTCATTTGCTGCATGCCAAAGTGAGCTCTTGCAGCAAACCCCAGCTTTTAACTGCTATGTTTATTTACACTATGTGTGTACAGAATATACTGTATGAGCACAATTGGTTGATCTTTAAACTGTGTCTTCTTTGATTCATTCTTGTATAACTGCAATTGAATATAAACAGGCCGCTCTGGAAAGAAGCTGAAGTCTCTCTCTCTCTCTCTCTCTCTCTCTCTCTCTCTCTCTCTCTCTCTCTCTCTCTCTCTCTCTCTCTCTCTGCTTTCTCCTGGGTCTGCCGGCAAGCCGTTTGACTGCAGTAATTAGAAGACGAGTCAGCTTCTAATACTAAAGGCTGTCTGTGGTTCCAGGAGGCTCACAACGTTCTCCTCTATTGTATTGTGTAGTCCTGAGCAAAATTCTGATTGGATTGTGTGTTTGTTATATTTGTGAAACTGTAAATTGGGGATATTAATTAGCAGTTAGGGAGCCGCGGTTTGGAGTCTGTACCAGCCCAGCCTGCTCTGGGACACTCTTTTACTGGATGCAGGCACTTCAATGTACTGATGGTGTTTTTAATTTCTGTAATTTAAACATTGCCTCGCTGCTCAGTTGCTTCTCAGGGTTTCTGCCATTGAGTTTTAGTGTGTATTTTCTTCCAAGACTTGCAGTGTGTGTGTGTGTACAGGATTTAAAACAGGATGTTCTAGTCTAACCTCCCTCCTCCCCATAGTCTCGGTTGATACATGGAGTCTGTCAGAAACTCCAGCTCTCCTCCCTGATGAACACCTCCAGCGGCCGCCTCAGGGACATCAGTGCATGCAGCTGCTGGCCCGACTCGGCTGGGTTTTCATCCCTCGTCTTCACAGCAGAGGTAGCAGCTTGGTGATGTCACCTCTCATAAGGGGCTGCCTCAGGGTGGCACAATGCACCGACTACAGTGGGTGATGGAATCAGATGTATAGCTTTCATTTGATAAAAGTAAAGAGGACCTGACATGCTTAGACCCCAGCGGCTGTAGGTCCCTAATACACGGAATATCAAGTATTATAGGCTTTACATAATTGAAATATTTATTTAAAGCAGCTTTAAGATAGCCTTAAACGGATCAAATGACTATGACTAGTCGTATATAGTGAAGAACCCAGGGAATTATCACCAACTCTGTTGTCACCCTCAACTCTGCAGAGCTTTTTTTGCTCAATGTTTCCTCGTTCGCAACTTTTTGGTTTTGTCTCTCTCTCAGCACACTCGTCAGCGTCGTGTGAACTGTTTTCAGCCCTAAAGCTCTGATAAAGCCTCTGCACAAGCTGCTGCAAAGCCCCAAACAGCAGGAGTTGGTATGGAGACCAAAAACAGAGCTGCAGGGAGAGTAGTTTTTTGTTTTTCCCAGGTCGTTTTTACATCCGACTCTCAAGCGACCAAATAAATAATACTCATATAACATTGTTGCACCCATAACGGACAGTGTTAAGAAAAAGAAGACCAACAAATATTGAATTCTTCATCATTATCCACCCCTCCACTATATAATCAATCTGTAGACTTCCTCCCTTTTTTGTGGTACTTAGCAGAAGGTGCTCTGCTGCTTGGAGCTGCTCTCTCAAGACCAGCAGGAGCGTAACAGCCACATGGTGGCGTTTACCAAAGTAGACAGCGCCATCTTGCGGCCCCCTGCTGCTGCTGCTGCTGCTGCTGCTGCTGCCTGCACAGAGAGGGTGGAGCAACACACCTGGACTCGGCCTGAACTTGCACCCGCTGCTGGTTTGTTTATGTCGGGAAGTGAAGGCCGAAATGGTCTGCGAGGAGCTAGCGGTCTGGAGTATACAAACTGGCTGAAAGCCGGACGATGCTGCTCATCCTGAAGGAGGGCCTGCATCCCTTCATCATCCAGCCACACTTTTGCATTATGAAATACTGTGTGTGTGTGTGTGTGTGTGTGTGTGTGTGTGTGTGTGTGTGTGTGTGTGTGTGTGTGTGTGTGTGTGTGTGTGTGTGTGTGTGTGTTTGAGTTGGCCTTTGAGTGTTTATGAGGCAAAAAACTATTTAAACCTGGTTTTCTCACACTAATCCAGGAGTAATGTGATCTATTTTCTTAGTTTTTTTTCTGCATCACTTTGAGACAAGACGTGCCTGATTTGACATGATCTGCATGACTGTCAGAGGAGAACGTTAACAGTGGACATTTCACTTCACCTCTACCACATCATGTCTTTGGGCACCCACCTGGACTCAAGGTGGAAATGGTTAGATTTTGACCGCCAAAGGTTACTGTGACCTCACAAAAAAACAATTCCTTGAAACCATCCATGCATTTTATTAATATCTATAAGGTTTTTTTTTTTTTTTTAATTAAAAGACTGTGATAAAAATTTAAAAACACAAATGTCAACCTCATGGTGGCGCCAGAGGAAAAGCCATGGGATCAATGAAGTCATACATCCTCTTGGGATCATGAATGTCTTGTACACATTTTCACGTTAATCCATCGAATAGTTTTCCCAGATTTTTTACTAAAGCAAAAGTTCCCCACTGCGGGTTTAACATACATTTAGTTGTTTCTGGCGTTATTGGTGGGTCGACCTATACCAGCAAGTAAAGATATTGTTTTTACTTTCTAACTTTTGAATTACAGATTGTTCATTTGGAATACTAATTAGCAAAGACTGCATTTTTGTTCCTTTTTGTTTCAAAACTGCCATAATCATAACGTTGTTAGCGGAAGTATTTCAGTAAAGTAAATTTCTAAATAAAGTTGAACCTGGTTGCTCAACACAGGCACACAGTTTTAAGCTACATAGATCGACTTATTCACACTGTTGCTGAGTTACATTTCCCATCCGATTTCAATGGGTCCTGTTTATATTAAAGGGTTTAAGATCTACGTGTAGAAAAACAGTTTAAGTTTTTAACCTCCAGTTAATTAGAATCTATATAGTTGTGCGGTTATAATCGCTGTCACACTCAAGAGAGGTGTGCATGTTCAGGTTTACCTGGTGGAAAAAGTATTCCAGTGTTTAGCTTTGACTTACAGTGCAGTCTCCTCAAAGTAAAGTCTCATAATATATATATAAGTTTAATATATTATGAAGTGAAATGTAGTTGTAGCAAAACAATATTCAGTATAGTACAGCAGTATTGCATATTCTAATTATTAAGTCTGCAATAAGGCCCACACCTATCTAGCCATCCATCTATTTGTACACTTGTATTGACAAAAGAAAAAAACGCAGCTCCTCTGTGACTGAACTAAAATCCTTACTATGATCATAAATGTGATTTACGGCAGCTTACCTGTCGTAACAACAATGGGTGTTCCCAGGAAATGTGGCTCCACCCACTCAGCTTGGGCTTCTTGACGGTGTCGAACGAGTGCCACACGCTTGCCACTGCAGTGCCAATGCCACAAGGAGGATCTCAGCCTTGTTGCATTTTAGGGGATCATTTGCTCTCTGTATATACAGTGTATAGGGTTTACAATGACATCGCTTGTTAAATATGCTGAAAACAAGACTCCAAGAAGTCACTGTTTTTTACTAAGAAATAGTGCAGCACATAACCCTCATACAACCACAACTTATTGTTTTCTTTTACTTAGGTTTTTGCACAAATTACATTTTAATTGGTGAGCTTTACAAGTGCATCAATTTACCTTCAGGCACGGTGTTCAAGCACTCATGGGGTCCCAAGGCGGGATCTGGGAATCCGTTGTAGTTGATGATGGTGGAGTGTAACAGAACAAAGCGTTCTGAAAAGCCAGTGGCCCACTCTAGGTTGTCCATCAGGGACCACGCTGTGTAACCCTGGATATCCACATTATCTAGCAAGTAAGCTAGGAGGAGAAAATGAACACCTTTAGGATTGCAAATACACTTGAGATTCTTAACTTGTAATTGCAATTTAACAGCGAAAATTGTAAAAGGTTTGCATTCCCATACTAAATACTGATTATTTTCTCAACCCCAAGGTCTATTTGAAAAATAGACCTTAAAAAGCTATAATATACAAACAACCCTTGTGAACATAGATATGTTCATATATATATAATTCATATATGTGTTAGTGGTATATTATCTTATGATAGTATACAGAAAAGGAAAAAAAAAAAAAATTCTTAACGTAACTACATTTTTCGAATTTAATATATAACATGGATGTATATGTTAGGAGTATCTGTGCGACGTTTGGCTTTGATTGAGTGAAGTTAAGTATTTCTAATTATTATTTTAATTCAGGATTTTCGAGTGATCGTGTCGACCCGGCCGACACTGAACATTCCCACACTCCCTCCCTGGTCATTGAACGGTCCTCGCTCCACTCTAGCCATGTGCTGCGGGGAGAGGGAAATCTATAGAGACCAAGATAGGCCGTGATGAATCATATT
Organism: Myoxocephalus aenaeus; assembly: GCA_038501785.1. NCBI lineage: Eukaryota > Metazoa > Chordata > Actinopteri > Perciformes > Cottidae > Myoxocephalus > Myoxocephalus aenaeus. The sequence continues at coordinate 80,022 of JBAMJR010000329.1, forward strand.
TCAGCCATAAGTAAGTCAATTTTCAATGTTTTTGCTGGACATATATGGCAATGTTGTTAATATCTTGGTGAAGGTTGGTTTCCCACTTTCTTTCTAACTTCTTCTCATATTGTCGAGAGGTCACGGTTATGCATAGTACTTAAACGGCTTATCTACGTGTCTCCACCTCTGCCAGGTGTCAGCAATAAAATCCCCTAAACTGTGTGTTTTTATAGGGTTTCATTATCCCTTTTTCTGGTTTTACTGCTGTTAGAATTATTCTGCCTTTGTCATCCTTCCTTAGTTAACGACTTCAGTTCCTCGCCAGAAACGGCTGTCTGACAGCAAGATAAAGCAGTGAAAATATTCTAAATATAGCGTCTACTACACCTGATACAGACTCCCTTCAAAACATCGGAGTGAACCCTTTAATGCTAAGCTAACCGAATAGTTTCATGTTTACTAAACTCACTCGACAGAAGTATAAATCTTCTTATCTAATTCTAGGAGAGAAAGCCAATTAAGCATAGTTTACCCACAAAATCTACCTTTATACTTAAAGAGATTAAGTAATCCAGTGATTATGTTATATTGACCACATTAGGCATTTATTCTTTTTACATTCAAACTGTCACATGTCCAGGTCGTATTCCAGCTGAGGAGCCGTAAGAGTTATCTAGGTCTGAGTCATGCGTCCAGCTGTGGTCACTGCTGTCCTGCTGTCGATTGGCATCATCAACACTGTGACAGCACTAAGCGAAGGTAAGTACACGACTATCAGCAAAACATTATTGAACTAAAATCTAAGAAACTTAGTCATTAAAGCACTTGTGTTTTTTACAGATGAGGTTGAGGATCTGTGCGATGACCATATTGATGTGTGTCGTGATGATACGAAATGGATGAAATATAAGAGGAGTCGCTGTATGAGATACTTCTATGATAGTCCCATGTCTTATATGTTCTGATAAAGTTCTGGTGAAGACTAACACTCTTTCACATTTCTGTTGATTTCAGGCTCACTGCCACTCTTTGGATAGTGAACTGTTGTCAATACACAATCAAGATGAGAATAACGGAGCAATATGTATGAGCTATTTTTTTTTACTCTGAGCCCGTACCGTTTTGGATTGGAGCCAAAAGATCCGGGGTAAGCGTTGAACGTCTCCCTGTGGTCAGAGATCAGACAGATTAGTTAGTAAACTCAAAGACGCTGATGGACGATACAAGGAGCAGAATGTGTCACATGTCATAACTGATCCTCACCTTTGTGTTCTTCCGGATGGGTTCAAGTACACGGATGGAACTGAATTCAAGTTCACTAATTGGCTTCCTAAACAACCAGACAATTATCTCGGACAAGAGGACTGCGTCGAGTCAAATGTTGGGGGTAAGGGAACATAGATTATATAAAAGTAACTTTTGAATATGAAAACATTTAGGGGAGATTTAAGATAATTTATTATACTACTGACACTAAATGTGTTATGTGTCTGTGGATTTTCATAATGCGAAATTCTTCTTTTTACTGTTGGGACATTATTGTGAACGAAAGTTGCCCAAAAACAGAGAGGAACATAAACATAAGAATAATATGTTTATTAAGTATGGAACCTCTCATAGAAGACAAAATAATAATAAAAATAATGAAACATTTGGCCTTATGAAGTAATTTAGGGGCATTGATTACACAGATGATCACTTATCATGAACGTGAAACTACTCCTGATCATGTGACCTCATCAAGTTGAAACGAGCACTTTAAGACAAAATAATTGAAAAATGTTCCTTCATGAGGTCATCTGTCTGCTCAAAAGAGGAAATGTAAATATATAACCTATGTTTTCTTTTTTTCCAGACTGGGGAGTGTGGAACAATAACCGCTGCTCAGCGAAGAAGGAATTTGCGTGCATAAAGAAAAAGTGATCATCAACAGCTGTTGTTTGCTCTAATATTTTCAATCAGTGTCGACAGCTGATCAGCTGAGCTGCATACCAGTCTGCTTCATGCAAACACAAGCTCTTTAAATTTACTGCAATAATAAACGCTTCAGCATTTATGTTCCAGGGTCTTGTTTCATTTGTTTACATTTAGCATTATAAGTGTTGAACATGTTTTGTCTCCTATTTTATTTGCACTTCATACTAAGGCTTTATGTTTATTTCTGGTATAAAGTGAACAGTGTTCAGTACTTGGTTGAATGTCTGTCTGAAAGCCTGTTGTGCCCCCTTGTGGTGGAACGGAGTGGAGCTGCAGAGGAAGAGGAGTGAAGAGATAACGCCAGAGGATGAAGCAGTTCTTTGCAGAGCACACATGAGGAATAAAGTAAACTGACACGCAGTCCTACCATGTCTCCAGTTTGATGTGGATCAGGTGTGACGTTTATAATTTAGTGTAGCGCATACAGACGCTATGTATAAATATCACACAGAGTCGATACAGTAACTGACAGTAAATCAAATAGTTGGTGCTGGACAGAGAGGGGGTCGCCTGCTTCAACGTCCACCAGTATTATTTATTTTTTCAAGCCCTAGCTGTAGTTCAAATCCCTCTGTTGAGATGTACATCGTTATTGCAAAATGACAAAGTATTTGAAAACAGTCTGTCAAACCACTTTCGTTATTTTAAAGGAGAGTTATTGAAAAAGGTCAGACTTGAACACTCGAACCCTCAGAAAGCACTCAGTAAACTCAGTTTGCGTCACACTTTGATAACTGAGCAGCATTATTCCTGATAATCAAATGTGATCAAGTGGGTTGGAAAAAACTAAAAGCTCCACGTGTTTTGAAAAAAGCACTTTTAAATTTGCAGTGGTGTCGCTGAATTCCAACTTGATGCCCAAACAAGAGGCATGGGGCTTCAAACAGGCACATATTTCAGTTATAATCAGAAGTCTTTTGCAAGTGTTTTTTTCGTACCCAACAACACTCCACATCCAGTCCAAGTCTAGCTCTTAAATTGGCCCAACTTTTAAAGGGGTGGTCATGTCTGTCAAATGCCCCAACACCATCTGCAATTTAAGTGAGGACAATTGGCCTACTTTACCGTAACATTTTTCTTCAACCAGATTCTGTAAAAAAAAAACACGTATATTTTGTGCTCCTCAGTGGAACTGGGAAGCCATGATTGATTTGCTTGAGTATAAATAACTCATATAGAGTAGATACCGTAACTTAGGTGATCGTCAACTGTCTCTGGTACTGACCTCAGCCCAGATAGTCGGACTACCACCGACCCATCTGAGAGATTCTTATCTCATCATCTGTACGTGGGATTTACTCAGTGAACCATCACTGTCATAAAAAGCAACAGTGGAAGTATTTAGATCCTTTACTCCGGTAAAATACTATTACTACTGTGTGAAAATACTCCACTACAAGTTAAAGCACTGCATTCGGAACCTGACTTAACACCACGCTCCACCATTTGACAAAGGACAGTGTTAGACAATATAGCGGCTCTCAGGTCCCTTTTCACAGGCCAAGAGGGAAAACTATAGATCAGTGGTCACCAACCTTTTTAAGCCCAAGATCCCTGACCTCTGCCTCGGTGACAGGCAAGATCTACCTATTGAGGCGTTGAGAGAAAAAGACTGCCCAGACTACTTACAACGTGAGGCTTTTTAGGCTATTTGGCCTAATTGTAATTGAATGAAAGCAAAGACTTTGGTCCAGCTATCAATTTGATGTGACCAAGAACACACTAAATGACTTAATTTCAGTGCAACATAAAATGGAAATTATGTGTTAACCGCACACAATATGAACAAGAAAAAACACATTTCCAATGAGCAGGCTGGATGAACTACCAATATTAACTGTTGTATTTATCAACTGTTTGAATTGAAGCATAATTTTAGCAAAATGTTCGAAATGATCTATTTGAAAGATACAAAATCAGTTCAGTTTTTACTTTGTCAAATATCTGAATTGGTAAAGTTAAGATATTTTTATTTGGATGTGGTCAGACATGTCCTGAACACATAAATATCAGTCAGATATAATTACATTAATTATCTTTCCATTAACCCTCAAATCAAATAATAAATACACTTCATGCACAATTGAGTTGTATTTTCTCTTTAACTCACTAGTTGAAGGTCACATGTTATACTTAATGTGAATATAATTAATTTAATGCTACGATTTGTCAATATTTTTATTTTGAAAACCGGATGTTGTTTCACGTGGATCTTTCCGCTAACTTAGCAAAAACCCTCGATCTGGGCGATTGTTATATAAAACTGTAAATCATAGCTTGTTTTATGAAAAGAAGCCCAAAACTGCTGTATTTGGATGTATTGAACACCATAAGTAATATACGGTTTGAGAAATATATGGTTTTGGTACCAAAACAAAAAAAATGTAAATGTCACAGATGTGCTTAAAGATCAGTAAAATTAAATGTTGAGTTCAGTTTACTATGGCTTTCAAGAGATGAGATCAAATTACATTTTATTTCAATAAAATAAAAAAACACTGTACAGGTAAAATATACTAAGAATATGAGTGTAGAAAATTCACAATAATTTAATCATTTTCAGATATTAACTCGACACCCTCTTTTGTACAAAATATCTCTTGGACATTTATGTGAAGTTCTGCATTATTATTTTTCCAGTATTTATAAGATATTTTCTTTGAAATAAGCAGATAAGAAAGAAGAATGAAACCCCAATGGAACCCATTGTATTAGTCTTTAATAACACAATATTTAGCACAGAAACACAAGTAATTTCTTGTCCTGCTATATTTCTGTGTTTATTTAATGTGTTTATTGAAATTATATTCTACTAATAAGTCTGTTTCACCCATCTTTTGTCTCTAAAATATGCGCTGCTCAGGATTTATGGAAATGTATTACTAAGAATTCTAAAAGTTAATATATACCAGTGCTATCACTATACCTTTGTCTGATTAATGTTTTACAAATGTATAACAAACATGGTTTTGACGTTTCCACATTGCTGTGCTTTACTAAAAGAGGAATCTCTGGGCCATTTCTTTCATGCTCAGTCGGTTTAAATGCAGCTCACACTGTAAAAACTGTGGATGTTATCATAGTGGATAGAGTGCCAAGTACAAAGTGTGCCATTGGATCTACACTTTCATTCACAGCAATCTGCATTAGTGTGATAGGAGATAATTTGTCAACAATATACTTTCATGGCATTAGAGCTATTCAATATCAGATTCTGCCCATTTAGCTTAAAACAAGAGATAAACTATCAGAGGGTCAAAACTGTGAGTCAAAACTAATTGAAAGCAAAACACCGGTCAGGAGGAAAGTAGCTTAGCTTAGCATAAAGACTGGAAGAGGGGGGGAAACAGTTAGCCTGGCTCTCTCCAAGGCTCCAAAAATAGACATTCCAGAACCAAAGGCCAGTAAGGCAAATAAGCAAATTTCCCAATATGTTGAACTATTGAGAAACTAAACTACATGATGATACAGACCACAGAGTTCTGTTTGTTTAAGCGGCCATCTGAGCCTGCCCTCCACGTGAGTCTGTTCTGGGACTCTTTGGTGCAAGTCTGGCTGTAGCCCACAGCCTCCACAGTCCTCCTCTTTTGGATACAGTGCAGCAAAATCCGGTAAGTACCATTGATGGGGCTTTTCAAGTCTAGGCTGCTGTTGAGGACTTGGACCTTGGAAATGCCAAGATCCTCCAGCGCTGCCTTCACATGCAGTTCATCTGCGCTGAGGATGTGGGAAGGTTCGACCAGGTGGTAGGGTGTGGGGCTACAAGCCAGGTAGGCCTCGGGCCATTTGATACCGCTCATCCAGCCGCTGTCCATGATCTGCCCCACAGTGAGGCGATCCACAGGAACCGGCCTCAGGAGGCCCGTAATGATCTCCTTGCATGATCCGGGTACATAGGGAGGAATGGCATAGGAGCCCTGCAGGATACAACATCTAAGCCGACCTGTGTTTGTAGCTTTGAATGGCATTGTGGCAGTCACCATGAAGTAAAGCAAGATACCCAGCGCCCACATATCTGCATATTGACCAATGTATCCTTTCTCTTTGAACAGCTCAGGGGCTGTATAAGGTGGAGAGCCACAGAATGTGTGAAGGACATCGCTGGGACAGGAGAATGTGCTGAAGCCAAAGTCACCCACTTTAATGCAGTAGGTGTTGGTGTAGAAGATGTTCTCAGCCTTCAGGTCCCTGTGGACGATGTTATTATCATGCTGGGGGAAAAGAAAAGAGAGAAATGTTTGAGGCATTACAAATTGAATCAGCTCTCTGGTAGAGATGGTTTATTAATGGTACAGGAAGCTTTGGATGCAGAGTCACAAGTAACGTTGTATTCTAGTGTCTAATGTCTGTATTCATTATTCTACAGTTCTATAATAGTAGGTATATTCTATAAATGTATCTTAAAATCATTGTGTTGTTTAAATAGTCTGCATTGGGAATCTTTTCTTTCATTTTACAACAAAATGGACTGAAAACAATGTTCTCCGAAAGACTTGCTGGTGACTTACCATATGTTTGACTGCAGATAGGACTTGAGAAAAGACATGCTTGCTCTCCAGGTCTGAAAGGCGCCCCCTGGTGCTGATACGGGAGAACAGCTCTCCTCCGCTGGCATACTCCATCACCAGGTAGAGCTTTTTGAACGTCTCCACCACCTCATACAGGCGGACAATATTGGGGTGAGCCAGCTTCTCCATGCAAGAGATTTCTGAGGCAAAAGGCGCTTGTGATCGCTTGCCCAGACGCACCTTATCCAGGATTTTTACTGCAACTCTTTCTATCAGAAGATGACAGATAAGGGCAATGAGGCCACAAGGAACACACACACTTTATTTTATCTGTGCTTTTTCTATCAATACATTTTCCTTATGTTATGAAGTGTTGCTTCTCCTTTTTGTTTCCACCTAAACTGAATAAAACTAACATGACCCACTTTTATTGGCAGTGTTTGCAGTGGGGCTTCAGATGTTTTACCTGGGAGAAATTTAAGAGGTGTGGCCTTTTCGGAACCACTTATTACTTTGACAGATTTAGAGCAATAACTTTGGGACACATGCACTTTATTGGCATGAGATAGCACCCAGCATCTCACCTTTGGTCAGGTCATGTATCCCCAATCTAACGTGGGAGAAGTTTCCGGAGCCGATCTCTCCTCTCAGCTCGTAAAGCCCCACCCGCCGTCCAAATGTCAGATCATTAATCTTCCTCTCTGAATGGGTCAAATCATAAAAGGCCTTCCCAAATGCAGTGAGCTGCATCGACTCGTCCTCCACTGTCATGTTCTCCTTGGTCTCCAACTTTTTACCCGCCTTTGGGGACGTCAGGGTGATCTCCTCCGGACGTGGAGTTGTCTTTAACTGAGACCCTGAGAAGGAGAAAAGAATCAAGGGATGCAACAGCAACGTTTATTAAGAGGCTTGAACATATTATTTACTGCATCTTATTACATATACTAAATGAGTCTAGTTCAATTATATAATATTACAATTTCAATTTAGCAGTGTGTTTGTACTCACTTGTTTTCCCTTTGATGTTCTTCTTACTCCTTTCTGTGTTGATGGCATTATTTCTGCTGTTCAAATACATGATTTGTATCCCAGAAGTCACTCTGCTTTCTTTTGTAATACGATTTTAGAAAACCAAAAGTTGGTTTAACAAAAATTGAAGAAAAAAAGTGATCAGAAATTATGTGAGCAGCATGATGTGAATTTAAAACCATCTGCATGCATCATGAAATATGTGCTATACGTGTTTCTCAGATATCCATCCGCTTATCCAGATACTCTGTATGCTGTATTATCTCCTACTGTATAATCCAGGACTACTGCATGACACCCTGTAATCTCAGAGTGTTAGACTCCTCCCAGACAGACACACAAGAGACGCCTGATGCATTTGCTTGAGAAGGACATTGATGGGATTATACTGTTAGGGGTCAAGTGACTGAGGAAAGGTTATAAAGTGCAGTTAAAGTGGTTAAGTTTCCAGTGGCTGGAACATTTAATGAAGATTCAGTGGAAATTACTTTTTACGTTATAAATAAATCTTTAATAATCAAGCAAAAATGTTTTGTCAGATGTGCTGTGTAGTTTATGGCTGCAAAAAAAAAAAATCAATTAATTTCAATTCAATGTATTTGTATAGCCCAAAATCACAGGTCAGACATTGCCTCAGAGGGCTTTACAAGGTAAGCATACATCCTCTGCTCAAGGACACTCGCAATGGAACAGGAAAAAATTCCCCTATTAAGGAGGGGAGGGCTGTCCACACAACTGTAAAAACCATGTTTGTTATACATTTGTATACATTTTGCCATTTGTAAAATGTGAAATACTCTCACTAATGTCATCAGGGGTCAGACTCACAACCAAAAATAAATGTTGTAAATTTGATTAATGAGACTCAAAACTCAAGTAAAATGAAATGCTGTGGTCACACAACCTCTATGATATATATATATATTTACATTTAAAATGTTTTTTCTTTTTCATTTCTTTTCGTCACTTACTCCTCTTCAATATTTATGGTTGCTAGTGGCCTTTTCTTTGTCTTTTAAATTGGGTCAAGTTGTTGATAACCTAGCAGTGATATAGTGTTTTTTCATCCTGAATAAAAAAATTAAAAGATGCCCCCTCTATTACAAACATAGCTGTTTGAATTCAGCCTCTCACCCATCGGCAATAAACCTTTCCTAATGCATTCCCAACAACCCTCCAACATTGCATGTGCTGAGACGATCACTGAGTTGGGGATTGGATTATGCTGAGTCGCTCGTGACATAGACATGCAGCTTATGTGCGATGAGCTGAGTCCAGCCGGGTAGCAGAGGTTGAGGGAGTGTACTGGAGTGATGAGTGACCGGCAGTTCACCAGAATGCATGTGCAGACGGTGTGATCCGGCGTCTGTCTGGCGTCATGGTCAGTTTCTGGGTCACTGAGTAACATGTAGCCCGGTCATAAGGCCACAATCACAGATGCTCTGTGTTCACTTCCTTGCTAGTTGAGCTTGTGATGGGTAAAGTCAGATTTTTTGTTTTGAGTTGCTGGAACTTTAGGGGAATTCTAATGGTTTATAGTTATTATTAGTCATATGTCTATTACTGCTACCATTAAGGCTTTTATTATTATATTATTTTCACTGCTGCTGTTATTATTAATAGTTGTATATTTCATTAGTATTCTGCCTACTACTTTACATTAATTATTTATATCATATGCATTGAATGTGTTGTAATTGCATTACACATGACACTTATTGCCCTTCTGTCCTTCCTGGGAGAGAGATTCCTCGTCTGTTTTTCTCCCTAAGGTTTCTTTCTTTGTCTCCCATTAAAGGGGTTAAGTGCCCTTTCAATTTTAAATACAACTGTGGTCATCTTTATAGAGTTCTTTTGACAACATAAGTCATATTAAGATCTACATAATTAAAGCAAGTAATTACTATGACTTAATCCGGATTTTACCGGGATTACGATTCATTTCAATAAGATTTGTTGTAATTTAAAGAAAGGAATCAACAACTGAAACCGCTAAAGGTGTCACCTTAATCACCTTGATTAAGGTGTCTGAGTGCTGACGGCTATCTGAACGATGATCCGTTGATCCCGGTGAAAATGAGGGGATCATAGCAACACTTCAAAGAAAGACTAACACCAGAGAATCAGTAAAATGCCAACATTATAACATGGCTAAATGTCTTCCTGTGATCAGAACAAGATTTTTCAGAAAAAGATTTGTCTGAAAAAGAAACAAAACAGAATACGGTTGCCCTTTTGAGATGAATGTCCTAGCGGTGTATTCTGGGCCTTTTTGCTATGTTCTTAGTTCAATTTCCATTTTAACTCATACATGTTATAGTTAAAGATTGACATTGTCTGAAAAAGTATGTCAGTCTAATTCTTAATCTTGGCTCTTTCCTCTGCAGAGGAAAAAGAAGCTTAGATTTTAAGGGCAGCTCTGGAAGGTCTGGCCATTTGGTGTCATGTTGAATAAACACAAAGGTGCTGGAGGCTCAGGCCCCCACGCTGATCCTGTTTATGTGTTTGGGCCAGGTTTTGTTTTAAGTCAGAGGTGCTAAACACCTTCCCCCTGAGATAAAAGATGATTAATGCCTTTGAATGAGCGACACTTTAATGGCTCAAGGCTACTTAAGCCCTTCATTAGGGTGAGCTCGGGCCGGTCGACACACTCGAGCCACTGGGTCCCTCGCGGCAGAAACAGAAACACTGGAGAGATTTCCTTTGAAGTTGGCCCTGCTTGTAAGAGCATGGAAATTTGATTAGCTCTCACTTTTTTTTGACCCCACACCACATTGAGAGTTGGTTTTCAGGTGACATTTGGGGCTGAAGCTTGATCCCATATAAATATCAGAGGCACAGGGAGCAGAGGGACACTCAGTATTTGGCAGCTGTGGAGCTGATTGGGACTAAAGCCATGGATGTATCCGGGCCATTTCTTCTCCTCCTGTGTGCCCTCCACCTGACCTGTAAGTACTGTTTGCACTATTCTCTCCTGCTGTTGTGACATGTTAAGAATCAGCTTTTCACTAACAGGAAAGACACAGATCTGCTCAAATATACATATCCCTTATGATATGACTGTAAACATGAGTGTAGCAAAGGGAGTGATGCTGCACCCAAGGGGGGCGGGGGTCCATTCACTTTCCATTTCACTAAATGATAACTATTTTTTTTTCATGCAAATACAAAACGAAAATTTCAAGATTAATAATAGTCTTGCATGGTATAAATATCTATTTTAAATAAATGAATAGTGTTTTCGGTTTAGGTGTAAATAACTGCCAATTAATGCATTTCATGAACAAAAGACCATGAGGAACATATATCCTGCACTATGAGTCGCATGTTTAACTTGTGCAAAATAGTGCTTTTAAAAAAAAAAATCTGAATTTGCTCATTTTGGAAAATATTATGTTTTAAATCATCATAAAGAAAAAGTATGCTTACTCTACAACAACTAAAATGCCAACAGTGTTAACGCCCTGATGTTTGTGTTATGTTTTCTCTAGTGACTGGAGTGTTGAGCAAACACATCGATCACAGAAACCTGTTCACACAGAGACTGTGCTGCAAAAGACAGAGCCACTATGTCTACATTGGACAAGGTAAAGCACATTGACATGTTCAGTCAATACATGTGTTTTAAGTTTTAATTTGCCATATTCCTCTAACAGAAGCCAATGAATGATCTTTCAAACGAATAGCCAACATTTAAAAGCAACCTAGATAAGCAATCTTTGAGATAATAATTCCCATCAAATATATTATGTCTGTGTGTGTGTGTGTGTGTGTGTGTGTGTGTGTGTGTGTGTGTGTGTGTGTGTGTGTGTGTGTGTGTGTGTGTGTGTGTGTGTGTGTCTCCACAGACATCTCTGGGAGTCCTGTCAGTGTTGATGTGGGAATGTGCAGGTCGCAATGTGGGGGAGCATCCAGGCCATCACATGAAGCAAGACAGCAGGAATACTCCAAACATTCCTCAATGCTGGAATTTCTCAGGAGCAAGAAAGTAAGTGAAGTTCCCCCAAACTGCCACGAGGGCGCGCTGTAACGTTGTGATTGTCGTCAGGGTTGTCCTGCTCAAACTCCAATAGGAAATAAACTTGATAATGTAAATAATGTTATACCTGAAGCGTCACAAATCACTTACTTCATTATTAAAATTATAATGCATATATTTTAATAAAGGTATAGAGGTCAAACTCTGCATAAACGAAGAAATAAAACCATATCTTAAACTACACGTGTATAAAAACACTCAAACTCAGTAGCACCACTAAATTGATGCACACATACATATGCTGTGACGTGTCTGAACCAACTCCTCTCGACCCTCACAAAAGAAGAGGCCGCGCGGACCTGCCTCTGCAGACAGCCCGGAGCCGCTGAGCCAGCTGCCCTCCTGCGGGATGAACCAGGTGTGTGAGCCGACCGGCATGCGTGTGGACCGGCTGCTGCTGCTAGAGGGACCCCGGGAGGTGGAGGCCATCGACGAGTGCCAATGTGAGATCAAGCTGACTCAGTGCATCCGGGTCCCGGCACTGAGGACGTACCACTCCGAGACGCCGTACGAGGCCGTCATCGACGTGGGAGGATGCGCCCGGTCCAAGGGCTCACCAGGTGTGTGCGTGTGTGTGCGTGTGTATGTGCGCGTGCGTGCCTGTCTAACAACAATCAAAAACAGGAAGAGGGGTTCAACTAAACAATGAGCCGCCAATCAAATGAAATATGACTGAACTTGAATGATAAGTTCTTACTACAGGCAGAAAAATGGTCAACTGGAATATTTAGAAACAAAAGGGGATCCAAACAATACAAGAACATTTAAAACCAAGTCAAAGGGGAAGTTCAGGAACTACAGTTTTTTATTCTTTCACTCATTTTAGATTGACCAAATAAAATCAACATAGTGTTCAGTGTCACTGTGTTATTGTATTAGAATGTTTTGGGGGTAAGTGTGACATTGTAACAGCAAAAGTTGTGATGCTACTCACTGCAGGCCAAAAGCAGCACTGCACTGCTAGCTTTGGATTCACCACTTCTCATTATGCTGGTAAAATTAAACCGTACCTTACTTGTTGGACATTAAGTTTGATTAGTTTGAGTTTGATTCAGTTATGAAATATCACAAACAATACACAACATATTAAGTTGCTATCTAGTGTATTAAAAGATTAGTTTGGGAGTGATCATAAAGCTAAAGTTATAAATGTTGCTGTTATTTTCCTTTGGATCCCAGATTATAACACAGCTATTGCTCCTGCTCATAAACAACTCTAACCTTTCCTTTTCTAATCCTCCACAGAGGGATTCTCCTGTGTCCCCACTAAGTTTGACTCAGCCTTGGTGGAAACCCCCAACAAAGTGGACCTCATCCAGACAGTGGCGGCCTGTGAGCTGAAGGAAAGCTGCTACAGGGTCCCATACGTGGAGTATTACTATGAAACAGTCCACCATGCAGATGGAGTAAAAGAGGAGAGGCTCAAAGTAGGTGTTAACTCTGAACTATCACTAAAACTGTTTCTAGTTCTCATAAATCATCAGTTTTCCAACTTTATGTTTGTATCCAGCTTTTCAAAATAAGCTTCATCTTTTCTTTGATTAGCATGACATACTTAACACGAGAAGAGGATACATTTGTGATGCCAGTTTCACACTCTGACTTCTGTAGTACAGTTGAGAGGAAACGGGGGTCTCGTTAGGTGCCAGACAGTAAGAAGTATCTTTATTCATCAGACACGTGTGGAAGACGGCACTTAATTAAGCTAATCCTCTGGCCAGTGGCTGGACTGCAGGATATTGCATGCTTATTCATAACACAATACACATGCTAGACTGGCTCAACTGTATTTAGTGGAATACAATTACAACCTGATTTAAACAGCTTTGTTGGCCATGTTGAAAATGAGGCTTTAGACTCATTATTCAAACTTGCACCATTCACAAAAGCCCCACTTTGATGCACTTACTACAAAGTTCATTCCCAAACATCGCAAAGATCAAAACGAATTCATGATACATTATTAGATGAATGTTTAAGTTAAATTCCTGGACACGGTTGGTCATATGCTGTTCCTCAGCTCCAAAGGTGCGAGCGCAGTGCAAACACAAATGGCCCCTGCAGGTGTCGAATCAGAGCAGTTAAAAAGCTCAACAGCAGCTGGGCTCCAACTCAACTGGGTCAATATTTGTGACCAGCTGTGAGCTGACTGCCCTCTCTCTGTGTTGTTAATTTTCAACAGGAAATAGATGTGGGCAGATGTTTGGGAGGCTGCACTACAGGAAACCGATGCCTTCTCAGGTAAGCATGAACACAGCTGCTACACACACCCCCGCCCACACCTCCTCTGCCTCTCTCATAACAATTGCCTGTGAGTTCTGACACTTTCTGCACTCAGCATGTTGTCCCCGATTAATTCCCTCACCAAATGTCTCCCTGTCAGTAACGGCAGACTTCTAACAGTATGCAATAAGAGGTTGATTTGCTTGTCCTAGTTCTCCTCCTTTAGTCATAAAATAAAGTAAAATGATATGATGAAGGAAATAAACGGTAAATTAAGAATGTGAACCTCTTATTCTTTTCATATAAGTAAGATAAACTAATATTTTACAGTTAAAGTAACCCTATCGTACATGTCAAACTGTTGCAGCACACACACACACACACACACACACACACACACACACACATATATATATATATATATATATATATATATATATATATATATATATATAAGCTATATGGTGTTTACACTGAGTGAAATATTCAAAATCAAGACCCGAGATGTTTTATGGATGCAGCATTATATCATGTTAAAATATTCGCAATATTTAGTGCCTTATTTTTGACACACTTCCCCCAAATTCCCCCCTGAAATGTTTGTTGTCTTTGAAAACTTTGGTCTTGCAACTAATTTAAATTTAGCACATTTTTGGGCTACAAAGCGTGAGTTTGGTATCACTGCCCCAACAGCAGGTCAGTCTGGTTTAATCACAGGTTAATGCTTGGGATTCATTTGGTGTATTGTACAGTTGTAAATTCATTATATCAGCATTTTCTCATAATAATGTCATTACAAGCTTAGGCGTGATTTATTGTAGAGTTGAATTGGACCATAAAAAGTTAAAAATATCACAGATTGATCATAACATCACATATTAAAGTTTGTCACAGTGTCAAGACATATCAACAGGAGGTCATATATGTAGATATCTAACACGTGATTTTAATGTTCTTTCGATCTTCTTTTGCAGGAGTCAATCTGATCCTGCAATCTGCCACTTATGGGCTGAAAGACAGTCCAGCTCCTGCGCTCCTCAGGGCTACGAGAGCCACAGCTTCCTCAACCAGCATGGTCAGATACGCACTGTCCTCTCCATCACTTCCTGTTTTTGCCAAAACTGAATACAGCGCACCCTACTGGACAACAACTTCTAATCCCTTCTCTTGAGATTCACAGCCCATTGATGACCCCACCACTACTGAAACATTTGTTTAAGAATTTGCTTCCCTAAAGTATTATTGTAATATATGTAATATATGTAAAAATGATTATTTTGTAATTAAAATGAATACAACAATGTGTGAGGACTTGTTATGGGACCACTGCACACAATATTTTTGCTAATACTGCTAATACAACTTTTTGGAAAAGCACACTACCAATCAGAAGAACTTGAAATTGCGCGTGAGACTTCCAACACAGAGTCAATTCAATATGTAGCCCTCTTTTAAATGATTATAATATATATATATATATATATATATATATATATATATATTAATAAGTATAAAATCAACTGTGTTTGAGTTCAGAAAGCAAGCTAACTTAACAGACACAAGAGGAAGCTTGGCCTGACAGTCTTTTAGACTTTAAGACAATCTATGAATTAATTAAATATGAAATTGATATAAGTATCAGAGTCTAAAGTTTCAAAGAGACGAAATTAGACTTTGAAGGATCACTGGAAAGGAGCACATGAAAAGCAAACCAATTTCGCAAATGTCTCTTTGAAAAAAAAAAAACACGTGCAGGGAGTTAATAGGTCCTTATTTTGATATGGACGTGTGAAACAACTCTTTTGTGTTTATCTTTTCTGACACACTATGAGTGGTTTTATGACTTGCATACGAGGTGTGATGTAGAAAAAAACGTTGATCTCTTAAATGTTTATTACAGTGGGGGGAACTTTTTTCAGTGTCAACCTGTCTTTTACTCGTGCGTAATTGTGCGTAAAGATCAAAGGAACCAAATGGCACAGGGAGCCAGTTTCTTAGGAAGAGGGATTGAGTTGGCTTTGATGAATAAATAAAACATAACCTAGCTTAAGTTAGTTTTAGGTCCACTCTGTACCGAGACATTTCCAGTGGAATAATAATACATAATAATTATAATATGCTGCACCTAAAAAATAATATGCTGCACCTGAAACTAAGGAGTTACACGGAACGCCATATTCAGAAGGACTTATGTCAAACTGCTTTACATTACATTTATTACAGAAAAGGGTCTTTTTTTATGGGGAAAATGAAAGAAATAGCTGGAAGTTACAGTAATCTTTTCAGCACCACATCAACTTGGCCATTACAAGAGGTCAGTCCAGTAGAATTTATTTTATAACCACAAAACTGCAACTTTGGTGATTATCCAGCTGTAACTGCATAAGCAGTTTATGTAAATATGCGACGTGTAACAAGTGACACCCGTCTCTTTATCGAAGTAATTGGTTTCCACCTAAGACGCTGTGACCATTATTCTAAATAAATGGATTCATTTAGGAGCAGTTAACCTCCCATGGTGCGTACACTTCCTCAAGAGATCAGCTCCAAGTGTATTCTGCTCATATTCGTTACAATCTTCATCTATAACATGATGCATCCGAGAGGAACTATATCCCACTACAACAACAGCACTGGTCAATATGTACCAAGCTTTTTCAAAGGCTGAAATGAGTTTATTTGAACCTTTATTGCCAGACGGGGGGACAAAGGGCTTGAATAAAATCTACAATCGGGTTCACACCTTGTTTACGCCGCCATTAGTCTCCCTTTACATTCGCTGATTGGTGATTTACATTTGCGGCTAAATAGCATCTTTACTGCTGTTTACCGAGGCTTTGGGGACACTGGAGAGTGAAGGGGAGCATTTGATATAAAAAGTCCACCTTCCAGGACCCTGCAGTCACTCGTACTCCAAGTTGCTGGCCGGTTGTGTGGTCCAGGGACACCGACGCACAAGGGATCTATCTACGTATCAACCTTTAGACATGATGCTGTTTGTGATCAGCTTCGCCGCTTTGGCGTGCACCGCCGCTGCCCGGCCTTCACTCAGCTATCTGGAGAATCAGTTCCGCGCCGAGACCGAGTCAGAGGAAGTACGCTCAGCTGCCATCAAGAGACTTTTGGAGGTTTTTGGGATGGAGGACCCCCCTGCTGTCCATGGGCACAAGCAGGCCCCTCAGTACATGCTGGACCTGTACAACACGGTTGCCGATGTGAACGGTGTGACCAAAGACCCGTATCTTCTGGAGGGGAATACAGTGCGCAGTTTCTTTGACAAATGTAAGATTTTTTTTGGGATTAGCGCCTATTAACTGCTACATGGCCACTGTAGATAATAAAGTATGATTGGTTAGTTCTGTTGTATAATCATATCATTTACATTGCAGTGCACAGTGAACAGGTGGAGTTCAGGTTCAATTTGTCCACAGTTGCAAGGAGTGAAAAGGTTCTCACTGCAGAGCTCCATCTCTTCAAGCTGCGACCTCAGACAACAGTGACATTCAACAGACACCATTTCTGCCAGGTACGAACCATTGCATAGCATTATTGTTATACTTTATTGAAGTACAGTGACGCCACCGAGAAGTATCTCTCTGTTGGACATTACTGTAACCCTCCATCTCTTATGTCTCATTCAGGTCAGTGTTTATCAGCTGCTGGACACCAGCAGAAACAACAAGACACAGGGCAGGAAGCTGCTGTCTTCTCGACTCATCCCAGTCCACTCTACTGGTTGGGAAGTGTTCACCATCACACAGGCAGTGAGTATCCACTTCTCTTTAGGGCCTGCATTAACTTATGTATGTGCAATCTGAACAGAACTTGAATTCTGTGCTTTTGAATTAAGTAATAATGTAAACTTCTTCATGAAGGTGCGCTCCTGGATGCTAGACGAAGGCAGTAACCTGGGGCTCCACGTGGTGGTTCGGACCCTGGGAGGGAGCATGATGGATCTGAAACTGATCCGCTTTGCTTCAGGGCGCAACCACCACCAGAGTAAACAGCCCATGCTGGTCCTCTTCACCGACGATGGCCGCCGCCGCTCTACTGCTCTTGAAACCATAGGTGAGATTTAGGTCAACTTTAATGCCATTGGATTGATCAGGTCATGCCCAGTGATAGTAAAAATACACAGTTAGGGAAGAATTTATCTCAAAACAAATCTTTGCACATTTCTTAACATACAATGACTAGACACATTACTGAAGGAAAATTTGCCTTAAAAATATTACTTTTATCAGTTGGCTGCTGACAATACATCTCTTTTTCCTAAAAAGATCAATGTGGGAAGGAAGCACCAAACATATTTTGAAAATATAAGAAAATATAAGAATCCTATTGGGTAAAATACTGTGTTTTCTCACAAAATACTCTTTTGTTCACCAGACCCAAATGACACCACAGCCAAAGCCACTTCCAGCCTGCCCCAGGCTCCAATAACAGATCGATCCTCTCGCATCGCCCGCTCCCTGGACTACAGCGAGGAGGAAGGGGCGTCTTTCCCCTGTCAGCGCCAGCCCCTCTACGTCGACTTCGAGGAGATCGGCTGGTCAGGCTGGATCGTGTCTCCGCGGGGATACAACGCTTACCACTGCAAAGGCTCCTGCCACTTCCCTCTGGGTCAGAACATGAGGCCGACCAACCACGCCACCGTCCAGTCCATCATCAATGCTCTGAAGCTGATCAAAAGCATTGAGACGCCGTGCTGCGTGCCCGACAAGCTCTTCTCCATCAACTTGCTCTACTTTGACGATGATGAGAATGTGGTGCTGAAACAATATAATGATATGGTGGCTGGAAGCTGTGGCTGCCACTGACATCCACTCGTCACTGGTGTCGGGCTGCACAGATATTCTGAAAAAAATAGATAATTGAGGTGTTTGTGCATTAATAGCCCGCTGTTGAGTAATGGGCAGAGTCCCATATGTGATGTTGTAATATATGTAAATATCTATAAATTATAATATATGGCAGTGCTGGAAGTGAAATCCTGTGAAAGATGTGAATGTGAATGTGGATATTTTATTTTTTTCTGTTGTGAATTGTTACAAATTTAGAATAAATTATGTAAAAAAAATGATTATAAAATGAATTTATTTGCAAAATATATTTCTCTCAGAAGTGTGACATTATTTCAAGTAGGTAAGTGTTATTGGTTATGACAGAACAACTACACAGTTAGCTATAACAAATGGTCAACATTTAGTCAAAGAAAAGGAAAGCTTCACAATACTTACTCGAACAATTTTGCCTAATCTCTGCAGTATTTACAATGGTCTGTTGGAAGAATGCTTGCAATGTTCTCAAATGACTATAGTGTTCTACCTTCAACAATTTGATTAAGAAGAAAGGCCTCATTTACACATGTGTATTCCCCTCAAAAAAAGACTAACTAACAAAACAGTTATATTTATCAGAGGTCTTGCTATTTTGAAATATTATGACAATTTTGCACAAAATGTTGCACAATTTTAGAGATCCTTTTTGATTGAAATTATGACAAAGAACTGGAGATCCTGTCCAGACCACAAAAGTAGAGTGAGTCACAGCAGTTCTTGGACATTAGTTTCCAGGACTATTGTCAACTCTGACATTCATTTTATTTTCTTAAAACGGACAGATTTATTTGAACAAAAAAAACAATATATATATATATGTTGTATTTCCAAAACGTTTCTGAAATGTATTGGATACGAATTACCTTTTCTTGGAAGAGCTCCAATGAGGAGGTAAGCAAAATCATGTGAAGTACAGTCAAGAAAATAGGTCATGCATTTGAAGTGTCTCTTTTCAAGAACATAGACTCTACAATCTATCAAATCTAATCCAAGGTGGGAAAACCGTCACTTCAGAAAGTTATTTGACGTTGTTAATTAAGAGTTATATATGTCTGCATCGGTGCCATCGTGCATTTTCTTAAACATTAGTTTAGCTTGAATTAAAAAAAATACTCTCTCAGGACACATGTTGCTGCAAGAATGCACTGAGACGTCGCCTCTCAGTTAAATTGCCTCTCTTTAATTTTTGTCTTCCACGAAGCATTCTTCTGCTGGACTTGAGCTCTGGCGCTCACGTCTGGAGAGATGGTTCACGACACCCACACCGATACAGTCCCCCAGCACGTTGGCGACTGTCCTGAAACGATCTCTATAGACATACAGGACGTTCTGTCGTTATAACATTATGTGAGTGGGACTTGACCACAGCCACACACACACACACACACACACACACACACACGTTGAGGACATTTTTCAGAATGTGTGTAAATGTGTGTAAACTTCTTAACAACACAAGCAGCCTAAATGTATCTACAACATATAGCAAGAATAATCACAGAACAAACAAACACACACTTACAGCATCCAGTCAACAGTGATGATAAATGAAATGCCTTCAAGCGGCAGTCCAACTGATGTCAACACTATCGCCATGGATATGACGCCGCCCTGGGGGATACCTGTGGCCCCAACAGCTGCAATTGTGGCGGTGATACTGGAATTACATGGGTTTTGAATGATGAAGCACTAATATTTAACATAGACAGGAAATATCCAGGAAACTGATTTGCAAATAGTTAGAATATGCAAGGAATGTATTTACGTGCACTTTATAAAGATGAAGAGTTGTTTACGGTGTGCATTAAATCATACCTGAGGATGATGATTTGACCCACATCAAGCTGCATATTGTAAATTTGGGTGATGAAGATGGTAGCTACTGCCTCATAAAGGGCAGTGCCATCCAGGGTCACTGTGGCCCCGACTGGCATCATGAAGCGTGTGACCCGTTTGTCCATGTTGAGATTATTCTCCAAACAGCGGATACTGACCGGTAGAGCCACAGTACTGTAAAAACACAAGAAAAAAAACATGTAAAATACGGTACATTTACCAATGGTAAGAAAAAGAAAAAAAAATATTTAGTAGTTTGTTTTATTTGTCTTATGTTACATATTTCCTGAAGCCAGATCCATCTTTAGTTAAATGTATGAACTATAGCCAACAACAATGAAGACTGGAAGTCCAACCCACCTTGATGACGTCCCAAAGGCAGTGGTGAGAGGCTCAAGCAGACCAAACATGAACCTGAAGGGATTCTTACGTGTCACCACGACATAGATGATGGGAAGGGTGAAGAAGCTGTGAATTGCCAGGCCAGTGAGCACAGTGAGACAATACATGGTAAGCTGGAGACCTATAACTTTGATGTCTTTCAGATTCAAAATCTGTCCTCCAACCAAGAAGAGGATTCCCACTGGGGAATACCTGTGGGAGAAATGGGACACAGCACAGGTGCACTGTAGAGGGCAAACGCCTTCATATATTTTCAAGGATGATGATACTGTGTTTTAGCATTTTACAAACTTTAGTGACGTATTACTATTGTTTTCCACATCTTCATGTTAGCAGCTTCTCGTTCTTACCAGATGACGACGCTGATCAGATTCATGATGGCTTGATTTAGGCAGTCAAAAAAGTCCCTCAGAGGTTTTGCCTCATTTCCCATACTGGCCAGGGTTAGGCCAAAGGCGATGCAGAAGACCAATAATCCCAAAATATTGACTCCATCTGCGGTCCCTGGCATCGGCATTGTGTCATCTATAAGGTTATAGTAATGCCGTTATAAGGCATGATGATAACCATTTGTATTGAATCAAATAAATATAAAAAAATTGGTCAAAGGTCAAAAGAAAATATTCTTACTGAACCTACTTGTTTGAGTCAGATTGACGAGACCAAGACTTTGTGAATAAACTGTTTTATACTGAACAAAAGAAGAAAACATTTGTTGTCAAGTATAATTATGAAAAAGAAAGAAAGAAAAACGGGCTGGCTGCAGATCTCACCTTCCTGAAACAATCAGCCACCAGATTTGCGGGAAACATATTTCTGCAAAGAAACAGAGTATGATTAGCTTTGACTGCATTTTTACGTTTGATTGAGTAGATTGATTCTTTCTGATACACATGCACCTGATGAGATCCAGAATAGCATCAACAGTATCCACAGACTCCACTTTACCACCAGAGGACGCTGAGGCCCTCAGAGGTGATTTCCCTG
Organism: Myoxocephalus aenaeus; assembly: GCA_038501785.1. NCBI lineage: Eukaryota > Metazoa > Chordata > Actinopteri > Perciformes > Cottidae > Myoxocephalus > Myoxocephalus aenaeus. The sequence goes on from JBAMJR010000329.1 coordinate 101,846, forward strand.
GCTTGATGAGAATAACAAGGATGACGCCAGTGAACACAGCCAAGAAGGTTGTTATTAAGTAATAGCAAATAGCTAGGAGCCCAATTTTCCTTGAAGTGCTCCCCTCCACAGATGACACACCTGAAAGGAAAATAAGGTGCAGCATATGAATGTAACTCCATGTTTTAGATGATGTTCTCTACCTGTGAGAAAATGCATTTTCCCCCCTATATGATCCAGTGACCAACATCACTGGATAATGTGGGTGACATGGAGGGTAATATTTTTTGTGCAGGACACACTATAATATACACACACAAAGCCACCCAATGACATGTGTTTGGCCATTTGACTGGAACATTCAGTGATCTAACCTGAAATCAGACTTGAGATGATGAGAGGAAGCACCAGCATCTGTAGCATCCGTAACAACAGCTCTCCAGGAAAGGTGAAGTATTTGATATCTCTGGCTGTCAGGTTGCAGGATTTCAGAGCAAAGCCCAGGCCAATCCCTCAGAGAAATGTAAACAAAGCAACATGTCAGTGTGTCTTTTAAATGACTGGTTCATTCACAGAAAGAACCAAATGCAGTGCAATCAATAAAAGCACTGCTAGAAAAATAGCATAATGCAATTTCCATTAACATAACCCGTAATGTGATAAAGTACCCAGGTGAGTGTCTCAACAACAAGAGGGCACATATTAACTATGAAAAGGGGCAAGAAAACCACAAAATGACTGCAAACAGACACAATGTAACTACAAGGAAAATAACCACAAGAGACCAAACCATAACAAAGAGACACAAAATTACCACAAAGGGACACAATACCACAGAGAAATGTGTAACAACTACAGATACACAAAACAACAGAAACAGGCCAAACAGCTATATAGTATGTGTGACTTATGAGTGATCCTAATTAAAAGAGGTGATGGGGTCTTTTGTACGCCATACACTGCCTATAATTACTGCGGTCATGGTAAATTAGGTCGTCAACACTCACAAATAAGTGTGCAATTATGTTAATGACGCACAGAAGCATTACAGTTAACAATATTTGATCAACTCTCTCAGATTAGATCAAAAAGGTCCAAGTTAATGTTGTAATACATCCATTCAATGTTGAGATTATAAAACACTCTTACTTTACAAAGAAGATTAAGTTCAATTTTGAGAGACTTAAAATAGACTTACCTATGATAATGGAAGCCACAGTGAGAAGAATAAAAGCATTTCTCCTGAGAAAACCTTTGATGTCACATTTATTCTGGGGTGGAGAACTCAAGCTCGAGGGCTCAGAGGTCTCCGGGTTTGGCTGGGTGTCGTGGACATCTGTGATGTCCTCTGAGATCAGCCTAGACAGCCCTTTCGAGTTGAGTGGCATCACTGGCATACTCAGCCCCTTCACTCAATAGAGCGTGCAGAAGAAAAGACAGCAAGCACATTTAATGTTCCAACATGGCATTACAAAACCTGCTTGTTTCTGACAGCTATCCAATGTAGTATGACAAATTAAGAACAGCATTTACTTTATTTTGTAAAAGAAGATACGATGCTACGTCCTCTGCCTTAGCCTCAAATCATTGGATGAAACATTTTAAAGAAACACAAAGTTCCAGATCTGTCTTGCCAGTAGAACTGGTTTTGGTGTAAATATATCCAATGGATATCCAATGGTTTGTCTTTCATTCCACAGTAAACACTACAGATAAATTTGAATATTTGAATAGCACTAATGTTTGACTTGTCAGTGTGGATCTATTCAAAACAAAAACACTTCAGGACATAGACATCCTAGTATCCTTAAGCACACCACCATACCATATCAGTGCGATATGATGGGTGTGGTAAGTAGCATATGACATAAAGCAGTGGAGGATTTAAGCAATTTTTATACCACATACAATTAAATTGAATATCTGTTTCACGATCATATACTTCACATTATAATGGAAAACCAATGGGGACAATATGGCCTGCAATGATGTATTATCATAGAGCATTTTTAGTACTTCCCAGCAGTACATAAGACTAATTCCAAATGATATAATTAAAATAAAAGTCTCAAAATGCCTCTCCACAAATTATCTCTGGATAAGCAGCAGAAAATGGATAGCTGTATTAACCAGCAAAAAAGTAATTTATTAAGAAACTTTCTTTCGTGTTAATTTTGGGCGGTCCCTGTGGACGAAAGTGATAGTGTTTCCGAGCACCAGGTCCCCTTTAGAAAACCTCTCATTTCCCTGCAGCAGGGTCTGACAGGCTGCTATGCGCAGTCTTGGGTCGGCTTCTCGCGGGCCTGCCCTCCCTCCGGCGGGCCAAACAATACGGCCGGGGCCTCCAGCAGCGTGGTGTCGGTGTTGGCTCCCAGCGGGGCAGCGAGGTGAAGCTCTGCTCCTGTCCGGGCGAGGAGACGCTGCTGCCGGGGGGGGGGCTGAGCTGGCTTCCTCCCGCTGGAGCTTCAAAAGCGAAGCCGGATCTGGGTCCGTGTCCAAGGTGTGGTTTCTGCCGCAGGCCCTGGATTCTGAGATGAAGGAGGGAATCTGCATGGTTTCATCAGATTTCAGGCAGGATCCGACCCAGCTGGCACAGATGACCATGCATTGAGAAAAACTATAATAATAGAGTACACTACTTCCTGCATTTTAACTGAACAATAACAGTAGACATTCATCGTAGGGTGCCCTGCCAAAACAACACCATGTGAATTTTAAGCGGGAAAAAAAGCTGATTTTACATCAAACCTTTATTTGTGTCACTTAAACCACTTGTAGTTCTATCCTTCTTCTTATTGCTCAGTGCTCATGCAATTATTCTCTAGTGATTTTTAAACCATAAGCCAAAAGCCTTATCGTCACAGTTTTATGAATCGTCTTATTATTATTACTATCATTATTATTTGATCTTGCATCTTTGATTGTATTTGAACTCCAAATTGATTTGATCTAACTCTGTAAATGGATTCTAATTTATTTGTACAGCACCTTGAACCTACCTCTGAAACCTGCTTTATAGATAGAATTGCCTTGCCCTAAGCACAACAGAGTGAGGTGATGGTAGAATACATGCAACAGTCATGTGCATGTTCTGCTATTTAAAATGGTAAATGAAGCATACAAAAAAGCAAAGTTTGATTTTTGTGAAATACTTTTTATATTTAGTTTTAGGTCAGATATGTAATAACTAACCTGAAAGGGAAAATGCATTCAATTATTGGATAGATATATGTCTCTTATCTCAGCTGAAATGAAACTTGTCTCCCATCAAAAGGTCTATTTGCCCACCACAAAACCCTGTCTCTAAAGAGTGTAACCTGAGCTGTGACCGAGGCGTTGGCCACAGAGTGGCACTAAAGGGGGTTGATACCACTTGGCATGATGCTGGACGACAGCCCTTATTCATTGTCAAAGGGTCTGCTATTCACAAAGGAGAAAACGATGAAATGCTGCCATTATAATGGGGACCAAAGGGCCCGGTGGCAGCCCGACACCTGATCTCCTCTTTGGCTCTGGCCTCCTTTTGTTCCAGTATTTCATATCTGACATATCCACACACCCTAAAAAAGCACTTGATGCGGGAGCAGCGATGGACCTGAGGCTTGGAGTTTGCATGCTCAGACATGGGGAATAAACAGACCATCTTTACAGCACAGCAGCTAGATGCCTATCAGGTTGGTGCCAATCCTGTTTCTGTCTGAATGAGCCTCACACTTTAAATGGTGCTTCTCTTATAATAAGAGCTACCAGCATCTGTGAACAAGGTTAATACACTTGTCAGACTTCACAGAAAAACACAGAAAAGTGTGTCTTCGGACATTTTATTATCAACGCTTATTAAGTGACAGGGTGCGTATAATTAATAGCTTATTTCTAATCACGTATTAGAGTGTTATTTGTATAACAGACATGTTTGCATATCAATCCAGTGGTGGAATTTAACTAAGGACATTTACTCTACTTAATTACTGTACCATAGTTCTGTATTTAAGTATTATTTGGAGAACCGTGTACTAGTATTGTAAGTATTTTCATTTCATTTCATTATACCTCTACATGGTAAATTAGCTTTTTTACCTCACTACATTCATTTCAAAGCTTTACATAGTTATTTGGACTACTACTACTAAGATTATACACAAAAGAACATACAATTATATTATGCATTGTAAACACAAAAATAAACTATGTAGATATATAAATGTGTATATGTTATTATATCAATAACTATGAACCAATAATATAGCATAGCACTGACATGGGCCATTCTGTATAATGAGTACTTTTGATACTTTAAGTACTTTAAGTGTTTTAAATGCATGCCCTTTGCTTGTAATTAAATATTTATATCGTTTGGTATTGCTACTATTACTTATGGAAATATATTTTTCCAACGTGTAAAACAAGTGATTTAGAACACTTGAACAGCATCCTGCTGCTCTTTACAATAACTTGACTTTCCTGCCATAATGTGATTGTATTTGCAGGACTGTACATATTTTACAAGAAAAGAAATTCTCAGGTGAGCAAAACCATTTCACGGATATACACCATCTTATTATATCGGAGTCATTGCTGGTGGGACACACATGACACAGCTGAATTTTACTCTGTTCTGCACAATACTCTGTAACTCTAAACTGCAGTATCAGGAGGCCTGTCCTACTGTGGGGCAGGCTACCATCGAGATCACATGGTACATCAAATATTGCTTTCAGAACTTCACAGTACTGACATTTGTATCAGTGTTGACCACAATATAGAGAAATAAAGACTGCAGATGAGTTTTTAATCTAAACTTTTCATAAATGAACATCTGACCCTCTGAAATACACAACTACATGATATAGAAGATATTTTTGTAATAATGAAAGTACATTTTTTTAAACCTTCCCTAGACTGTTCGACCGCTATCGGGATTTGGCACCGCAGCTCGTTCCCCTTGACTACACCAGCCACCCAGATGTGAAGTTACCATATGAGCTGATTGGCAGCATGCCAGAGCTGAAGGTAGACCCAGTGGCCCACGCACACCCTGCAGACCCGCTCTCTCCCTGTGTTTCCAATCCATAATTAATGGAAAAACTAATCGACAGAATTCTTTGAAACTTTATATGTTACCCGACTCCTTTAAACTTGGAGGATGCTGGTGAGTCCATCAGGGCACACTTGTTGGAAATGGGTCAATTATATGGCTCTTTACACAATGACAGCAAAGTAAACAGGTGTGTATAACATGCTGATCTCTGACATGTCCTGAGAAACTTTCCCCTCACGATCATTCATTATTCCAAATTCTTTTGCTTACTTGAATTCTCATGAGAATGAACAAAAAATACAAAAAATAAAACAGGAACAGGAGATATGAATTGAACAACGACGCACAATCATGGAGCAGAGGAAAGCCATCAAATTCAACAAGCAGCAGTTCATCACCTGCACGGAATTGTTTTACCAGACTGTGAGAAGGACTTGTGTCCCTTCTGTCCAGGACAACCCGTTTCGTCAGAGGATAGCTGAGGTTTTCTCCGAGGACGGAGAAGGAAACATGACACTGGACGACTTCTTGGACATGTTTTCGGTTCTGAGTGAGATGGCGCCGCGCGACCTCAAGGCCTACTACGCTTTCAAAATATACGGTAAGCAATATGAGGAAGTGGTACAATTTATGACATACAAAAATCATATCAAGGTCTTCCAGTTCTCATATTTTTGGTGGGGAATGGCTTTATTTCCTTGTTGTTTGGGGTACCACAGATCCCGATGCGGTTTATGTAAAAACAATAATAATAACTGAAATTAACCAAATAACACCATACTTTTCTTCAGATCATTTAAAACCCAATATGTAGCAATGTGGAAACTCTTCCCTTTGCCACAAACTGATCTTAAAAATCTGATGGTGACAAAAATGCAGAAATTAACATAGATAATTGATATAGTATCTACTTGGTTACTGCACATGATAATTAGCTGCAGCACCCCTGGTTCAAATCCTCTCATTAGACCTATTTTTGCATGTAATACGTCTTTCTCTCCCTGTTCCCTGCAACTAAACTCTTCATCTGTCCAATGGAGGCAAAAATAAAAAAGTAGACAAAACATTGACACTTCACCTAATACGGACTTATTTCACGTTTTGTATCAGTGTTTTAGCAACTTTATTTCTGGAGACCCACTGTTTAAAAATCCATTGTGACCCAATTCACAATAGGCTTTATCTATAAACTGTGAGAAGTCAACTTTGTTTAACATCATTACTGGCATTTCCACAATACCTTAAATTATCTTAAAAAGGTAAACAAGACATTACAAAAGAGATATACGTTTGATAAATTACAACTCTGTTTTATGCATGTGTTAATGAAAACATATACACTTATTTAAACTAATCTATACATGAGACCAAATCAGTTAATCTCTTTTCTTTTTGGTTATGTCCTCACTAGTTAAGCAAACAGAATGTCAGTAGCCTTTTATCTTATATTTAATGTTATTAGTAACCTACAATTATCAGAACAATACAAACCTTCAGGCTCCCTCCTGTGGCTCAAAGGTGTACTGCAATACATCTTAAATGAAATTCTGCCAATTTATTTGGTGGCCCTATTAAAATATCCCAAGACCCAGTCTAATTCTAATAAAATTAGGAAAGTAATTTGGTAGCATGATGATAAAACAAGTGAAGTAGTATTTTTTTTTTTGTCTGTCAAAGAGGGCCACATAAAGCACACTGATAGCTAAATAGGCCTCAACTTTGCGCAACAAAATCATTCAATCGCTTGCATACATTTTAACTATGAAGCAGGCTCAATAACAGTAGATAAAACATGGATATCTTTTGAATTTTAATAGGGTACAAGCATATGAAAAGGGATCATGGTGAAAGGTTTTGGAGCTGTAAGCATGATGGACGGTGCATGGAATGTTATAAATGATTAACCAGCCCGTCATAGAGGCAGAGAGCTAGTTTGTCCTCAGCACTAGTGTCCCCCCTAATTAACAAACGCTGACAGATGAAGAAGTTACGTACACATCGTCGCTATGGTCATGGGTCAAGGAAAAGTTTCATTCATTATTCAAACCAAAAGAGGAGGGTGAAAAACAAGGAAGTTGACGTACTGTAAAAGCATATGCATTGGCTCAGATACCTAAAATTGCCCCTGAAGGACTGGGTGTGTCGGGTGAATACAAACAAAGAGAGTTTATGCCTTCTTATTTGCAGGGAAAAGTCAAATTTCAATTTACTGAATATTGTCACAAAATATCAGCCGCATAGATGTAACCCTAATTGTCGATTAATCTGTTTATTAAATTGTTTGGTCTATATAATGTCAGAAATTAAAAATGTCTAAAAGCTTGATTTGTCCAACCAAATTAGTCCAAACCCCCCAAGATATTTAGTTTAATAACATAGAATACAAAGACAAATATCAAAATTGTTGCTCAACCAATGATCGACCAAACATTTCATACCTCCTTCTTTTCCAAATTTCTGTAAGATTTCAACAATGACGACTTTATCTGCAAGACCGACCTGGAGAAGACTGTGAACAAACTGACCCGCAACGAGCTGACGGAGGACGAGGTGAGGATGGTGTGTGAGAAGGTGATCGATGAGGCGGACCTGGACAACGACGGACGTCTGTCACTGGAGGACTTCCAGCACATGATTGTTCGAGCTCCAGACTTCCTCAGGTAGGCCAATGGTAACCAATAACCGTAAGATATAATGAACCCACCTGCAAACAATACAGAAAAATATATCTTTTAATATCCGGGTACGTACCAATGATTGTCAATCCAATGTGCATTTACCTACTTTGCCGATACTTGCATCTGTTTTTAACATTGACTTCGGAGTAAATCAATCTATCCTTTTTTTCTGTTCACAGCACCTTCCACATAAGGATATAAAGAAATGAAGCAACCATGTGCATTGCTTAATTCAAGTATCACTTCAGGATGGACTTATAATATTGCTGAATATCTGGAAAGTGGGGGGAAATCATGACATCATGCAAAAATCAACTCTCTCAACTCATCAATAACTAGATTTTTGCTTCTTCTTTGGAAAAACAAACATTTTGATCTTCAGAGATAATATGACTTTGTCATTTAGTATCCAGAATTGTCTCGATGACGGGGGTATTGCTGTAATTTTATTATGGCAGCTGCAGAAATAACACCGGTGTGTCATGTGTGACTGCAGCTGGTCTATCATCAAGAGGAGGCAGCAACCAACCCATCAAGACAAGGCTCATTAGTTATGACCATCAACAGTAGATTTGCGTTTTGTATCGAAAGGGGTTCAGTTACACGAGACTATAAAAGACACACATGCCAGAATATTCCAGTGGGTCATAGCGGGCCAATAAAAGGAGAGCCATTTGTCATTAAAGCAGTCAAGCTCCATTGTGGGAGCATGGGGTCAACTGACAGTGTAGTTTCCTCCGACAGCCAGCCAATAAAGACAGTGAATAGAGGTAAAGTAACTTTTATAATCTTATTTTATTAAATCAAAAGTACACATCTACAAATTGTAGATACATTTTCATATGGGTTTAGAAAGAACAGTACAATTTAAGTAGATTTCTTTTTTTCAATGTGATATATATATACAATGTCTTTTTCACTTTTTTTTTTTTTTTTCAAAATGTATTTTATTATTCTCCCCGTGTACTTCACAATTGATGGAATGAAAATATGGCTGTAAAAAGGGATGTACAGTATATTATTAAAGGATATGATTTAAAAAAAAAAAAAATCAAAGTATCATGTCAGCTGAAATTGATGCCGTTTGAGTCCCACAAAAGGTCTGCTCTCTATGTTTGTTTATGACTTAAAGCTACAGTATCACTTGAATGAGACAACAGCACCATTTCCACATTTCAACATCCAGACTCTTCCTACTTAATCTTCCGTCATGCTCAAGTCCGCTGGCATTGTTGTAGCGATCCGATTTCTACAGAGTCCTGTGTTTGACTCGGTGAATGACAAACAAAACAAAAAGCCCATACATTCAACTGTATAGGTCTACAAGTATGTCTGCAAATTACATCACACAAATATGCACAGGTCCAAGATTCACAATGCATAGCTCACCTATGACAGAACTGAGTACTGGCGGTTAAGACAAATGGCCATGGTAGTCATAAGGTCCCGAATTATTTGATATAAAAAAAAAGTGCAGGCAAGCAAAAGCAAATCCTCCCTCGATATTGTGCATATAGGAGTTTGATTTCCAGACTAGTAACACATGTAGGAAGGATTCACGAGGAACAGTGGAAACAGGTTGAGACTCAACATCAATGTTAAATAGTGGGTACAGGTTTGGATCGCACCGGTCTAGTTCACTATGGTTCGCGCTGTTAATAAAATACTGATTCAAATTCAGACGGCCACCTATAGCGCCTACTTTGCCTCTGGTGCCACCTAGCGGTCAAACTAAAGGGCCACAAGCATACGACACACGTGAGAAAGTGTACAATAATACCAATGGTCCATCTTCCAGCGTCGGACAAGCCAGCGTTCATGTATTAAGTCAAGAAAACATCACTTTTGAACTACAATGTTGCAGGGCAGTAGCATAGAAACAAAGGCTTGCTAATTTAATTCTTTTTTCCTTTTATAAATATATATTAGTACAATGTTTTGCAGTGAACTAAACCAGGACAGTGGGTCACTAGCAGTGAAATAGCAAAAGAGATCAAGTAATTTATAAGTAGGTGTAGTAGAAAAAAGAAGGAATTAGGCCCATTATATAAGACTCAAAATGTTTTTTAACTAAGTAATTGTATTGTTGGATTGCAAAACTATCACTTGGCACAGGCTACATACAAAACATGAGTTAATGGTAAAGTGCAAGGAGAGCTGTGTGGATAGCAGGAGAAGGGGCTTACAGTGAGAAACTTCAAGAGGGATTTTACTTGCTGATAAAATAACCGGAGACATCATTTAGCTTAACTGTGAATCAGAGCTGCAACAAAACCTTCAAGTCAAATTTAAGGCAACACTTTAAACTATTCTGATGAGCCTTTTAAGTCCATTTTCAAACAAAAGAATCAAACCTTCGCTAGTTCCAGCTTCTCAAATGTGAGGATGTTCTGCTTTTCTTTGTTTTATGTGATATTAACTGAATATTTGGGGGATATTCTGATGTTGTATAAGAATATATGCTTAGAATAATCATTAAATGTGGCCCTATTTAATTACACAATTACAAAATGTTTGATTATATATTGTACTGTGTGCACATCCTAATATTTTCCAAATTGTGGACTTACATATGGGTCACAATGCAGTGTTAGCGCAATATAACTTTCACACCAGTGTACAATACTTTCCGGCAGGTAACTACAACAGAGAAAGCCTAAGCAGGAGTACGTCACCTCACCAATGTTCTGCTGATAATTTGACAGCAGAAACGTATCTACAGAGGAAGGTTTTGTGTTGCCAAACTGCCTTCCAGCACCTGAAAGCTACAGCAGAAAGGGTCAAATGAGTTGAAGGCAATGCGTTATGACCAGGACGAGATGAAACAGACTTTCAGTCACATTGATGATTGTCAAGGACTACTTGCAAACCAATGAGCAGAACTCAAAAGGAAAACCTTTCAATCCAATTCCTCTCTGATCCTTGACTGCCTGATGAGTGATATGATTCACAACTCCTAAAATGAAAATGAAAGCATGTGCAACTCTGTTTCACTGGAGTTCAAGCCTATCAGTCTCTGGTTGACGTTTACCACATACAAATGGAAAGGGCACTAATATTAATGATCTTAATATCACATTTGTATAGGCAATCCTAAAGCCTCGACATAAATGTAATGATTTCTCATCCCCGGTTGTGCTACCGGCTGCGTGAAATACAGGTGTGAAGAACAAAGAGACTAACATGAGAAGTAAGAGCCTGTCTTTTGTGTGATGACGAACATCTGGACAATGCTCCTGCTGGAGTCCTCTACCAGTAAAGCACTCTGACACATGAAGACAACAGATCTCCTTAAAATGGAAGAGATGCCCTACTGGAAGCTGTCAGAAGAGGACGAGAGGGCAGGGGAAGTTCTTTGCTTACTGGGAATACAACGGCTTGTGTGGACTGGGAGGATAGGCGATGGATGGGAAGAAAGAAGAAAGAAGGAAGGAAGGAAGTGCTAAAAGCAAGCACAGTCCATTTGTGTCCAGCCAGTTGGCAGCCAGTATCGAAGACCTCGGTCCTCAAAGAAGGCTACAGCGGAAGAAGCTGGTCTTCTTCTGAGGCTCTGAGATCTTGACTCCATGACTGCTCCCCTGCTGTGTGTTGCCCTCCTGCAAAAGTGACAAATAAAAAGGTCAATGCTGTCATGGAGAACTGTTGGCTCAGTAGCTGCTCTCGTATGGTTCAGCAACTTCCTCTACAGGAATCCTCACATACTTTTCAACAACCAGAGGCCTACTGCTATTGATAGAGAAGGTTTTGTTTTACTTAATAGAATATTTAAGGAGATGCTGAAAATTAATTAGTACATGTATCAATTTCTCATATTGCAAAGAACTAAGTTGTATAATCAAAAAGGTCTTACCAATTTTGTGTCCATTTTTGATTTGATGTCTCTGGCGAGTGTTAAAAATGACTGTAAACCAGAATAAATACACATGTTATCACATTAATAACTTATGATCTCTTAAGCATAGTATAACTCAAGGAAGAATTGCTACTTACATTCTCCACATTGATATTGGCCTTTGCACTGGTCTCCATGAACTTGATTCCATACTCCAATGCGAGCTGAAAGAAAAACCCTTTTGTTTTACCAAGTGTGTTGACATGTTTTACAACATCATACTAATCTAATCTAACCCTGTGACAATGTATTATTTTAACTTAAACCAAGCTTCTCACCTTCTCGCCCCTGTCTTTGGACACCTGCCGCTTGTCGTTGATGTCACACTTGTTGCCAAGGACCATCTTCTCAACATCTGATGATGCATGCTGGATCAAGAGAAGAAAACTGTATTAAAACCACTCTACGTTGTGCCATTTGGATAGCAAAAAAAGAGGGTATATTTGAGCCATTAAATACCTCCTCTATGTTCCTTATCCAGTTCTTGATATTCTCAAAAGACTTCTCATTGGTGATGTCGTAGACAAGCATTATGCCCTGTGAAGAACAATTAACCAAATGGGTTGACAATAATAGAGCTCAAGATCTGTGGTTTCATATTAGAGTGGATTTGTATTACATTTGATTGACAACACTTGGAGACACTCACCATTGCTCCTCTGTAGTAGGCTGTTGTGATTGTTCGGAAGCGCTCCTGACCGGCCGTATCCCTGAAAGTATCGTAAAGGGTATCATATATCAGAAAAAAATATGAAATGCCTTTAAGACCAATATTGGGGTATATCATTTGGAAAAGTTAAAAACAATATGTCACTGCAGTTAAGTATGCCAGCTATGTATTAAGGAGGTTGGTTTATCTTACATGGACTTTTTCCAATGCTAGTTTGCAGGAAGGTAAGACTCTTTGGTATATTAGAGGTAAATGTAGAGGTTGGCATTAGATTAATGGTTGTTGTAGGCTACAAAAACTGTAAGTGTGTCACTAAAGAGAGAAACTGTGAATAAAGGGTGAAATACATTCTGATAAAATTACCATAAAGAACGTGTACATTCAATTATAAATCAAGTGAGCAGTCTTCACGGCCAATAATGATCATTTTAAGAGTGTTAATAAGCTGTAGGCACCTTATTCTACATCTGCAAGGACACTTAGCTTAGGTTAAGTGCGTGTCATCCATTCTTTATTAGCCCAATAATGGCAATACACTGCTAGCACGACAGACGTACTGAATTAAAGGAATTAAATGTTTATAAACTTACCATATCTGCAACTTTATTTTCTTGCCGTCAAGCTCTATTGTCCTTATCTTGAAATCAATGCCTGGAGGGATAAAGAGGGATCATGCATGTCAATCATAACGTTAACTTGCTAGCTTCGTGTAGCTAGCTAGCTACCTGTCAAACATTTGTCGACACTGCTATGATACAAACAGGACACTTAGGGTCGAGGAAAAACGGCCGCTCGGTTTCTCGTCATTGCATACGGTAGTAATATGTGCATTTAAGAACAACTGCGCTGGTATCGTGCCTAAATTAACCAGCTACGGCGTGTTACATATTAGGTTTTCCGGTTTCATACCAGAATGTAGACTGCTCCTAATGGCTAACGGTAGAGCTAACAGTCACTTAGCCGGCATTAATTTTATACAACACCAAACCTTGGTACTCGTACACTTCTTCTAAACACACGGGTAGCAGTCTTTCCCCTCGTCATCTAGTATTAATGACTTAATGATATGACATCTAAATGGCAGGCTCTATATGAATGACAAAGAGAAACTAACGCTACTTCCAGCCTTAAACGTAACGTTCCAGTAAGTAGACGGAGCCACTGAGACAGATCATTGTAAACAGACAGAAATACAGTTCAACGTTACGTCACCAAAAACCGCACCTATTGTTGAGATAAACGTTGAGTTGAAGGCGTCTTCTGAAAACCTGAAGAGGACACAGGTCTTCCCGACACCAGAGTCTCCGATTAACAGTAATTTAAACAAATAGTCGTATGTCTTCGCCATACTTGAAATTATTGCGGAAATCCCGCCCGGCGGAACAGCGATCTGAACGTGCAGAAACTACGCCCCCTGCTGGCCAACTGACCAACTGTTTCTGTCTGACTGGGACCAGTAGGCGTTTCCTCACTTTACTAACTGTAGTCTTCATTACTCTTCTTCTTCTTCTTTGAGGTTTATTGGAGGTTGGCAAACAACAATACCGCCACCAACTGGTATGGAGTATGGATCAGGATGTCTACAACTTGCCCTATCAACAAATAACACTACTAAATAAAATAACAAATGACAACAACAACCAACAACAACCAACAACAAACTAAAACTAAAACTAAAAAACACATATGTATATATACATATACATATATATATAGCTTCAACAAACCAAATCATAACTAACCAACCAAAGTCTTCATTACTCGAGTGGCATAGTCTACTTAAGTATACTTTATAGGTACTTGGACTTGAACAGAGTATTTTCACTTATGCTACTTCAAACGTGTGCTTACCAGTGACATCCTAAATGTTCTTCGTTTGACTCCATTACACTTATTATGCAGCTATAGTAATCTACTATGCAGATTAATATTTTACTTGCAAAACACATTTTAAATGTATAAAATATGATCCATTACAAGATAATATTACAATTCTCCATACATGGTAAGGCATACATAATATTAATACAATAACATACAATAATACTCAGAAGCGGGCCATTATAGATACGTTTCCAACTTCTACTTTTTATATTTTGTGTATTTCATTCATGATAATGCTTTACTTAAAATTAAAATTGGGACTGCACTTCTTTACATGACATTGTTGTATTGCATTTTAGAAGGCGCTGTTGCGGTCAGTTTTTTCCCCCTTTTGGCAAAAGATGTTAATACAAGGTTCATTTGATGTGCTGTTTTCTGAGCTTTCGATCACATCATATGGCCTTCTTCAGTCGATGAAGTTGGTCAGTTGCCATGGAGATAGTTTAGTTATTATTGTTTCGTACATATTACTCATTTACCCTTTTGTGTGTGGTGCTTGTGTGAAACAATAATGGCAGAATCAGTGACAATATTGTTGTGGGACCAAAGGGCCGGCAGCTAAGCCATATCTCCAGTTTTGTATTTGAGGTATCTTAGCAAAGCACAAAGAAAATACTGTGCATGTTAGCGCATGTAAACTGAAGGGAGAGGTAGTTTGTGGCTCTGTGTTGAAATAGCTAAAGACACACACGCAGAACTGTCCAAACATGAAGAACATAGTCAACATAACACATAAAACTCACATCATCATCAGTTTTATTTGTGCTCAGAATTCGGTCTACAACACAATTTCCAGCACCGAAACTGATAAGCATTTGGACCCAAAACCATTGTTAAAAAAAGGAAAAGAAACAAAAGAACCATAAATATATAAAAGGGGTACATGTGTTTTAACATCCAGGATTAAGAGTGAAAAATTACAGAGAATGGATGGCATGTAGAGAATATCTTTTGCAAATGAAATGTTTGCTTTTTTTATTTACTTGATGTTCTTCTTGGCATTTTACAAGTTATTCAGCTCCAGCAGTGTCTGGTCCAGGACTTTATGCATTCCTACGTTTTGCTCTTTTTCTTTCGATAGGTTCTCTGCAATAAAAAAAAGTAACGGCAGTTATGAAATGCAATGGCTTTGTCAGTGAACAGATTAATTGATCGTGGAAGAGCAATGGGTGATCTATTAATAAATAGTGAGAGCAGAAATACCAAAAGAAACACTTTTCATATCGGCCAATACATATAAAAACTATTACAAGTGATGAATAGCAGGCAGAACTCAAATGACAGAAGACAGAATAAAAGAGATAAATATCTTTATTGAGCTTTAGTTTAATGCAAAAGGAGCAAGGGGCAGTGAGATCGAAGGGGGAGAAAAGAAAAGACAAAGTGCTTCCGATTGGACAAGGGGCGACATACAAAGGGAAAGTGGAAACATGGAGAGCTAATTGCAAGGTTTACAAGGTGTTCATATCATTGAGGGCCAGATCCAGCTCCTCGCTGATAGCCTTGTATTTCAGCTTCTGAGTGTACAGTTCGTCTGCAGGTCAAAGGGCAGCGAGAGAGAGAGAGCAGGTGGAGGAGGTGCAGAGGACAAGGCAGAATTGTGTAGACCATGATGGGAAGTCAGGAGGAAAAAGAGAAAATCAAAGATTAAGAATAAGAAAATGAAGAACGTTAAAGTTTGGAACAAAGGTCGAGTAAAGAAACAGTGGATCACTGAAGGATTGAAAAGCAAAAGGATTACAATGAAGTGTACCTTCTAAGTCATCTATGGTCTTTTCCAGTTTAGCCACTGTCCTCTCTGCGAATTCTGCACGGGTTTCCGCCTTTGAAAAGACAACACACACGTTAACCATCCCGACACCGCTTTCCTCGGAGAATAAAGGATAGTGGACGTGAATTTACCTCCTTAAGTCTGTCACTCAGGACTTTAATCTCCTCCTCATATTTGTCTTCTTTCTCAGAGTACTATAGAGACAGGGATTTAATAGTTAACACACATTTTCTCAGAGACAAAAACAATAAATATAGCAATGTCATCATATGGAGAAATTCTTCATTCCGCTCTTTTGTGCTCAATATCTGCGTTGCAAACATCAATATACATGTTACATGTAACACTTCCTCCTTTTCACAAAATGTGATAATACATCAAGATGCTGTGCTTCTCCGTGTGAACAGCTGAGTGGTCGTACTAGGCCACTCTGTTGATTGTGAATGTGTGAAGTTGTTTTAAAAAAGGTCAAACAGCAGGCTGACAGAGACAACAATGCAGCATCAAACTGCTGAGCGATTAACACTCACCTTATCAGACTGAGCCTCTAGGGACTTGAGGTTGTTGGTGACGTTCTTCAGCTCTTCCTCCAGGTCAGCACACTTGCTGTACGGACAGAGGAGATACATTTGTATTTTCTGACGTTGACCCTGTTAACAACTGAATGATGTCTGCAAGCATTCATGCAACTTCTTCCATTTGTTGCTTACAGTTCTGCAATTTCTGCTCTCTCTTCTGCTCTCTCCAGCTCACCCTCAAGGATGACCAGTTTACGGGCAACCTGATATTTAAAAAAAAAGACGTTAAATCACAGTGAAGCAAAAACGTATCTGAGAACCCGAAATTCAGCGGAAATGTGATCTCCGTGCACGTACCTCCTCGTATTTGCGGTCCGCCTCCTCAGCGATGTGCTTCGCTTCTTTGAGCTGCATCTCCTGGATCTCCATCTTCTCCTCATCTTTCATCGCTCTGTTCTCAATCACCTTCATGCCTCTGAAGATCAGAAAGACAGACCGCCGTTAGTTAAACATGACCACAAAGACACCTCAAATGGACTTCTTCTGCCTATATGTTTAAGCGTTTGTGGAGTCCCAACATTATTCGGATGTTTGGACTCTGTTCTGCACCTTTTGCTGGCATGCTCTCCATGAAGCTCACTGTTCATACCAAACCGATACAAAACCACAAAACAAGAAAAACAGACAGGCTCTTGTCCTGTATTCGTTTTTGTATCCATGTATAGCTTTACTTTAATTTTGATTAATAGTTTTCCTTCCTTATATTTTGCTCTAATTTCGTATTTTTTATATCTTTCTCTGATCTGTGCATCTAACACCCAATTTCACTCCTATGAGATAACTTATTTTCTGTTATCTTATATCTCCAGAACGAATATCTCTGTCGCCTTGTCCACAACTAAAATGTATCGCTACTCATCCCATGAGGCTTTACTTCACTGCTTCTAAACATATTCATTTCAATTCGGTAGCCCAAAATCACCAAAAAAAAAAGAAAGGGAAGAAACCTTCAGGAGAGCAACAGAGGAGGATCCCTCTCCCCGGATGGACAGAAGCAATAGATGTCATGTGACCAGAATGAACAACGTAACGGAGTTCCAGCACATTCAATGAATATGACAGAAATTATTCATATAATATGAAAACATGGGCAATTTTTGGGACCCTGAAAGCCATGAGATGATCATTTTCCAATGTTGCAGCTGTTGGTGTGTCTAAAATGAGTGTGGTTAATACATTCTGACTGAGGTCTGTGTTGATTCTCACCTTTCGCTCTCATCTGCAGCCTTCTCAGCCTCCTCCAGTTTCTGCAGGGCTGTGGCCAGTCGCTCCTGAGCGCGATCCAACTCCTCCTCCACCAGCTGGATCCTGCGGTTCAAAGATGCCACATCGCTCTCCGCCTACAGCAACACACACACGGAGAGAGATAGAGAAAGAGAGGTCAGAGGTCAGCCAGGAAACAAGCTGCTGCCACAGGAGGACGGATACTCTTGAGGATGGCCAAAGCTGCACATTGGAAACTAGCTAAATAGTATATATTGGTTTTGAGTGATTGTCTCAATAGTACCGCGTATTCAGTTTATTTGCGCTTTTTGCAGTCAAATGGTCTGAATGTTATGAGCTGTATTTTGATAGTTATTCAATTAAGCATATGTATACTTTGGAACCGATTGCAATACTTTCTGGGTATATACTTTTTTGTTTTTCTTCAATAAATCAGATTCCTTCCATGTAAATACATTTCACTCACAACAACCACTGTGAGTTCTGGACTTTGCAGCTTGACCAGACACTTTGAAAACTGCTGATGCAGAGTAACAAGGCAGATTTAACCCCTTCATATCGGAAGTGGCACAGCTGGTCTGACGGTTTGTAATGTTAACCCATTTATGTTTTGGGGGGGGGGGAGAATCGCGTCTTCTGGGCCTGTTTCCTGTGTGACTGATATCACAGACCTCTCTGCTCTCTTCTTCCTGTGCAGAGGCCGGGGAGGTGGAGGGGGGATTATACTCAGCTCCTTATTTCACATATGTGTCAAATGCTGTTCAGACAAAACGTTCATATAGCGAGCAGAACAACGATTACTGGAAACGTGTGAAAACATTCATTTCGGTGTTTTGGACATACTTTTGGTAAAAAAAATCTAGCTTTAAAAAAAGTTATAAGACTGCCACACCTTAATATAAAAAAAAACACGCTGGCGGTTGATGTCATTGGCTATGAGGACTCGTTGCAGTTGGAGGTGTTTGAGGAGATCTAGGGCGGGTTGGAGTTAGATAACGCAGCCGAACAAAAGTCTGAGAAGGAATGTCGCTACCATGATGCCGACATTTACCATAAAGCTCGAACACGACCACGTCGACACGTTACAAGTTTAAATCAACAAACTCACTATTGGGACACGCAGGAAAAGTTTTAAATTCTTGAAGGAGTGTTATAAGAGTTTAATTATCGCTGCCTGCAGTCCAACACTGACCGTTTGCGTGTCAATTATTTACAATCCGCATTTACAATGTTCAACTGGTATGAGAGCAGTACATATACAAGTGAAACATGTTGGATAAATGATTAATTATCTCACTTTCTCGCGCAGTTCCTTTTCGGTGTCCAACTCCCTTTGTACTGCCAGTGCACGGTCTTCTGCCTCATCAACTTGTAGCTGGAGGGTTTGGATTTTCTTCCTCACTACCTCCATAATCTCGATTACTTTGTCTTCTCAAAAAAAGCAACAAATAAAAAACAGGAGCCCCGATAATGTCGCGGTCTTGATCGACGTGCTGCGTCCTGCAAAGTTATTGATTTGCGTCAAAGTCGGAGGCTCCGAGGGAAAACTTTTTTTTTTTTATCTCGGGCAGGAAGTCAGGGACGTGTAGGGTTGGGATGGGGAGTAGAAAAAAAAAAGGGCTGGGAGTTTTCAGGAAATTTATGGCGAGATCCTCCAATCCTGTGAAGGAGCCTGTCTCAGATGACATCACAGGATTTGGGAGGGGAAGGGCTGCTCTTTTCCTCCACAAAAGAGGTGTGTAAAGTATTTCTATTGTGGACTTATATGGCAAATGTAAGGTGTTGCTTAGGCTGCGTTTTTTTCTTCTTTTCTTCCTGCCCCGATTAAAAAAGAGGAGGGCGCAAACTCAAGAGATCAAGAGAGGAAGAGTGCAGATGCCTCATCTTATTTCCCGGTCATGATTCACATATATGAATCATATCCCATGTGAATCAGGGACACGCGGATATATATGATCGTGTGAGGGAGAAGAGATAAGAAAAGTTCAAGTTTGAGTGTGTGAAGGAGAGGGAAGCGAGTTGTAAAAGGTGTAGAAACCAAAGGTCCAAAGATTTACTTGGAGGCAGGGTCAATGGCGGGGCGTTATAATCCTCTTCAGCGGGGGTGGGTGACCTGCAGCAGCTCGGAATGTAAATTGATTTGTTTGCAGACATGACACCCATCGGGTGGCGACACGTTCCTTCAGCGCCCCCTTCGGTCACCTCCTCTTCCTCCTTACTTTTAAGTGCAAACCCCCCGATGTTTGTTCTCGGTTTGTCCTTGTATGACATTAAATATGTATTACAAGCAGTGTGAGATCAAGAAGAAGAAGTGGTGGTGGTGGGCAGACATACAATCAGGCCTGTGGGCATCTGTGACTGAACAACATGTGCATTCTTGTAATCTGACCTTTAACCTTGCGTTACTGCTTTAACTAGTTTTAGATTCACTGTGGAGCCTACTTTCATTTGATGGTATTCAATTCAATTTTAGTGTAATTGTTTCAACTGAAATAATTGATGATTCGAAAACTCATCAGTAACTATTTTGACAATGGATTCATACCTTGTGCCAAATATTTACTGGTTCCAGTTTCTCAGTGGTGAGAATGTTCTGCTTTTTAAATAAAATATACATCTTTTGTAAAAGTGAACAGAATATCTGCTGGTAAAACAAAAAAGACGTCACATGGGGCTTTAATAAATGGGGATTGAGAGAAACTGTGAGAATTGTTTTTCATTATTTTCCACCCTGCTAGAGATCGAACAATTAACTGAGACGATAAATAATCAGAAGTGGAAAATTAAAATGATTTTATTGTTTCTACCAGATAATTCATCTTCCTAAAAAGCTGAAAAACTAGACGTAAAAGAAGGTAATCATTACGCGTCACTGGTAAAACAACATTAGAAAAGTATTTCCGGTGTAATACCAATAATATTGAACACAATAGCCCAAAAAAGCAAACAAGTCTGTTTATCACCATGTTTATTTTTTTCTGAACCTTTTGCTTTGGATCAAATATATAATTTAATCAGAATAGTGTCTCTTTAAGGTAACTGAGATACAGTATTGTTATTAAAGAAAGATCATGGTAACTAGATGCTCTTTGAAAGCGAATGATTATTCACCATTATTGCTGATAAGTACTGTAAGGCCAGAGCATTGATTTCATTAGACACTGCAGTATGGGGTTCTCTGTTTGCTTAAGCAGCATTCCTGGGATTCCTGGTTGGCTGCAGGCCAGCCAAGCTCTGTCTGTGCTTGAGAAACGGCTCTTACAGACCTCACAAAGACACAACAGCTCAGTGATTCTCTGTTTGGTTCTCTATTCTCTATGTACTCTATGTATTTTGTGTAAATTGTTTCCAACATACATACTGTATATCATACAAGGCAAACATTTGGTATGAAGGTCCTTTTGACTGTTTTTTTTCTCCCTTTTGTTTTGAGGAAATCATAGAAGCCCGGGGACCTGAAGGCTGTGCACTTTGTTACAACTAGATAAAGCAGGTTTGGATTATTATATTTCCTGAGCGTCACTCTGCTGCTATTTTCATCACTCAAGAAACAACCGAACTATTAAAGCAAGTCCAGGCATGGCATTTTGGGGAGTGTAAGCAGTGGAGGCGACACTCAGACTGCCACTTAATTCAATGTTTTAAACAAAATACATTTTCATAGAAAAGAAAATCTGTCTGCAAATTCTGAATGCGTCTTTTTTAGTGGTTTAGTTTAGCCTGTCTAAGAGTGGTAATCAATATCTTATAAACTCAGAAGTTGTGGTGTTCCACTGCAATGTGGATAATGTGTTTCAGATGGCGTCGTTGTGGTTAACTCACATCTGCGGCCTTCTTCTCCGACAGTTCTAGTTTCTCCTGAGCATCCTTCAGGGCCTCTGAGTACTTGTCAAGCTCATCCTCTGTTCCCTTCAGCTTCTTCTGCAGAGCGAGCAGCTCATCCTCCAGCTGAAAGAAGGCAAACGGGACAGAGATTCAGGAAGGATAGAGCAAAACCAAACCAAGTAAGTCTGAATAAAACACTGCTTTGTCAAATCCAGCATTGCTTCGATACAATACTGGGAGGGAGTACTCATTCGTTAACATTTTTAGATTAAAACCACTTAAGGAGACCTTTTCAATCCCCAGAAGCATTCGGATGTTCGGACATGATTAGCGGCAACCTCAGAAAGTTAGATGTCTCAAAACGAGACTAGAGGTCTAAAGCAATGCCAGTGGCTCTGTGGTGCTCTGCATAGGTGCAGCAATACCTAAATATCAGCATCACTCAAGGATGATGTTAACATGTTGATACCTAGCAGGTATAATGTTTACAATGTTAACCATCTTAGTGTATGTGTTAGCATGCTAAGATTGGCTAATTAGCAGTAAACAACAAGTACAGTTTAGGCTTATGGGAATGTAAGTTTTCCAGGTATTTGCTCAAACAGCAAAGTAATGAAAAATTGACATTCTGGCCTGTGGATGGCAGAAGACCACCAATGTCATCAGTATTCCTCCTCTGGGAACCATGAATGTCTGAACACAATTTAATAGCAATCCATCCTGATAGTTGTTTAAATATTTCCAAAGTGTATCTATAATCTACAGAACCAGCTGTCAAACGTTTTCATCAGGGCTAATTATTTGGTCGATTGTAGTTCCAATGTAAACCCGGCGTGAAGTCTGTAGATTATCAAGAGTATGCATTGCTTCTGATGAATTTTTCAAATGCTGTTGTAATTTAGGTGATCTGGTCCTTCAATTGCTGCTGGAGACTGTTGTCTGTGATGTATGTTAAGATTGAGCATTACTTTTGGTCTTCCGTCAGCCTAACTAACTGCACTCCGATGTTTGTGCCATCGTGCCAAGAATAGCAAAGAAAGCATCTCTTAGCACTTCTTGACTCAATGCCATCCAAACAAACTAAAGAACTGCATAGTCTTGGATTTCATGCTGACTGATCCCTGGTGTGGAAGACATGCTGGGGGTCCATGTGTGCAGTGCCATAGACAACTGTCAGTCCTTGGATATGATTAGGGCATTAGAGACCAGAGCGAAGAATCTTTCCACTTGAATAGATCCAGTTTTGTCTGTGCCTCTCCAACTCCCTGCTCTCCAGCATTCCTCTGGTACCGCCATGATGTCAACACCACATCTCACTGGGCA
The DNA here is from genome assembly GCA_038501785.1 of Myoxocephalus aenaeus. Classification (NCBI taxonomy): domain Eukaryota; kingdom Metazoa; phylum Chordata; class Actinopteri; order Perciformes; family Cottidae; genus Myoxocephalus; species Myoxocephalus aenaeus. Next base: position 124,708 of record JBAMJR010000329.1, read on the forward strand.
ATAATGCCTCCATCAACTAGCCTCTAATGGCATATTACATCTCCAGATTTTTGTATCCAGTGGTACAAGTACACTATCATTAAGTCAACCCTTGACATGTTAGACTGTCTCAGGTTCTTCGCTGCAGCACTAAATATGGATGTGCAGATATTTGTGGAGGAATTACTGCGGTTTCTGTTGATAAATTGCAGACTTAAATCCAGATAAGAATGCTGGCTAATGTTGTACTCTCCTGCTTAAGAGTCAGAGCAACAGCTGCTATTTTGATCAGTTGTTTAAACTCTTGCAGCACCACTTCTGGCAGCTTAAATTAATCCCTCTGCTTCACTGTGGATACTGATAGCGGTCGTCACTCGGCCATTCTGTCTGTGCGTCCCTGTGGACGTCCTCCACCTTCGTCTGCCCACCAGAAGACAAGACTCAGGGGCTCCGTATCAGCTGCTCTCTGTAACTCAGCATTTGGTGCTTTGGGAAATACTTGACATTTTATGTTGCGCCCCTCTGCAGTCTGCACAGGTGGTTTGGTATTTATTTAATTATTCATTTATTGAAGACCAGACCATAAAAAACAACAACAATATGTTAATCTTATATGTGAATAGAAAATGAATCACACTGGGCTGTTTTTACAAAATACTGAATGAAAGAGACTCAAAAATACTTCAGAAGGAACTTATTTCAATACACATTAACCTATTTCCAACTTTGTTACAATATGGTTTATTTATACTTACCACTCTAGATGGAGCTGTATAGTCAGCTTTCTATGCTTTGCATCTGTTCTTGTATTTATTTCTTCTGAAAGTCAATATATTATGATACATAATGATTGCCCAAGTAACTCTAATGAGTGTTAAACAAGAGCCCACATTGCTCTGTCGGTCCGTCTCCTCCATTTGCCTTGTCTCACCTGCTTGCATTTGTCCTCCGCTGCCTTCTTGTCGGATTCGGCCTGTTCTGCCCTGTCGATGGCGTTCTCCTTGTCCAACTTCAGCATCTGCATCTTCTTCTTGATGGCCTCCATGGTGACAGTTGGGTCTCAGTTTCTCAGGCTTTAGAGGAACAAAAAAAAGGTTTTATTGCTTCAGGTGAAAGGCTGTTGCAGATGTTCGGAGGAAGACGCCTCACAAGAGCCCACACAAGGTTGACGGGAAACCAGCAGATGCAGAGAGGAGGAGAGAGACAGAGGGAGCTTAGAGTGAGAGAGCAGAGAGGAGGATGCAAACTGAGAGTCAGCGGAGCTCTACGTGATTTAAACTTGACTGGAGGTTTGGAAACAGCCCCAGTCTCTAGTGACAGCCCTTTCCCACTGTTTACCCCTTCGCCACTCCCCACATTGGCTACCCTAGAACTGTGCCCCCCTCCTTCATATTAACTTTACCTCTTGAAGGCTCTTTGGAGGATCAACATGGTGTACATCTCCTTATTTGGATCATGGTCCTTTTGTTTTGAACAGGACAGGAGAGAAACAGCAGATAAGAAGAAGGAGAATGATCCAGAACTCAGGCATCAAAAGGACATTGTTCATTAGTAATTGGAGTTTTTCCCCCCCCCTTTAGACACTGCATATCAATATTCCTGGGCTCTTACTTAGGAATGTTCAAATTGATGTTAATACCAGAGTTGGTTAGAAAGGACATAGTTTTCATTCTCCCGCTGCATGAAAAAAGGGCTTTTGGAAAATGATCCAGCCAAAGAAAATTTGGACAAAGACGTCTGCATGTGATCTACACCAGGCAGCTGGAGCGTTGCTGTTGAGCTACATAAACCATACGTCGACTGCAATTAAGATCCTTTCAATTGCTATTGGTCTGCAAGACCTTTATTTAGATCTGTCTTCTGTTATGTGTAAGGCACACAACATAAAAAGGACCGTTGACTGGTGGATATAACTTGTGTTACTGAGATGGTTTCCAGGAATTTCATTTTCTGCACCTACGAGATATTTGGAAAGTGCAGATTAAAGTTTAGTAAAACATGGTTTGGTAAAATGGCAACAAAAAAACAATTAAAAATAGATATTGATAATTTCTAATTCTATTTCTTGGTGCATATGTGATACATTTGAAATTGCTGAGGTAAGTGGAAGCTGCATATGTGTGTGTGTGTGTGTGTGTGTGTGTGTGTGTGTGTGTGTGTGTGTGTGTGTGTGTGCGTGTGTGTGTTTGTGCGTGTTTGTGCGTGTGCGTGTGTGTGTGTGTGCGTGTGTGTGTATGTGTGTGTGTGTGTGCTAATGGACCTGTCTGCTTGCTTTCAACTCTTCTGTGCCAGTTGCCCGGCTAAAAATAAAGATTACAAGGAAACTCAAAGAACAGTGAGGCGTACAGCGGCCATTTAAGTGACATCTGAAGATAAACTTGGACACATGCATCTCATGTTTTTCATGTTGCGTTGCCACCGTTGCAGTGCGTATCCCCTTATTGGATGTCATTCCTTATACAGAAGAGTGTCTTCTGAAGTTTCGAGGAGTATATTGTTGCTGCAGCTAAATAAACCATTTAAAACGCCATCAATTATATTAAAAATGGTTTGTTGAAAAGCTGTTTTTCTTAGTTTATGAAAGGTTGTCATTTTGGAGATTTGTGATGACTTTCATGACATATCAGATGGGATCATTTGTTGTGAAGTCAGAGCCACTTCTGCCTCCTATATCACATCCATAGCAATGTAAAAACTGAAATTTGCCAGATTGCACGCCAGCAGATACATTAATCCACAAATATGTTCTCATTGATATAGACTGCTGTAATTGGATTCTATCTATTAGGGGAGGGAAACTGCAGCCCTTTTTTAGGTTTATGAAAGGGTTGGCAGTTTGATAGCTTTACAATCCTGGGTTTAACACAAGCTTACATCATGACAATGTGACTGTGTGCCTTGCTCGGTCTGTCAGGATGTTGGCTGCTCACAATGTTATCATAACAGATTGCTAAGATACAGTTCTCATAATTTGATGGACAAATATTGATTTTAGAGGTGTTTTAGTTGTGTTTTCTTTTAATACAATTATTCTTGGGTCTTATAGTGAACAGGAAGTTTGGAGCTGAACCAGGAGAACAGAGGGAGGAGGTAAAAGGGAGAGAGAAATAGAGACGGAGTGGATCATATGCAGAGTGAGAGAAATCAGAACCCTCCCACAGGAAACCGAGCTAAACTCCTCTTCTCCTTGTATGGTAAAAACTCCCCCAAAAGCCGCAGGATCGCCTTGGGAGTAGCGTCAACGTCCTGCTAAGTATAAATCACAAAGCCATGGGAATGGTGGAACAGATTAGAGTGTATATGAACGCTAGAAATAAAGAATTAAAACTATTACAGTTTTAGGACCCTTAAGTGCTTGATGTCATAGGATAAGTGTACACTTAGACTACAGTTCTGGGTTAAATGTTGCCACAGATCAATTGTACTTACTGAAAACACATGTATTACAGTAATCAGTCCAAGGCGACCATAGCGAACGAGTAATACTCCTAAAGTTGGCTGTGGCAACACCTGCCCATGTGACTTATCAAGTATGTCACACCTGTGTGATGCACTGACTCATAGTGTACTGAGACAAGCCCATTCTTCACCAACAGTAAACATGTCAGCTCTGCGGCTTCTGTACAAACATGTCTTTGTATGCAGGTTACATCAAGTGATCCCCACCTACTGCCCCAAACACAAACTCTGTGTAGAGTGTATGGAAGTAGCTGAGGGAAGTGGCAATCTGTTATATTTGGCTCTGTAACTCAGTCCAGTTGTATCTATGACTTCTGACAATGTCTAGACTCCATCTTACCAGCCAAGGGAGCAGAGATCTGTCACTTTGATGAGGCACAGTTGTCTCGCACAAGCCCAGTGCTGAAAGGCTTTTCATGCCAAGAGGGAAGAGAAAGAAAAAATCAGATGGTACTCTATACTGTCTCTGCTTCAGTTGCCTCTGTTTTTAAGTTTATCAAATGTCAATGTTTCATGCTGTGCATTTCCCAAAACTAGCCAGCTGTTCATTCACACATCATATGTGTATCTCTGCTATCCATTCAAATCTCCATCTCAGAGGTGAAAAGTAGGAGCTGTTTGGGTTGGCGTACTTGAGCAGGCTTTTAGACCTAAGTTATTTTAATGTTAAGCCTGTACTATCTCAATAATTACTCCAGTAGCTTTGTGTATTATCACACTGTGACGTTTTCACAAGTGGTATATTTTTAGATGAAGCAGCAATGCTTCTACTTGTGTTTCAAAAGTCTTTTCACCTCTGATGAAGTCAGTATTTGTTGCTTGGCTGCCATTTAAGACCTCCATTTTGTGAGATGATCAAGTTCATTAAGTTTCATGAAGTTAAAGGACCGGGGTCATGAGCACTTGTGACAGTGAAGAGTTCAGCTTTAGTGAAGCGAGACACATATTTGCACTATTGCAATAGAAAACACATAATGAGTGGCTGGCTATGCAAGATTCACCATCCGAGCACCCAACTAATAACACTAGGGGACCAAAAGTATGTGAACATGCTCGTCAATGTACTTTTGTGTTGTTGTTTCCACAATAAATAAGGACACAAAAAGCAAAACATATATACAGATAAACACACAGAAAAAAAAACACATGTTGATCATGGTCATCCTGCCATAAGCTACATTTCTTCATCAGAAAATACAGGGTCGGTCACTTTTTACAGGTAGTGCATTAAACGTTTTTTTTTCTTCAAATGTCTGTTTCATGGCCCTAGAGTAGCATATGTCAGTATTTCCATGGACAGACAGCCATTGATTATTAGTTGGTGCTTCAGGGTTCTTTTCCATGGAAGAGTTATAAAATCTTTTTCCAATAGCGCTGATGCACATTCTCTTGGTAAAGACAGACCATGTCTGATATTGTTTCTGTACATTACCTCTCTGTCCATGTCTTTGCATAGGGGCTCTTTTCTGATGATATGGAACTCCCAAAATCAGAGGTAAAACTGCTCAGTTTTTGTATGCGTACCAAATGTATCCTCCTCTGAGACACATTGAGTGTCTGGATTCTTTTTCAATAATTCTGTGTAAAATGCTTTTGTGTTCTTGTAGTCTGGGACTGTTTTTCATAGCCTCTGCCTTTTAGTTGCAATTAATGGAAATCTTAATACTACAGCATATGATGATATTTGAGACAATAGTATGTGTTTAACTTTGTGGGAAATGTTTGCATTGCAGTTTCATCCAAACATTTGAAAATGGTACTATCTTACGGTGTTAGTGCAGATCAACCATTCATCCAGAATAGGGAACTACAGGATGAAAACAAGGTTGATGACAGAAATAAGCCGGTCTGTGTAACATAACTTAGAAACCATGGAGGCTTCAACGAATGAAGAGCATGTTTACATGGAAGTAATGCAAACTCTGGATGTACAGTTGTCTTGGTCAAACGTAATCTATTTCTTGTGTATGCATTGTGTTCTGAAACTCTCAGAATAAATTAACATTGTATTTCGCCATACATAACATCCACACATTATATAACACACTCTTTACTTCAAAAGATGGTATATGGACAATTTAAGAATGTTCTATATCCTGATCCATGTCCATTCCATGTCAATAGAAATGGGACGAGACTAAAACATGGGCACAAGCTTGTCGTTTCTGTCTGTGCTGTTGTCTGTTAGTGACCTTGTTGCAAAGGTTTATACGCTATAAATTATCATCATGTAAGTTAACCTGATGTACGCTTAATAAAACAAAGTGTGTTTATGTATTTGTCCAATGTTATGCCTATGTATCAAAATATCAGCCATTAACCCAATCCATTCACAAAGGAATATATATATATATATATATATAAGGATGTTTGAACCTCTCTGCAATACCAGCTAAAGGAATAGGAATCAAACAGAAGACCGACCATCCAATAATCTAGGGGTTTATACAGTGGAGGGCAGGTATAGGAACGGGAGAGAGGAAACAGTGTTGACAAGGTTATGGTTGGGCCATTGTTCGCTAAACAAAAAGAAAATGACAGGGAAACACCAGACACCGTTGTGTGAAGGATGTGGAGAAGAGGTGTTAGTTCAGCACATAGTTTTGACAGTTATGACATGCAGAGAGAGAGAGAGAGAGAGAGAGAGAGAGAGAGAGAGAGAGAGAGAGAGAGAGAGAGATGACGAGGAATCTGGTTAACGTGGTTAAGCACAGGTTAAAGTACTGTGATCTTACAGGGACCTGGTACAAGGGTGCTTATCATAGGCTAGGATTGTATAGGTCTAGAGTGTAAAACATGGAGGATAATATGTATAATTATATTTATTTTTCTAATATAATTATTATTGTTTTATTTTGTTTGTTTTGGGGGAAAGATTGTAAGTCTGTCGTCTGACCCACACTCCGGAGCAGAAGGTGGCGGTAATGCACCAATAAGATGAATGCCAACCGCCGTAAAACCAGAAGAAGAAGAAGAAGAAGAAGAAGAAGAAGAAGAAGAAGAAGAACCTCTCTGGAGCAGAGAGCTCCGGGTCCACAGGGGGCGCTCGTTAGATGCCCGTATGGTGTGGCAACCCAAACAGGGAAGGGTGGCTTTCCTCTTTACAGTATTATGAATGAAAGTCTGTTCTTTGAATTTAGCCCCGAAGTAGTTGTTGTCAAACATTATCAATAAGCCGCTGATAAGGAGCCGAACTAAGCTCGTGTAAATTAGTTCAAGATGTCTGCGAGTGCGGTGTATGTCTTGGATTTAAAAGGAAAGGTAAGATAACGGAGCAACCTGCTACGTTGCTAAACTGGCGTTAGCATAGCTCGTAGCCCCGCTGACACATTCTTCGCTGACAGATCCTGATGTGACTTAATCTGCTAATGTAGCTAATGCATTAGCATAGGTTGATATGGCAGGTCGAGGCTTTTGGCCTTTAATTTCAGCCAGGAAAGGGCACGAGGAGGTCAGATTCATGTGATGGTTTCACTGAAAAATATTAGGCCACGTAGCGACAGGAACACAAACCGGTGACCAGCTGTTAGCAGCAGGAAATGTCAGCGGTGGCCTAAGCTCCCTTTTAACGCCTCTTTGCTAAAATGCACGGCGTTACATACATTTTATAATGTTCCTACATCTTATTTTCTCCCTTGTGTCTCTTCTGGTAAATACGGCGTAGAAAACGACCTCGCACAGTGGAGTAAAACACAGTTCAAAGTAGCAGGTGCATCATACACAAGGCAGCTACTTGGATGCCAAATTGCGATATTGTGAAGGTGTTTGCCTGTAGATTAAATTGTCAGATTTTTTTCCATCTAGTTTTGGTTTTACACAAAATACAGCATCATCATCATAGATGAGTAAAGATTAATACAAATAAATAAACCCTTTTGACAATATGTTTAATTGACTATATTAGAAACCTCCCCCATTGGACAACTAACAATTCAATAACTATTTCATTTATTACTATATACAGTACTACTTACGGTCATGGAAAACCTGGAAAAGTCATGGATTTTTAAAATGGTTATTTCCAGGCCTGGAAAAGTCTTTGAAAAAGTCATGGAAATGAGTTATGTGCATATGTTCATGACGTTCATTTACACTGAGTTTGAAATAATTAATATGCTTTTAAAAGAAAGACGCTCAAATTATAAGCAGGCGTACATACAGGCATCTATATACATGTTTATTCTTTTAATCAAACTATTGTCTCTCATTCATTTGTGTCATTTAAGGTATACTGTATGCTTTGGAATTGTCATTGTTAGTTTAAATACTACATACTCACTTTTTCATGTATCCACCGAGATTTCACAAAATGTTTGGTCATGGAAATTTTGTTTAAAGTCATGGAAAAGTCTTGGAAATCCACTGGTCAAAATGTGTATGAACCCTGTATATATAATATGATAGGCTGTCAGCCATTACAAACAGTACTGCAGATGTTGCGACGCTATACAAATACTTTTTGTTCCTTTCAGGTCCTCGTGTGCCGAAATTACCGGGGAGATGTGGACATGTCAGAGATTGAGCACTTCATGACTCTTCTGATGGACAAAGAGGAGGAGGGGACCCTCTCTCCAATCCTGGCCCATGGGGGAGTTCGTTTCATGTGGATCAAACACAATAACCTCTACTGTATCCTTCATTGTATGTTATTGTACCCAACCAACATGTAAAAGTGTAGTATTATGTCTCTTGTGCTGCTGTGGTGCTTGTGTTTTATACTCTTGGAGCTCAAATTCTTAACGCACGTCACATCAGTGGTTGCAACATCCAAGAAAAATGCTAGCGTCTCGCTGGTCTTCTCCTTCTTGTACAAAATTGTCCAGGTGGGGCTGAACTCTTAATTAGATTGTAAACAACACTAACAAAGCATATACTTGATGTTTATACTGATGGACAAATGGGAATATAAAACAGCATTTGTGTTTTTCAGGTTTTTTCAGAGTATTTCAAAGAACTGGAGGAAGAGAGCATAAGAGACAACTTTGTCATCATATATGAGCTGATGGATGAGCTGATGGATTTTGGCTATCCTCAGACTACCGACAGCAAAATCCTGCAGGAGTGAGTTTCTTCTTTGCCATAGTCTCACTGCAAATAACTTTGCAAAAGTACTTTCTTTATAGATGCAACTAACGAATACTGACATTATTGATCCATTACAAAAAAGATGTATTCTGGCACTGAAAAAAGCTGAGAAGCTTTAATGTTTGGTATTTCTACCTGATAATCAACTTTGGTGATTTTAAGAGATTGCCATTGTTGATTGTTCTTTAAGAGCTGATATTCATGATGACATTTCCTCCTGGTTTAATTCCGTGCACTTAATCAGTTTAGCGCACGGAATTAAACCAGCTATTTGATGGAACATGTATTATGCATTGGTTGTTGTGTTAATCAGGCTTCACAGATTGTCATTTCTTTATAACTGCAAGTCAACGTGAGTTTAGTGTCCTCACCATAAAGTACCGCAAATGACCGTTTAAACCTCCATGACTTGACTGCTTGCTGCAGACGTGTATTAAGTTAACTCTGGATTTCCCCCAAGTGTCGTGAGTAAGGACAGTCAAACAATCCTCCCTAAGTAACCATGAGAATCTCTGATCGCCTTTGATGCTTTTGGGAACTCACCTACGCAGACAGTTGATTTTTCCCTTTCCTCTATTTCGCCTCTGTGTTTACATTGTGTGTCTCTCAGATACATAACCCAGGAGGGGCACAAGCTAGACACTGGCGCCCCGCGACCCCCCGCCACAGTCACCAATGCTGTCTCCTGGAGGTCAGAGGGCATCAAGTACAGGAAGAATGAGGTCTTCCTGGACGTCATTGAGTCAGTCAACCTCCTGGTAGGAACTCCTTGTTTTAGCCGCACTGTGTTGCTTAAGGAATGCCAGTAACAATGCTTGTAAGCTTCCTCCCTGTGTGCGTCACAACATATCTATCTGAACTTGCTATATTTTCTGTGGGCCGCTGTGAGAGCTCTCTTTAAATGGCCTGTGCTTCATATGATGGCATTCTCTGGAACATTTGTCTTGCTCTATCTTTCAGGTTAGTGCCAATGGTAATGTTCTACGTAGTGAGATCGTTGGCTCCATTAAGATGCGCGTCTTCCTGTCTGGAATGCCTGAGTTGCGGTTGGGCCTGAACGACAAGGTTCTGTTTGAAAACACAGGAAGTGAGTCCTCTCTCATAACAGTCTTTGGTTATTTTAGAAGTGTGTAAATTAGACCAGTGGTTCTCAACTGGTCTGGCTCCGGGACCCACTATCACCCCTGAATGACAAGCCGCGACCCAAATCGAGGAACATTCTCAACTTCTCCAATGTATTTAATGAAAAGATGGTGCAGTTTGAACCTGAGATAGTACAGAATATGTATGCTAACACAAAAACAAGTTTAATAACCAAAACGAGCAGCTGGTGGCGATGATAGAGAGGGAACTATTCCCTTTTACACTCAATTAGCTGCATTTTAATTAAAAAACTAAAACTGCATCTTCAGGACACGAGGTATTACAACATATATGACAATTCAGAATCTTCAGCTATTTTTAAACAGACTCAACAGCTTTCATGCACAAACAGTCCAACAACTAAGAAGTAGTTTCAAAAAGACTGAAATGACCTAACTTTAACTGACAACACACACTCACCGAATCTATGACAAACACTTTACTGTGGAGCACGTCACTGTGTTGAGGAGCAGCTTTTCCACTAACTCAAAATAAATTAAACAAAAGTGGAATTCAAAAGTATTCATATATACAACATTAACTTTTCTTGTGATTACCTCATCAGTAAATACTGAAAAACATTGTGCTTTACGGAAAATTAAGCAGCACTCAATTCTCCTCCCAACCCCAGAGTTTTTTCCTGTCATGCAGGCAGCGCCATCAGTTGTCAATGTTATATTCAGTAGGCTGTTTAATTTAATTATCCTAAAAACCCAGAGTCTCCCTCATATCAGGATGGTTTGACCCAACCTGGCACACTCTGCTGAAAACATGGAGGGACAAGTGCAAAGCCAGTTGAAACCAGAGCCGGCAAAATAACGACACTCCGCTGCATAAAAAAGTCCTTTCAAAATAAAACCACAGGATTTTTTTTTTTTTCAGGCAACTGAGGGTCGCGACCCACCAGTTGAGAATCACTGAATTAGACTATTCTTCCTGGCACTCATTGTCTTACATCATATTTGTCGCCTTATCAGGAACATCCTAAAAGTTGGATACAAATATATAATTTGTATTTACCAGTTCATGCAGTGCCGGTACACCCGTGTCTCTCTTTTTCTTCTTCATTTTATCTCTTGTATTTTCATGGAGGAGGAAAGAGTAAATCCGTAGAGCTGGAAGATGTGAAATTTCACCAGTGTGTCCGTCTGTCTCGCTTTGAGAACGACCGCACCATCTCCTTCATTCCTCCTGATGGAGAATTTGAGCTCATGTCCTACCGTCTCAACACTCACGTGAGTACTGTAGATCTACCGGCAGCGTCTGGTGGTCCGACAAACTGACCCCTAATCAGAGGAAAGGTGTTAAATGAATGCCTGCCAAGCACCAAATCCCACCACACAGCATATCAACCAATGAATCAGCTGTAGGAAGGTATTTGGAATAAAAATCGGGAGTACAAGGCACATTTCCTCACTGGTTGAATTTATTAAGCAGTCCACCACTGACTCCTGGTACTCTAAACAGCCAGCTAGTTGCAAGTTAATACTGCAAATGCTAGCAATAGCCCTTTTTAAAGGCTTAGATTTAGCGAAGGTGTTTCCAACAACCTTTTTGGGAGCCACATTCGGTAAGCTAATATTTATGCACAAAACTCGTATCCTGGGGAAAAAATGAAAGCGATGGGATCTTGGCCAAACCAAACCAGCCTTTGCTCAAATGAGGCTAAAGTGCTTCGTCATCAACCAGGCCAAGGGCATGTCAAATACCAAAAACCTAATCAGTGGAGAATCACATGGAAGGAGGACAGGGGGAGGATTTAAGAAAGCATTTATTTGAGGTCACTTGTAAAGTGACCTCAAATTCTCAATACATGTTTCACAATAGAATTGCCAGTAAGCTTGTAGGAAAGGAAGTAGCACAGTGGAGCAGAGGTAACTACTTGGGGTCAAACTTGAAACTTCTAGAGTAGCATATTACTCAATCATACCTGCCATACTTCCTCTGTCCCCAAATTCACCCCAAATTTACGAGTGATTTGTGGTTTAAGAAAAAAAAAGAATGAACACAACAAGTTAAAAGTTACATATCCCTTCATTTAAAGTATCGCTCAGTGTGTCTTAGTCACAAATATAAAAAAGGGCACATATGGATTATTTATGGATCAAGATTGTTTTCATGTTAATACATTTTGTGCCTCATTATCTTCTGATCGGCAAGTATATTTCTTTCCGATTTCTTTATCCAATTAAGAAAAAGAAAAAACTCTAATATTAATATTTGCCTCAAAAATCTAGTATCTGCCAGGCTATATACTGTATATATGTTTTAGGTGGATACACTAAGAAACATGTTGCATAACAACACAGGGTTTTAAGCACCCCCCCTCAAGTTTTGTGCAATCTGTCTTTCCCTTGATTTCCTCTGCAACACTTAGCGCACACAGCACGAATTTCACACAGTACGAAGTTTGAGTGTTTGACTATTTGTTGTTTTTGTTGGTAGTAAATATATGTATGCTTACAAATGCATGTCCTATTCTTAAACTTTAAATGTTGGTTCTTGTTGCAGTACTATCTGCTATCCACCAGGTGGTGACTGTGTCATGTGCAATTTAAACGGACGCCTATGTTCAGTGTAATAGAGCCTGTACAAAATAAATTTGATGGTGTGTAAAATGTGTGTTTTCTTTTTATTTCTCAGGTGAAGCCCTTGATCTGGATTGAATCTGTCATCGAGAAGCACTCCCACAGCCGGATCGAGTACATGATCAAGGTAGGTCACTTTTGCACTAAAAAATTGCATCTATAGAAACATTCTCGTTGTTGTCACATCTGGGTCCCACAGTAGTTTATCAGTCAAATAAAAAGTAAGAAAGAAACATTTGATTTGACGGTAATGCAGTTCAGCCCAACTTAGTTGATGCTTATGTTGTGTATCTAGTTTTCATGTGAGGCAAACCATGTTTAATACTATCTTCTTCAACCCTTAGCCCTGGTTCGATAGCCTGTTCCGGCAGAACATGGGGTTAAAACTTGACCACCTTGTCTTTCTCGTCTCAGGCGAAGAGTCAGTTCAAGAGGCGCTCCACAGCCAACAACGTGGAGATCCACATTCCTGTGCCAACGGACGCTGACTCACCCAAATTCAAGACCACGGTGGGCAGCGTGAAGTGGGTGCCCGAGAACAGCGAGATCGTCTGGTCAATCAAGTCCTTCCCTGTGAGCATAAACCATGAGTCTCATACAGATGCTAAAACGTGATCTTATCTTTGGGTTTTAAGTAATGCTGCAGTTTGTTTGTGTTTCTCACCTGACTCTTGTAATGGTGGGTCAGTTCTGTGCTATAGATGACGTTTATAATAACTTAGCCGTATAATATCAAGTATGTTAAGTAGAATATCAAGTTCAAGTTTTGTATTTATGAATCAATGTGTTGTGACCTTCATACAGGGTGGAAAGGAGTATTTGATGCGCGCCCACTTCGGTCTGCCGAGTGTGGAGGCTGAAGACAAGGAGGGGAAGCCACCAATTAGTGTCAAGTTTGAGATCCCATACTTCACCACCTCAGGCATCCAGGTACACACACACACACACACACACATACCTCTGTCAAACATTATTAGCAAATAGTTCCAAAAGTAATTTACTTAAGCTACTTGTAGTAGCAAGAGGGTAGAGGTCAAATAAGCCGAAACTCAATTCCCCTTGAAAAGAAAATAAGAATTTTTATTTCTAAACGAGGTGTTTATCACAGAAAAATGCACCAAATCTGCTTACAGTTCGAACCGTGTTTATAGTTCCTGTTTAGTAAACCATCTGGGAGCAAGTTCAAGCAAATGCTGCAGTTTATTTGCACCGGCTGTCTGATTTATCGCCCAGTGTACATGCAGGCATAGTCCACATATCTTGCGGTGCTCGGGGTTTTCCTTGTCATCCTGGATTTAGAGTTCATGGTACGGAGCAGCGTCGCTCATATGAACTCACTCTCTCTCTCCAGAGCAGGAATTCAAACAATTCATATTTGACCTGTGTTTGGCCAGAGGGGGCAGTACGGGAGCACTGTTAAACTGTGAGACTCTTTTTGTGGTAGAGAAAAGTTGTACAGTTGAACGAACCAGAAAGCAACTGCTCATCAACTGGAACTGAGCCCTCTGCCTTCATGTTAATCACAGTGATAGAAAATGTAATTCTTAGTTACAGGTAAGTAGATTAATTGGAATTTGATTGGGATTCCCATGAAAATGAGAGGAGGTAATGTTTTTTCTTCATGTTTGAATGAAAACTTGCTGACCACAGACGTATAATCCCAGTTGTCCTCTGATTATGTGTAGCCTTACAGTAACACAAACTTATGTTCCTCCATGTCTGGGTGTGAGAATTGCAACTTAACAAACTCCATTTGAAAATAGGAATTTTTCACAAGGATTTACATTTCTCCATCTCAGTGTTGTGCTTCATCATCTCAATCAATAACTTTTGAGTGTGAATATTGTTGTAAAATACTGTTTTCCAAAGACATAGGACAAGTTATCAATGACACTGTTGTTAAAAGCTTTAATGTTATTGAGCATTACTTCTTAAAACAGTATTTCCTTCAGACTCTGATATAAACTTTTATAGCAATCTTATTTTGTAAACTAAGCTCTTTGATCAACGTAATTCTTCTCAGCGGATGTGGCGCCTGAATCTCTCCTTCTTACACTTTTATTAACTTTTAACACTGCTTTCTGTTTGATTCAAATAAAAAGAGCTAAGAGGTCATAGTTTCCAGCTTCTCCATGTTTTCCATGACAGTCAATAAAACCTTATTAAGTTCTATGGACATTATGCAGCCCACTCGGAAACAAGAAGTTTGAACCCACGATAATTGAAATATGTGATACTTTTAATTGGGGTGGTTTTGGCAATACAATAATGCTTGCCATTTTCTAAGGTAATTTGGCAGCTGAAAGAAGTCATTTTCTTTTCTTTCCTTTCCTTCCTTTCACATCTTTGCCGATCCATAAATGAGCAGACGCTTGAATAAAAGCAATGCATCAAGTCATTGTGCAGCGACAAAGGCAGGTGTTGCGATGCTTTGCATATCCATGAAATGGAGATAAGGAGAGAGATAAGTCCTTATGGCTCTGGTTTGGTTATTTATGAAAATTATTTTTCAACTCTTTTATGATCACAACCCGATAAAGCGACAATTGTACTTTGGGCACTAAGAACAGACAACTTTTTTTCTGTACTGAGTTTTTTAATGATAAACCTCTATCGTAAGGTTGAAACGTGCATTGATGATAAACATGTTCTTTATTTACAGTGAAAGTGCCATTTCAATAATCCATGGACTACAGCAATGTGTAAAACATGTTACACACAACATAAGCATGAAACATTGAATACAATAACTAAAGGTAATAGATAAACAACAAGAAGTCATATAATAAACAGAGAAAACTTTGTGCAACTATCTATATATATATATATATATACACACACACACACACACACACACACACACACACACACACACACACACACACACACACACACTCACCTACCTAAAGGATTATTAGGAACACCTGTTCAATTTCTCATTAATTCAATTATCTAATCAACCAATCACATGGCAGTTGCTTCAATGCATTTAGGGGTGTGGTCCTGGTCAAGACAATCTCCTGAACTCCAAACTGAATGTCAGAATGGGAAAGAAAGGTGATTTAAGCAATTTTGAGTGTGGCATGGTTGTTGGTGCCAGACGGGCCGGTCTGAGTATTTCACAATCTGCTCAGTTACTGGGATTTTCACGCACAACCATTTCTAGGGTTTACAAAGAATGGTGTGAAAAGGGAAAAACACCCAGTATGCGGCAGTCCTGTGGGCGAAAATGCCTTGTTGATGCTAGAGGTCAGAGGAGAATGGGCCGACTGATTCAAGCTGATAGAAGAGCAACTTTGACTGAAATAACCACTCGTTACAACCGAGGTATGCAGCAAAGCATTTGTGAAGCCACAACACGCACAACCTTGAGGCGGATGGGCTACAACAGCAGAAGACCCCACCGGGTACCATTCAACTCCACTACAAATAGGAAAAAGAGGCTACAATTTACAAGAGCTCACCAAAATTGGACAGTTGAAGACTGGAAAAATGTTGCCTGGTCTGATGAGTCTCGATTTCTGTTGAGACATTCAGATGGTAGAGTCAGAATTTGGCGTAAACAGAATGAGAACATGGATCCATCATGCCTTGTTACCACTGTGCAGGCTGGTGGTGGTGGTGTAATGGTGTGGGGGATGTTTTCTTGGCACACTTTAGGCCCCTTAGTGCCAATTGGGCATCGTTTAAATGCCACGGCCTACCTGAGCATTGTTTCTGACCATGTCCATCCCTTTATGGCCACCATGTACCCATCCTCTGATGGCTACTTCCAGCAGGATAATGCACCATGTCACAAAGCTTGAATCATTTCAAATTGGTTTCTTGAACATGACAATGAGTTCACTGTACTAAAATGGCCCCCACAGTCACCAGATCTCAACCCAATAGAGCATCTTTGGGATGTGGTGGAACGGGAGCTTCGTGCCCTGGATGTGCATCCCACAAATCTCCATCAACTGCAAGATGCTATCCTATCAATATGGGTCAACATTTCTAAAGAATGCTTTCAGCACCTTGTTGAATCAATGCCACGTAGAATTAAGGCAGTTCTGAAGGCGAAAGGGGGTCAAACACAGTATTAGTATGGTGTTCCTAATAATCCTTTAGGTGTATGTGTGTGTGTGTGTGTATGTGTATGTGTATATATATATATATATATATATATATATATCTAAGAAATGCCTGAAAAATCACTTAAACAAATATAAAATTGACTATATTCACACTTAATGATCCGAAAGCTTTGTTTTAGCAGTACTACCTTAACTATAATTGGACGTCTCAACTGATTGAGCAAGTTTAACATACTTTAATTTAGTGCTAAATGGTTTTTTAAGGTCATTTTTTTTTAAAGAAGATATGACATGTGACAGAAGTTTAGGGCGATATTGGAAATAAGGTGTTCAACTGGCATTTAGGATCTTCAGGTATCAATCAATCTGGAATATTGGGATCAGTGCTTTAGTCGTAGCAGGTTACCGGTTCCCAAACTGTTGAACCAAAAGCTTAAAAACTTCTTGCTTAGTGTTTGCAATCACACTGCGGTGCACCCACCATCTTGAAGGGAACCTATTAAGAGCCATATTCCCATTGAATGCTTGTGTCAGGCCAGTAACCTTTCCTTTATTACAGGGCAACAGCAGACTGGGTCTCAGACTCTAATGCAGCCAGGAACACCACTCTCTACGTGTGAGAAGAGGCTGTAAAGCTTAATTAGACACATGTAATATCAAAGCATGAGAAAGTTCCTCTTAACTCTACCACTAAGTGTAGGGGAGAGCACATGTGAAGTGTGTATGATGCACGTAACTGCACCTTGTAAATTTAAGTAGAAATGGAGTAACCCTTCACTTTGGCCGAGTGGCAATAACGGCAGAATGTCGTTACATTTCCAAATCTCTCGTCTTTAGGTGATGCTGAGGGAACCCAAACAAGTTGGCAGATGCATTTTGGGCCATAGCTTCTACCAAAAGCCTGATAAATCCAGACCACACATGTAGTCTGTACTTACCAAAACGAGATACAACAAACATCCTCCTTTTCCCTTCTCATCTTACAAGCCATAATGATATTTTGCAGAGGATGGCTTTTGATGCCGTTTTGCTGACTGCGTACCCACGGTCAGACCGACGGCATGTTTGGCTGCTGGGGTTCAGGGAGAAGTGCTGTGCCGACAGACTCGGTGATCCCGTGTCTATGAGCTTGTCGTCATACGTCTGGTGTCCAAGGCGCTCTCTGTCTATCTGACCTCACTGTGTAGTGGAACGTAATGACAAGGCGGCCACTACCGAGGCCTTACCAGCCGCTCAACCCACACATTCCTGCCCTGTCTGTCCAGCTTTTGGCTGGGAACTGGCATGATGGAGACACGGCATGGCAACGTCTCCCAGAGAGGGGTCATGTCAGCCTTTTAAGTGGCCGCTTTCATCCATGCTAATTGTAAAAAGACAGAACTGATTGTTTTGTGTTTTCTTTTTTTGCAGAAGAGTTGAAAGGGTGAAACTTATTCCTGCACACTGGAGCATTAAAGACATGCATTGTTACCACAAGATTAATTGATATACCACAGAAGTACATTCTCAATGTCATTGTGGTTGAATTGTGAGCCATAATACATGTAAAGTAATATTTCCTCATTTCTGAAGAAAAACAATGTGCAATCATGTTCAGTGATGGGCAGGCTGGCATGGTATTTTTAGAGTGTGTTTCCGAAAATCAGCTCTGTTGTAACACTGGTCTGGTGAAATGTCAGTTAATGGCTTGTGAAAGTTGTATCTGGATAATGCTGATGTGCATGTATTTTCCTCACAGGCCTAAAAAAAATACAGTTATGTAAATTAACTTAGTTTCCCTTGAAAGCTGTTCTGTATCTACTTCCCTTCTGATAGTGTGACTCATACTACTGCTTCCTCATCAACACTACTCTTACTACAACTTGCTGCTCGCTACAAGCTTAAAGGAGTCCTCCGCTTAAAATGTGTCTTTGAGTATCGAATACTTTCTATAGGTTTGAAAAGAGGCTCTGAAAAGTTTGTGGCGTTGCTCCTTTGCAGACGACGAAGACGCAACAGAGACTCAAAAGTGAAAATACTGTATCAAAAATATTTATAGAAACCTCTCAAACCGTAATGCACTTCTTCTCTCTATGTGCAATATGTTACAAACAATTCCAGTGCATGCTGGGATGGGCTCCGGCCTGCACTAAATTCAGCTAAAATGTTGTTTTAGCTTCTAGAAAAATAACTATGTTGTGTTATTTGCTACACTATAACCCAGCAACTTACAACATTGTCTGCATTGATGTGCAAACCCCCACATTTTTGATTTTAAAGAATTCAGTGTTGGGAAAAATCTCCTTCAAAAATCTCTTTTATGTTCACACCAGTCATTCAGCTTTGTTTTCCTCAACAGGTGCGTTACCTGAAGATCATTGAGAAGAGCGGGTATCAGGCCCTGCCGTGGGTGCGCTACATCACCCAAAATGGAGGTAGGTTATGATTTAGCTAATACTTGTGCAGAGTGCCCATATGTGCAGCTCTTAGGCAACAGTTGGGCAATGTAGTGCAATGCTGTGGGAACCAGCCTTGAACTGATGCAGTTATATGAAAAGGGGATACACTAGAACATGAGGCAATGTGGCAACGTCCTGCGAAATGTGAGAAAGTTAACTTTTTCCTGTCGAGCTTCCCTGATCTTCATACGAAATTTCGAACGTTGCACATGTTGGCCTTTTTGCTAATGTTGCCAATAATTGCCAAACATCCTTATTTAATTTCCGTTGTATTCCATTCATTCTGGGTGGAAAGCATCAGCTGCTTCCACTAGATTTCTCTCCGATTCTCCCTTTTCTTTTGTCCATTTGATTAAGTTTTGTCCATTTCCTCCTCAGATTACCAGCTCCGGACCCAGTAGGCAGCGCCTCAGCCGGCAGTAAGCAGGTGGAAATCAGAGGGGGCGGAGTGGAGCCGCTAATGTGCTACCAATGGCAGGTGTCAGTCATGAGACCAGAGGACTGTCTTTTTTCTTTAGTTTTTGTATCTGTTGAAGTTTTACTGATTTCGGATCAATGCAAATATTAGTTGGAGCCTTCAGTTAGGTAAGGTTATCAAATAAAACGTAATTGTGTTTTACTACTGTGTGTCTCCTAATGTGAGCGTGGCCAAGAATAGCAGGAGTAATGTTTACATCCAACACACATAGCGCAGAGATGGACACAATCGTATCACAATAGGTCAAATTGTTACAAAGAGCATGTTACAATTCTCATTTAAAGTTACTGTAATCACATCCTCGCAGGTTAATAAAACACTCTCCGGTCAGTCTGAGTAGGATATTTTTTTATATGAAGCTGCTTTGTTCTGCCACAATTCCTATTTGTTGATTATGTGTATATATTCGTTTCATGTTAATGAACTTCAGTGTTATTTGTTTGCTAATTGTAAATTGCAAAAGCAAAGTTATATCTTTTTCTTTTTTTTGTAGTAGTAGTAGTATTATCACCTGTGATGCCAATGCTACATGCCAGAGCATTGCCCTCCTGGCTCCATGGCTGTTGTGCTTTTCATCAGTTTGACTCCTCTGACATTCGGCTTTGCAGAAAACATGAAGTTTAAGTCGACACGGTAAAAAGAATACCAGTTGAAAATCCCTCTTTTCCAGCCCGACACTCGTTTCCCTTTTCCCTGTCTGTAACCAAACACCTTTTAAATCATTAAATGTCTATTTAGAGAAAACTGTTCCACCGTCTCCCTGCGTCATTTTGTTTGCGATGTCAGTGCAGTCATCACAGTGGGCTGTCATAGTGTCATCAGCCGGCACCTGTCCCACAGACCAATGAGGAATGCTGAGTGGAGGGGAAAACTCTGCAGAGGAGGGGGGGGTTTCCTGTATCAGGCTTGTGGTTGTCGTTGGTTCTTTCCACCCCGTCCTGGAGGTCTTTTCAAACAGTGCGACTCTTAATACCCAGGGCCCGTGATATCATAGGTAATTGAGCGCCAGCACTCCGTAAACACGCAGGAGAGCAGGAAAGGATGTGACTCAAGCTGTGGTCAATGTTCACAGACCTGCTAGAGAGAAACGTAGGATGGACCAGCACAGACGAGCTATTGTTTGTGCCAAGCCAGGCTGCAGTGGTCCTGCATGAGGTCATTCCTTAAGTTTGTCCTGGAAGGGGACTGTGATACTTTAAATTCATGTGACTCAAGTCTGTGTCACCATGACCTATCATTTTTAACTCGTCACATGATGGACTTGATTCAAACATTGATGTTTTCTTTCTTCTTTAAATTCTTCTTAAAAACACCTGTTTTTGTTGAAACACCAACAGAGCAGGTGTGTGAACAAAATACTGTATGACTCACTATAGAACGTAGAACGCTACGTTATTGCGCAGTCAATGTTCTCGATAGTCATCCAGCGTGAACCCGCCTGTAACCGAAACATGAAAGTTCCTAACGTTATCGCATGTTCTAATCTTCAGCTATTTAGATCTTTTGTTTATCCACCAGCAAGCACATTCACTTAAAAAAAAAAATAAAAAAAAAAACATCTCAAATATTACAATAATAGAAGATGATTTCAAACGGCATTTCCAGCATTGTCATTCTTGAGACGGTGAGAAAACAAGTCGGTAAATCTGCTGACTTTGGAGAAAAGCAAAGTGAGTCTATTGAGCTTTCTGCAGACTTTGCAGACCTGATCCCTTGAGCGAGCGCCCGCAATAGAGTGCAGTTTGCCGTGTGAATACTTGTCCCACCTAGCAGTGATCTGAACGACGGGTATGAAACGTCAGCCGTGTTAACAGTCTGATGTTGGGAGAGCTTTGGTTCTAAATCAAATAGAGTACAGACATTTTTACAGGATTGTCTTTTCACATAACTACATCATAATTTAAGATGTTCTAACTTAAAGTCATAAAATCCCCGCAGCACAGCCGTTGGTGGAACATACTTACTCCTCTCCCTCGCTGGGGAACAGGCTCTGTGATACTTGGCAGAGCATGTGAATATAGTATTTGGCACACGATGAGAACGTTGCATTCATGAAGCAAATTCAACCTCTGGGGATTCTGAGGGGAGACCTGACATGCACCTCATGTTGCAAGACTGCTTACAAAGTTACAGCAAAACATGAGTATCTTTCTTATGTTCACAAATATTTAACATAAACATATACTCTCTTATCTAAGATTAACCGCAGGGTTATAATAAAATGTTTCTCAGAGGCACCAGTTCCTCATTTATGTTCAAATGTTGTGAACTTATAAAAAACTAATCATAAGCAGAATAATTGAGATTCCCTACTCAAGTAAAACTAGCAATGCAGCCATATAAATGTACACTATTTCAAGTTAAAGTCCTATTAAAGTTTTATCAGCAACATTTACTTAAAGTAAAAATGACTCATTATGCAGCAGAATAGCGTTTGTCAGTGATATGTTATGTAAAATAATTGTTTTAACTACTTTATATACAGTATGTATTTTATCAACTCATTCATTTTGCAAAAAACGAACTTTCTCTTTCGCAGAAACAGAAGTTAAGTTGAGCCTTTATTTGGAAGTACAGTATTTAAGTAAATACACTAGGACCGATACAGGAGAACATTCCTGCCGACTGCTATAAGACTTTATAATAAATCACCTCAGACAGATCCTCCTTCAATTGAATCAATTAATACGCTCTGCTATCTTATTGTATTGTATATATTGAGTATTTTTCATACTTAATATTTTTACGTCTCCAATGTAACTTTGCCTCCTGCTGCCACAAACAAATTCCCCCCCGGGGATGAATAAATAAATAAATATATATATATATATATATATATAGTTAGATTCTGCCACTGTATAGTTTAAAATGTTTTGTTAAACTTAAAGTACTGTGGTTCCAAAATTAGGAACAGTGGATAAGGAATTAATATAAATGAAATGCCCCAGTCATTTTAACATTTACACAGATCTTCTTTTAAAAAATACAATCTGTCAATGCACTGTATTTACTCATTTGACGGTAATTAAAATGACCGCATTGGTGTTAACTTAACTTCATTGGCTGTGGCATTCATAGTTTGGAAAATGGTATAATTATGGCTTGTAAAAGAATCACAGAAACAGTAATAAAGTGGTTTTGCATTAACTTTAGAATTGAAAAGGTCAAATTTAGCTCTAACCTGCATGGTACTGAACAAAATGAATGAACTGTGTGACACCTCCAGCATAACTGTACAGGTGAACGACATACACGCTTCACCTTTCCCCTCGTGGAGGTATTTGGTTGTCGTGCCAACACACCATTGTTACTGATTTTATTGCCCTGTAGTTATTGTCAATGGAAAATAACTATGGTTACTCAACAGTGTGATGAAGCAACAGGTAGCGGTCTGACAGCGTGGCAGTGTCGACTTCAAACACAGGTGTGCCACGAGGAACCCCGTGTTTACCCACACACGGAACCCCGGCGCCTAGCAACCGAGGGAAATCCTCCCGCGTCGCATCAGGACTGTGATCCCGGCGTGACGTCAAAGTAGGTCGTTCCCTTCTCTGGCACGCAAGGTGCCCCTATAATCACCGGAGTGAAGCCTCTCACCCTCAGTTGTGAAATAATCATTGCGTGAGTCACGATGAGACGGTAACTGGAGAAAAGGTATTTCTCTCTGAGGGACTTCCTCCCACAGAAACCTGAAAAGGTTGTTACACTGGTAGAACAACACCAGGACCTCAGTGTGTGGTCCGTGCTGGTTTCACAGGAGGGTATTCCTCAAGTGTGGGGAAGTTTCCATCGTCCTGTAGACTGTAGAACAATATTGGTCTAAAGAGCATATAGCTGAGTGTTCAGCATCGCCGGCCTTGAAACACTATTGTGCCCCTCGGTCCTCCAGCCCACACATCCTAACAGACTCAGCCCAGTGCAGCGCGTATAGCCGTAGGTCATGCAGCCTCATCGGAGACTTCATTTGAGGTCACTTACTTGTTGTGTCACACGGTCAAGGTGCACATCCGGGTAAACATATGGCACAATTGTTATATTTACCTACCATTAAGATATCTCATATAACAAGTTGTTTAGTTATGTCTTTACCTTGGAAACTGACTCATCAGCAGTGGGGTCCAAAGTCTGAAAGATCAGCAAGTACAGTAAAGCACGTACAGCCTTATTATCAACCTCCTTTCATAATACACAGACCATATCATTATGGACTACCAGGGAAATGGGGGTCGGACCGCCCAAGTGGTCTCAAGACCATCAGCAGATGAATAAAAGAAATGTTAGACCTTTTGGGAAATGCGCCTATTCGCTTTCTTTCAGATTAAGATTACAAGATCAAGATCACCCTCATGCATTGTGGTTTTGAACTTAATTAGCATAGCTTTGCAATAAAGACTGGAAACTGTGGGAAACAGCGAGCCAGGCTCTGTCTAAAGGTAACAAAATCCACTGAACGGAAGATCTGGAGTTTGATCTTCTGTAAAAAACCTCTAAAAATGTTTCGAACAAGACAAACCTGTGAAAAATCTATTTGAACTGCTCACAGGCATCACAAGTAGAAAACATTGTTTTCAAAAATGTCCATTAAAGTATCCCAGAGTCCAATGTGAGGGTCTTCAAATCGCCTTTTGCCAGGAATGTTCTGTTTACACTCACATAAAACAGAGAAATGAAGAAAACGCTTACAATTGAGAGGCTGGAACTAGCAAATCTAAATCTGACTTAATTTTTTATTCAGCCCTAACTTTTAAAGTTTAGTTTTTTATAGTCCTGGAAAACTACCCTGCTCACCGCTCGCTGTCAGCAGAATGCTGTTTGTTTAGTCAGTTAGTAAACGTGTCCTCCTTTTACACTAAATGTCAATACAAGAGGCATAGCTTTCTACTTATGCCCCCGGCCGTTCTTTCTCTCTATATTTACATGCTTGTCTTTCCTCTGTGCTGTGCAGTTACAGTGCCACGACATGCCCGACGCTGCTGAAGGATTATGTGAAAATTACATATCTATAATGACGGTTCTGTACAATCTGAGGCAAAATCTACAGGCCAGTTTGAATCATGTTTTTCCTTTGACAACTCTCTGTAATGGCGAGTGAACAACCCCCCACTAAACAAATATAGACGTGTCCGGCTTGTATGAGAAGGAAGTTGTCTTGTAGAGCTACATAAAAAGAGAAGAAGCACCTAGTGTGTTCACATAGCACTGGGCATAATTTATGTTTTATTACAAAGGGGGAAGTCTTTCAATCTTCTCTGTCGCGGAACAAAACCCTCCAAATTAATGTTGCTTGAGGCAGAATGCGGATGGAGATGTCCTTTCTTGTAGCACAATAGATGGTGAAATCCTTGTCTGTCCTATATGAGAAAGCACAGGACACCTGGCTGTTAGATGTAAGTTCAAAGGCCTGTAGGAGCTTTCAGTCACCTTCTGTTCTTCTTTTATATTTTGGATAAAGAAAGACAAGTGCACAGTGGGCACAAAGACACCTTGCAATCTGGATAATGACAATTGCAGACCTTCAGCAGCACCGCAGAGGACAAACCTCGACTCCCCGTCCTTCAAATTGCTTTTTTAACCAGCTACAAATCTACATCTGGATATTATCTGGACAGTAACAGCTGTAATACACATTGACACACTCGTCAGAAACCCCCTAATTCACTTTGATTGTCCACCAGAGCGCCTTTTGGTTTTGCTCCCTGCCACTAAAAATATTTGTGTTTTCCCGGCTCTCGCTCCTCTGGACATTTGATCGGCCTTGGACGGCGTCTAACATACTTTCTGCTGTCTTAATGCCGGCCTGTTGCACCAAATGATATTTTAGCACAAGTGCATGGCAACTGCAAAACAAAGAGGCACAAGATGAATTCTTTGGCCGACCACTTTCTGAATTACTGATCATGTAAAAACCCGCTGTGGCTCCCAGATTGCAAACATCAGTCTTTGGAGCCTGCATGCAAACCAGCCCTCTAAATAGGCTTGTCTATTTCTGTTGGGCTGCGGGGGGAAACATGTGTTTGACATCAGTGTCACTCGCTATGGACGTTTCGCAGTGGGCTTCATTGTCCCCTTACGGCAACTCCACTTAAACGAGCGAGTGACAATAGTTAAAGCGTAATTACAGTCTAATCAATGAGCTCATGTTCGAAGACAGCCCTGCTCACTGAGGTTAAACGTTTTTTGAATCCAATATTGTGTCTCATTTTGAATCTGTTTGGGCTACTGTTTATACTACCTCTTTGAAAAGGGCTCTGGATAGACAGCAGCAGAGTAAACACACGCACAAAGTACAGCATGTCCCGCGCCACAAGAAAGTCTCCAACACTACCGAGCCATGTACAACATGCTCAACATCAAAGAGCAAAGTCATACGCAACTTTAAATCACTGAATTACTCAGAAACCTGATGCACAGGGGCAGTTCGGGCAGGCAAAAGGGAATGTGCAGCTCCATCCTGCTATAGCAACTACTGTTGAGGAGCTCATACTGAAAACACGAAACAGGCAAATTGCTCCAGCTGTGCTGCTGATGAACCAGTGGAAAAGAAAAATGCTTTGTGGCTCCCAGGTGACATGTAACAGCTACAATGTGTGTTTCAGCTAATAAATAATATTAGGTCACACCAAACTTAGTCTTATGAAATGTTTTGAAATGAGAATGACATTAAAATTCAGTCCATGCAGGGAAAGTCTGAGAGATACTTTTCCCAACATAGAAGGATTACATGAAGGAGACATAAAGAAAACAGTGGACTTCCGGAGGATTTGCCTTCAAATCTGTCAGATTTGGACTTTTACTGCAAGTGAAGTTTTAATTTTCAGTAATTCTAACCCTGAACTTCATTCTAACCAAACCCCATTATCATATGTTCTTAGTTTTAGCTACTATATATATATATATATATATATATATATATATATATATATATATATATATATATACACATATATACCCCTCACATCCATTATTTAAACTTGTTGTACTAGTTCAACTTTAAAAAGAAACCTTTTCATATGACATGCATGGACATTTGCGGTGCTGCCTGTCACATGATCCTTTTGCGGTAAAGGAGCAGAACCGTCATGTTATTCATGTCCATAACACAAAGTCAGCTTTTTGGAGTTTCATACAATTTTGTGAAACTGAGCTGAATGTCAATGTGAAATAAACATCTGAAAAAGAGCAGCCCGCATCACAACCCTCTGAAGGAAATGTTCAAATAAAAACTCTCCCGTTTAAAAGGCAGGTGATGCTTCTGACCAGTATCCTCATGAACCCAACCAGTAATTGTTTCCCAGTCACAGAGTGTATTTACCCAATCAGCTCGTGGGGAAGAGGAGGAATGAGAGGCCTGTGTGACACCAGCTCTCGCCCTCTATAATTTCCGTCCCCATTTTCCACCAAGACCACTCAATCTTACAGCCATATGGCGGTTTGCTGCCATAACCATTCAAAGCTGAGTAAAAATAAACCTTTGGGACGCATCCTGGGACAGGGGTTTGAAAATGCATTCGGTACAACTTATGCTTGACTTTGAGCTGGTTACGATAACCTACTGTGATTCATCCTATCTGCAGATGATTCCCCTCATATAATTTGCAATGGGAGTACGGTCAGGGTATACAATATCATTCAGTTCAAATTCAAGGGTGAGGCAAAAATAGACATTCAACCACATGAAGGAGTTGAAACCAGAAATAGCTTGTTTGATGGGTATATATTTCAGTGGTGCAATGATGGGGTCTCTCCAGAGAGCTTTAAAAGCTCCCCCTCATTTATGATTTGGGGTAGGGTGGTTGCGCACATGGTTAGCTTACTGTGTGCTTCTGCATAAGACACAGACAGTTTAAGAATTCAAACATCCTGAAGCATTTAGATAGGAAAAAAACCCGCCTTGAAATGTAAATTACACACACTCCCAAAATAAACTCACGTGTGGAGAATGCCACTTATTGTTAAATCTTGGATAAAATTAATTAGATTAGCCTCTTTCTTCAGTCTTTCAGCAAACACTGCATGTCTTCATACCACCGTCTGGTGTAGTAACTGCTGCATATTAGGAGGTGTGGCTGCCTCCCACGTTGATTAACCTGTAGATGTGGTGTGAGGCGTGCAGACATGGAGACACTATCTTCGCCCACCTCAGTGCAATTAAAGAGATTACTGTCTGTAATTATTGAGACGATTTATGGCCTAGAATTGTAACAGTTAGGATTTCACAATGGGGAATGACTGTCAAAACATATGTTCATTAACAGCTCAAATGCTTTTGTGCAGACAACCTGAGGCTTACAGGCAGAACATTTATTAGTAGGCTCTTTAAACTCTGATATGAATGTGGGAATACATCTTATTTTTCATTGATCAAAAGTCTCTTTTTGACTTGGCATGCTGGCTTTTTTTGTGAGATTGATACATCCCAATGTAGGTTTTTAACCACAGCACCATTGCTCTAAGTATGGCTATGTCGGTCAGATAGATTTGGTCCAGATTTAAATATCTTGACAACTATTGCCATGACATTTTTCACAAACATTCGTGGTGCCCAGGTGAGGAGTTCTACTGACTTTTCCCTGTAGCGTCATCATAGGTTTCATCTTAAATCGAACATAATGGCATTAAGTACAACCTCACAGAGCTGATCGTCTTGTTTCATCTATAATCCTAAAAAGCAATACATAACTGGAAGGACAAGGTTTTCACTTGACAAAAGAATATTCTAAAAAGGGGTTTAAAAAAAAAGGGAAACTGGTTATACCTTGTATCTGAGAGACATGAATATTTATTTGACAGTGAAAAGATCCTTTTAAATTGACCTCTTCCCCCCCAGGTGAATTGACTTCTTGACTCTCAGATCTCACAAGTGTCTGAAAAAGCTTCAGCTGACATCTGTCAGCAGACCAAAGCTGAGGTTGTAGTGCTGTGATCACTATCTCAACATCTACATAGCGGGGCAATTTACTTGCATGCCCACAGGAGATCATAAGGCAGTCAAGCGATAAATTACAAGACTGAATCAAAGACTGTGGTTCCAAGTGTGTGGACTGGAAATATTTCAAAATAATGTGTCCCTGACAACATTTCAGCTGCGTGAACATTTATCACAGCTATTCCTGTTTTATGTGTCACTGTCACAATGAGATGTGCTTCCTTGCAACCTCACGCTCAATTTCTTGTTATAACAAGAATACACCAGGGATTATTCAACCGTATTAGCATTGACATCGGTATTGTTGTCTTAAATAAATAGATGGGAAATAATTATTAAAAAGTGATGCAAATCCCCTGGCTGCTCTACCCAACAGGACACGTTGTTGAGTCACAGCTTAGGACAGCATGCCGATGTCTTCTGTGAACTACACAGGAAATCCTACTTCGGTTTCAGAAGTCTACATGAGCTGTGACTTTAAAATGTGTGAGGCAGTTCATTGTTCAAATCTTTGTGTTTATAAGATGTTTTACTGTTTCATGGGAATATTGAATATTGCTTGCGGAAACCCACCAACAAAGGTTTCCACAATAGTTCTTGCTGACAGCTGTGTCATGGAAAGATAATGTAGCTTTATTCATTCATTTTTTTAAATATTTGGGGGCACTTTTGCCTTTGTTAGTTAGCCAATGAAAGATGCAACTGGAAATAAGAGGAGATAGAAGGGAGAATGTTTAAGGGAATCCAGCTGCGAGCACCACGTTGATCTATCTTTGCTACCGCCTTCAAGAAGGAAAAATAGGAGGATTTAATCCTTTCTTAAATTAAATGATTGTTATTTGGTTGTCAAGTGTCCTTGAAGACCCATGGAGTTGTTAGAGCAGAGGCCAGTAAATGTGGGTATGGATCCGGATCTGCCGGAGGGATGCCTTTCATTACCTGAACACTGTGTCAAATGTTTGAAGATTGAAGGGAATTCTTCGCCTGCTTCCCTCTTCCCGCTTGTCACCTGTCACCTAATAGCTTGGACATCCACACATCTCTCTCTCCTCTCTCTCTCTTTTTCCTCCCCTGTAACTCCACATACACACCTGACAGGGCGGGTGAAGCGAGGTGAGGAGCAACAAGAGGCATCAGCATCCCTCAGGGCTGAGACTCCTCTTCTTTGATCTTCCACAGCAGATATGATCATTGAAGGTAACCCCCCAAAAGACCTTCCAAGTCAACCCACTGAATTCAAGCTGCACTAATCTCAGTGATCTTTATCTCCACACACCAAAGAACCAAAAAGGACTGTTTGTGTCTCAAAGTTCAACAGAATCTCTTAATGAGGAGTTTCACTACCACGGGATGAAACAGTTCAGCTTTGCCACCTGTTTGTTTGCTATTCCTCCAAAGGAGGCTGAGGGTGAGCAAGAGTTCCCCGTTTATGTCCAGCTCATATAGCTTTTAAACAGATGCTGGACCCGCTGTAGCCAAACCAGCCTCACTTTTAGTGTTGACCCATGTGGTGATTCTATTTAGCTTCTTACAGACCCCATTAAATTTACCCAAATGACTCGAGCCAAATGCAATTTCAGTTTATATGGAGTCGACTTTTGTGAGTTACTTTTAGTTTTACCAGCGTGCACAGGTTGGTTTAAAGGAATCCTCCAGGAGATATATTTTGAGGATGATTTAGGAGTTTAACTCGACTCCCACAGGAGATGTGTTAAAGTGTTTGAGTTATATTGTTAGAAGCTTGTGTGGGAAAGTCCTCAAACATGTGTTCCCTCAGAAGAAAAACTGTGTGTGCCCTTCATTGACCTCAAACTACCATACAATGTGCACCATCCACTCCCTCTGCATCTGATTGAAATTGATTGACATTTCAGCCATGGTAGAGAATAGTAGTAGGCGGATTAGGGAGGAAGAAATTAGTCAAATGTGTTGATTGTCCTTTTCTAATTTAGCAGAACATCCCCATAAACTCATCTGCACTCCCTCATAATTATCTATTAACCTCCTACATGGACAACAACAACAAGAAAGTCAATTTCCCGCTGCGGATGGTTAGCTGCAATGGTTTTATAATGGCTTACATGTTGAAATGTCCTCTTCTATAAAGAAGGAAAAATAATAACAGCAACATTCCTGAGGGGCTGTAATTTTCTTCCGGCGGGTAAAAGTTGTCCATTATGGTCAGGGTCAAGGAACACATGCAACCCCGTCATCAGAGCCGCGTGGTCGGCCACATCAGAACCGCCCGTCACGACCAGTGGAAAGGCCCTGTCTGTTAGCACAACACACAGCCAATCACCAGCCAGAGGCCCCAGCGCCTCAGTACGTTTGCCCCCTAACCACGCCGCGCTCTAATTTAAGCACACATATTCCATTGAAATTACAGTATACATACCCACCCTTCCCTGCAATTTACATGATTTGCACGCTGATGGGGTGAGATGAGACAATGCTGATGCAGTGCATACTCAGGAAGTTTCTTTTTCTTTGTTTTGTTCAGGTCAGCGGAGCAACCGAAAGCTCGGAGACAAGCTTGTCGAATTCACAGGAAAACAAGAAGGCAAACCATTTGATTCATGCAGTGATGAAATAACAGCACTGTCACAAAGGAATGGATCACTGAACAGTAAAAGTCAACCACTGAATTAATTTGCACATATGAGATCGGCTGCCAAACAATTTTACGAAGGAGTAAAAAGACCACCATTTGTTTTACAAAAACATATTCCATCCAGATGTGCAACAAAAACAAAGGTTTATATTCTTATCATCATTCAGTCAGTTACAATTTGAGTTTTGGAACAGGTTAAACTTAAAAAGACAGTATATGAAGATTTATGCTAAAATATATGTTGATGGATGTGAAATGTAATAAAATACTTAACAAAAAACACATGCCATAATAATGAATAACAAAGATTGTATGAAACATGTTACAAGGTTAGACGTTTTTACAGCCTATAAACTCATATAATCCTTATATCCTCCCATTTGCAAAATCAAAACAATTGTGAGTGACTGATGGTCCCTGAAAATATGTTTTGACGATTCACACATCAACTGTTTGTCAAACTCAATCAATGTTTTTTACCGATGGGGACACTCTTGTACTTTTCAGCATAAGTAAAAGGAAAACACAACACACCCTGGAGACTTGTCTGTAAATCTGCTGTTGCCAATCTGGCAATCTGCCAACTGCCAATAACAGGGTTGAAATCTTGAGGGTTTTGGTCACACAAGACTGCACCTCTTTTATCTTAGGTATGAGCATTGTTGGCTTGTGTGGGATGTCGCTTGGCTGCATCAACACTACAGTCTGGAGTGGAATTTTACAGGTGTTGTGGGAATTTCAAGCTCATCTGTAGAAAAAAAAAAAAAACATCTTCATTCTTACACAGTCTCAAACCCTCATAGTTGTTGTTGGACATGAAGTTATTCGGTGTATCTCCTTTCGAGACGTTGACAGAAAACGCCATCAGGATCCCACAGGGGCTGTCTTTGTGTAATAGGTGCAATGAAAGACATGACAAACAATCAGACACACACACACCTCACCTGGGAATGCCTCAAAACCACACACCGCTGCCCAGCGTGTTGCATCCTGGGATAGACGGTGGCAATGATGAGTCATTGTGACATACTGGGAACTTGCGGGGTGAAATGTGTTGTGGTGTCTTGGTATTTTGTCTACAGTATCAGATCAGACATGATCAATGGCATGTGACTTTATTTTTAGAAAGCTTGTCTGCTGTGCTTTTCATTTGTTGTTCTTCAGTGTTTCAAAGATATAGATAATAAAGATAAAGATATAGATAAAAGATATAGTAGACAAAGATATAGATAATAACCGTGACCGATGGTTCCCAATTACCTTTGTATCCCAGGGTGTACTTCTGCAGTTGAGAACTGGTTAAGTTGTTAGCTGAATAGTTGAAATTAAAAGTTGAGATAAACAAGAGTAGTTAGTTAAAAGTAACGGATAAACAGTTGAAAACACTAGCTAAAACTATAAGCAGTTGAACTAGTTAGCGAACAGAAACAGATTGATAGTTTGCTGAAGGTAATGGATAAATGGTTAACTTCCAGCTATCCGTAACTGTAACTGTTAATAGGATGAAGGAAAAGTTGACCAAAGTTCAATAGTATGAAAAATACATTGTAATATCCTTTTTATTTTATTACTTATTTATTACTTATTTATTACTTATTACTTGAGTTGAAAACGTTTCCAGTTTCAGCATTATCCGAGAAACAACTTTAAGCACATGGTGTTCACAGTACAACAGGTGTAACTAGTTCAAGCTGTTCGCTTGCTGTGGGCGGATCGGCAAGGTAACACTGCTGGACTTACATGCATTAATTAGGGATTTAATGAACATAATTGAGTTTAACTAGGGCAATTTGTAAAATACAGTATGTACCTGATTGTAGTGACCTGTAACCTACATGAACATGAAAGTAAAATGTTCCCAAAAGAAACAATAACTGTAGCATTAATATAACAGAATGCCAAGTCATATTTATTGAACCTTAAGTGAAATAAATGTATTGCAACATTGGTTGCTTGCTTCCCATCTACAGTCAGCTTGCTACCAACTGTCTTCCACTGTTGGACAGAAGGAAATCCAAAGGGTGAAGTGTTTGATTGTGTCATGAAATAATAATTAATGACCCAGAACATTGTGACCCAGAACATCATTATTTTTATCATTCCATTTTATTTTCTGAAATTGCAATTTTGTTGAAATGCTTAATTGCAGTGGGAGGATTCCTCTTTCAGAAAGTGAGGTTTGAAAGCCAGACTCTCTGAGGCTGGCAAAGTAATCAGTGAGTCATTGGGATTGGTTGACAACTTTGTCAAAGCCGTTTAATGCTTTTGGCCATTTTGTGCTTCCTGGGAAAGTAAAATCTCCCTAATTAAGACCTGGACTCCCCCAAAAGAAGTAAAAACAACGGGTTGCTAGACACCCTTAAAGTGGACCATACCATTTCTTAACCTGTCCTTGACATCAGTTGAATGTATCGCCTGCCAGCCTCACTCCAATCATTGCTGTGGCACGCGTCTTTCTATGCTCGTGTGCGTCGAGCAGGCCAGCGGAGACGCTAAAGTAAGTAGCTAGCTGTCTCGATAGTTTATTCCACTTTAGTTTCTTGTTAAAAAGTGGTTGTGTGGTCCATGCTCCATGAGCTGCACGGATTTTATTAATCCTTTCTGCCGACATTACGTTAAACAAGCAGGATACTGTAAGAATAGTTAAAATAGTAGAAGTGTGTTCGGTAACGAGGGAAATAAGAGTCCTTCATCACTAGTAGCATACATTGTGGGGGTCAAATTATTTATTTTATTCTTTTCGTGCATAAATTGGTGCCTTTGGCAGTGATAAAAGGCATTGCCAGAATGCACCAGAATGCAACATAAGTGACTACGCGGCTGGAAAAAAGCAACAAAGCACCCGTGTGTACTGGGTTCCCTTTACAGCCTCGAGAAAAGGTTATTGTAAAATTAGCACTCTGTTTCATGGGATTTGACTGTAAATATAATATATAATCATGTCAGACTTTCTGTAGACTTTCATAAGCATCATACAGTAGAATTGACACTCAAAGCTGACAAAATACATTGTAAAAGTTGTACTACAACATGTAGTACAATAGTACAATAAAAACATCAATAAGGAAATCATATTCGATCAGTATGTTTGTGATTTGGTTGACAATCACTTTGAGTAATTTTAAATATTGTTCTTATTATTTTGAATATACTGCTAGTTGCAGTTTCAGTATCGCTGTTAGTAGAAAGAACAAGACTGCACATGGTTTGTGCTGTTATTTATTACTCATCATGAATTCATCTCATGAAAAACAGGACAAGAATAAGAAGAGATAATTGATGCTGCTGCTATGCCGTGACTTGTCTGGTAAACGTCTTGCTGTCCATCACATCGTCTGAGGGCAAACATGTATTTGTGGCTCCGCTCACTTAACAACTCACAGTTCCTGTAGGATCAGGCATGACGGCCACAGTGCCAGTGTTGAGTAATTACTACTGGTTTCATCTGTGAAGTCCATGTGACCTGCAAGGTCTCCACCCACACCTCGCTTTTGTTTTCCAAGACGCACGATCACCCAAAGAACTGTTTGCAAAAGTTGAGGCCTTATCTCGGGTTTAGATTAAATGAAACATTTGCTACAGAAGTTATTGAATCTGGTGATGTGCCCGTTTTTAATCTAATCTACAGCAGGAGGAGATAGTATCCATGCCAAGGAGTTTTATACCACAGTGGAGAAATGATCTGCATGTCTCCTCGTGTGGCTTATCTTATCTAACAGTTCTTATACTTATCCCATTGTCAAATAAATTGTCTGGAACCGATTCAAGTTATGTTTTCAAAGTTTTATACCACTAAATGAAATGAGTATAATTGATTATATTAATTTTTGATAAGGAAAGATCCAGGGGGTTGTTGCTTAATGTTTAATAATGAGAAGTAGAGTCAAAGTTATATTATTCTGTCAGCCAGGGACATACATGACCTATTAAAAAATACGAAATGGAAAGGAGAAAAAAACTAACGTCTCTGAGATAAATATCTCTTTCAAACGATTTAAAATCCTGTCTTGGCCAGATTCCGTCTGTTATCTTTTTAGTTTGTTGGGGAACATCAAACGGCACACCCGTGGTTGCGGTTGTGGTGACTCATACTCAAAAATCAAGATGCCAGCACGGCATATTCACACTAATATCTTCTTACATGATTAATTACGCACAGAATAAATGAGTTTCTAAATGATTTATTGCCTCTTCATTCCAGTGCTCTGTTAGAGCAAAAAAAAACCCATCAATGTCTCAGTTCAGCTTTACCAAAAGGAGTACTTTGGAAAACACATCACATCTTCACATCTAAGTACCTGTTTTGAATTTGATTAGAGGCTTTATTGACCTAATTGCATCACCATTGAGTCTTTGACTGGACTGGACTGTTGGTTCCTTCGTGCAACCTGAGACCTCCAGGCATAAATGTCCGGACCTTTCCTTATTCAAGGTTAAAGACCGAAGGTGACCTGCCTTTTGGCTTCAGAAAGACCTGCCTCAGGAGCTCCAGCTGGAGAACACTAATCTTACTCATGCAGGAACAATGTTTTCTTTATAAACATGGGTTCTGACTTTCTTTATTTTTTATGTGTAGGAGTTTCTTTACATCTTCTTGAGCGTTGAAGGTTGAACGTAAACCATCTCGAATGCTGAGTTTAATCACAGCTAATCAAAAGACCCCGCTGCTGGATGAGTCAAGTTCTTCCTCATTTTGAGTTTAGCAGGATGTTAATCAGTCTCAGACAAGAAATTGCTGGCATGTGCCAAGAAATAATCCTCATTGGAAATCCCTCTGGAGAAGAAAGTCACACATTGTGTAGTAGTTTATCTAAGAGTTTATTCAGATGTCACAGGGTTTACCTGACAGATTCTGATCGCACGCATTTGTTCAATCAAAGATCCTACCTGAAAAACTCTGTTTCATATTGCCTGTATGTTTTTCTAACAATATAAATGAGATTTACTTCTATTGTCATTCTTCATTAGTTTGGAGACAGAGGGACCTCAGGGCTACAGCTTCGTTGACTGCACTTAGTGTTTGGTGTTGATGGGAGAAGGGAGGAGGGAACTTTACCCGAGATGCTATCAGGTGACGGAGTATTTACCTCCATTGGTGTTTTCTGTAATTAAAGAGTTTGCCTTTACTAAACGCTGTGACCACTAATCACTTCAACAACTGTTGTCCTCCAGTGGCCTTTCATGGATCCACATCTACAGTATCTTAACATACACAGTGACACATTTGAACACATTTGTTCATTTGAATATGAAATGTAATGTAATATTAAACTTTAATGTCAGAACAATTCTCTACTGCTAATTACAAGATGCATCCCTCGTGCTTTTTGAATAACATCTTTGAAATATGACACCGCCACACAAAATGTGAACCCTGCGGGAACGCCATGCCTAAAGGAAACCACTGAGAAGCCTTGACTGTGTTAAGCTGAATAGCTTATCTACAACACATCTCCGGGGCTGCTTAAAAAGTCTGCAATTATAGGTTGTCACAAAGAAAGAGATGATGAGTTAAGCTGGGCTGCTGGAACGGCGCTGGTTTATTTTAAAGGTTACAATTTACATCAAACATTGTTCTAGCGCTTCATATTCAATACATAACTTAAGAATCGTGTTTTGGATTTAATTTAGTTTGATAAACAATGTCGTGCATGTAAGCAGAACAATAGGGCTTTAAAATATAGCCCTACAGCTTCTAAAGTTGTAAACAGAGAACAATGATCATGACGCAAACAAATAAGTGTCTCTGTCACCTTGTTTTTGGTTAGAGTCAGAAAAAAGTATTTGCAATTGCAAGGCAAAGGTTTTTGTCTGTGACATGGCTCACGCAGTACACACAGAATAAAACTCAGCCAACACTTCATGTTAAAAACAAAACAAACACCCTTGCCGTTGCAGTTTGGTGGAACTTTGAATCGTCATTCAAATGCCAGATGTTTTTAACAGTAAAAACATAATGTTTACAGATGTAACACCACAACCACCAGATAAAAAAAAGTTATTCCAAACAACTGTCATGGAACCTCGGTGTGAATGTTGGCCAATATCAAATTGAAACATAATTCGATATTATTATTGGACTACTTTTTTTCCATTGTCAGCTTGGATTAGCAACATTACACCTCCAAGAAGCTGTTCGTTGCAAAGCTCACTATCAAGAGTCATGACCTCCGTTATGCTGGGGACAATAATATCTGGGACAGCA
The DNA here is from genome assembly GCA_038501785.1 of Myoxocephalus aenaeus. Lineage (NCBI taxonomy): Eukaryota > Metazoa > Chordata > Actinopteri > Perciformes > Cottidae > Myoxocephalus > Myoxocephalus aenaeus. The sequence continues at coordinate 161,696 of JBAMJR010000329.1, forward strand.
ATGAATTTTGTATTTCGCAATGAGATATCACGACAGCAAGTCATTTGATGTCCGTTCCTCCGGGGTGTTCAATTTAGCAGGGTTTGGGGAGATTAAAGGTTCTTCCGAGGTGCTTCCTCTCCCTCTGAAGAAGCACTCGTGCTCCCCTTCTAATTTACTTCCTCCTGACATTTTCTTTGTGCACCGATTGAAGCCTTTGAAGTGGCGAAGCTCTGTTGCATATAATAAAAATGCGTGTGTGTGTGTGTGTGTGTGCGTGTGCGTGTGTCAGCATGCGAGAGCACCATCACTGGTGTGGTAGTACAAAATATAAGAGTTCAACAAAAGAAGCTAGGTTTCCAGCCGTCCTCATTCCCATGTAACACAATGCAGGTGAACAATAGAAGCGGGCTCAGTCACCGTCATTATCCGAGGAGATTCACTGTGAGTTTCAGTTACATGAACCCAGCACACATCCTCCAGTGACTCCACTGAAGAGGTAACCCCACGTTTATCTGCGTGACTGTCAGTATAAGGTTGCATATGAAAGATTGTGTTTCCAAATGCAACTGTTTTTTTTTTACATTTACACACAATAAATAACAGGCAATATTGAGAAAATCGCAGGTAAGTTTTAAGATTTTATGTCAAGCTGATTACTGCACTTCCTAAAATGGCATGCAAATTCATTGTCAATATTGTCGTAATTGCTGCTTTTTTCATCCTCAGGGTTTGTCATTTTTTAACCATGCTTTTATTTAGAGTCTGTCCCTAGAGATAGTGGACCCCTTTTGAACTAAAGTGAACTGAATGATGCTTACATGTCAACACAACCCCTGACACTGAATACTCCAATAGCCTTGAATGTTAGGTCATGTAATCTAAATGGCATATATCATCCTCAGACTTTTCCACAAAATCCCAAATCAGCTTCACAGTTTATTCCCTCCCTCCCTCAAAGTTTTTCTTTTAGCATCATCTTGCATGCTCAGGCTGTTAGGGGGAGCTCGGCTGATTCAGTCTGCTGACAGACGTTAAAACGTTCCCTGATCTGATAGCAGCAGAGTCTGTGATTAGCTCAGCGAAACAATGGCTCTGCAACAAGCGCAAGACAGAATTCATAACACAGAGCCCCAGAGAGAAAGAGAGCAGATAAATACAGATTTGAAAGTTTAATTACGGCATCCGGCAGGAACAACGTGGAGTCCAAACATAAATACACTACATTCCTTTCTCCTGAATGTGCAGCTGAGTGCATTTGAATATGGAATTACTGTTTCAGTGTAGTGTTTTTGCATACGTGCATCTATGAGTGCAAATGTGGGTTTATTTGAATATTGGTAACGCTTCATATTATGTCCGAACACAGTTTTTCTTTCTAGTTTCAACAATACTATAATATAGATAGTATATAATGTAATAGTTATGAACCATTTATTGAACGTATTATGTTGCACATGCTGAATAGTGGTATCTATTGTCAATAGTGTATTGTTTTATTTTACACCATATTTTCAGAAACGTTGAGACTTTTCAATGTGAAATTATGAATCTAAAATTATCCACTTAAAGATTACATTTCACATATTAGACATATTATGATGTTGCTGAACGCTGCTTCAAATTCTGCGAAAGAGAAATTCACCCTTTTTCATCCTTAAAGCTAGAGACAAGTTACGATGAGATCACACCAGGCTCGACGCCAAAACTCATTGCACTTGTAGTTTCTCTCTATTTTTAATGAATTGCGTTTTTTTTAAGACTCAATACTATACTGTGAGTCAACGATTACCACACTCACTCCCACTGTTCCCCCCACAGTTTAAAAAAGATTGGTTTTAATAACAATGCAACAAACCCAGGGTCACTTTTGGCACCATTATGTTTTAATTTTGTTTTACAATTGATGCAGTAGTCATACAAGTTATAAGGCAGTTTTCATTCATATGTTTTTTTGTATATTATCTTTATTATGTGTGTAGTTGAAGTTCCACTGACATTCCCATTGTATTTGGTCTCTATTTTCGCCTGTTATTAATCCAGACGGCAGCTGCTTGTCCACATTCTTCACTCCTGTTGGGCTCTTTCGGTGCCCTGACAGACTCTCAGGTGGGTCCATTCAACAGGTCAACAAGACCTCACAGGAGTCACTGGCAGCCCAATGCCCACACAATCCTCCAGCACCCTGCGAGACAATATTACAAGAGGCCCCTCACAATACAAGTGGCCCCTCACAACGCAGGGTCCCCATTAACAATGAGGGGAGACAAAAGACTAAAGCAGCAATCAATGCAGGACTCCCGATGAGGCAGACTAGGGCCGAGCAGACGTCTGGGCTACAGATTTAACCTCAGGCCTTGGGCCATCCTACCTGACTGCAGGCAACCTGAGACGCCGCGTGGACGAAGGGGGAGGGATGGAGAGATGAATGAATTGGAAAATATCTACCTGAAAAATGTTTAAAGTGTTTGGGATTTACCTCGCACTTAGGGGCACAATTGTTTATGTTGTTGGTGGTGTTTTAAATGTTTCTGGTCAAACACACAAATGATCACATTTGAAATGATCACACACAAATTGTCACATCATTTTAATATTTTAGCAATAATATATCATTTCTAACTGGACCATGGAGCAACTTTTTTGAAAGTCAAAGGGTCAGTGTTCATTCCCACATCATCGAGACAATTCTCTATCCCACAAGCATTCTTGCTAAGAGCCTGTAGCACAACTGAGGGCATGGATGGATTACTGGGCACAGACCAAGGGCCCCAAGGAGTCAGGGGGCCCCACCTAAGCCAAAGCCTCTATTTGAAATTACTGTTATTACATTTTCTCCTTGAAAAGTCAAAGCCTCCAATCAAAACTAGAGATTGAGTACTTTAATATTGATTACATGTCATATTATATTTCAGATAGAGTACATATAGTTACACTGCATACAGTTGTAATTTGATGTAATCTACAATACCAAAGCGTAAATGTTCCACACTCAAAATACAAAATATTTAGATTCCGATTCTGACCCAAGACCATAATTACACGGTATGGAGTACAAACAAATAATAAAAAGTTAGTTGAGTGTCTGTCTGGAACTTTTATTTTGAAAATCAGTGATCAGCTCTAAAAGCCAAAAGCACAACTATTCAATCAAGAGGAGCACAATGTATGCGTATACACATTTATTTGGAACCACTTTGCATGAGAAAACAAAGAACTGAGTAATAGAAAGAAACAATCAGGGAAAACAACACAAGGTGTTGTTTTCAATTGGGAAGGTAAAGTGTGCATTTGTGTGTCTGTTTGCAAGTGTGTGTGTGTGTGTGTGTGTGTGTGTGTGTGTGTGTGTGTGTGTGTGTGTGTGTGTGTATTTGAGACATGGCACATAAATATTTACCAACTCAAACCAAATGTGTGTGCTGATGTGGATTTAAAAGCTAACATTACGGAGGATGAAATAATGAGCTTGTGGTTTCAGGGAGCTGGAGGGAAACACGCTTGGACAAATAAGGATGGTGAGTAAATGGGGCCTTTGTTGAGCTTTGCGATACTTCTCGCTCTGCGCAAACAGAAAGGAGGTGATTAGGAAAACAAATGTCAAGTTCTTTCACTCTGCTATCAGCTCTTTTCAGTGCAATCCTGCACAGGTGCATGGTGTGTGTGTGTGTGTGTGTGTGTGTGTGTGTGTGTGTGTGTGTGTGTGTGTGTGTGTGTTTAAGTGAGTGTGTGTGTTTAAGTGAGTGTGAAGCACGCCCAACTGAAGCTGCTGATAGCCAGGGTTTGACTTGATGTAACCGTCATCCATCAAATATAACACTCCTCTTGCATCTAAAAATAAAGTTAGGCAGAAACCCATATTTTAGCTGCTGCTGCGTCAAAGCATTCTCACTTTGAGAGTCCTTTATTAGAAAGAAAGTAGGAGATTAAGGGGATTTTACAAAGCCAACAAGCCAGCAAACAACTGAAGAATCCTATAAGCTTCTTCCACAAACAACCAGGAGTCATAAAACTGAACATAAAAATCACGTGCACTCTGAAGAGTAAGTGGACTGTCGGGTATTTTATGTGGTTGCCTGTGAGAAAAATCAACCCCTTAACTGGTCTTTCCTGCCTGACGCAATGTTCCTTATAGATGGTAAATAATTACAAAGTAATAGACAGATGCAGCACAGAAAGAGCTTTGTGAAAGGACAGACAAACGCAGTCAGTGCTCTTTTATTTCTCTCTCTGTCAACAGAAGTGCATATTTTTCGTTTATCATGTGCTCATTAAAATACTTGCAGAGCTTCAGGTAACATTTTACGGGGAGGTCGCGTTCAAGGAACTCCTCTGTAGATCCTTTTATTAGCGTGTTATTGCTGTAAGAAGTAAACAAAGCAGGAAAAAACACTCGCTCAAATGGGTTGCAGAAGTTTTCTCACTTTGTTGGACTTTTTTCTGTGTTGTGTGAATCTCCAGGAGGCAAAGTTGTAATTTTGATGCTGAGTTTACGTCACATAAAGTTACAAATTTAAACTTCATTTTCATTTATTTATTTTTTTCAGTTTAAGCTTCAGGTTAGTCCATTGTTTTTAATGGATTGGGTTTGTAAAAACAATACAACTGTTTGTGTAATATGTTGCTATACATAGAGAAGGTCTTTTTTATTTTTTTTATTATTATTGTGGCATAAGATTCTCATCAGAGTGTGTGATAAAAAACAAACAAAATGATGTAGGGAGACGGAGACGCCTCAAAACACTTTTATATGATTAATACAAATATATGAATCTATGGCTGTTACTATAGAACATTGAGGGTGTGGTCGAAGATGAGACCTGAGCAGACAGGTAAACACACACATTGAATACAGTAATAGTTTTATAAGCCGGTTCAAGACAAAACACACCTGCACGGTATGGCTACAAAAACATGTCCAAGATTGATTTATAGGTACCCAAACAACAGGTCTCAGATAGAAACTATTTACATTACATATTGTTTTAACATTTGTCACTTTGAAAAAATACAACTGAAGCGATCAATATCAAGCCCTTGACACTGATGAATCAGCTCCCGCTTATCAATAGAAATAAAGATAAGTCCAAAATGAAAGAAAGAAAAAATCGCTGCAAAGCTAATGTCGACGCCCAATGCTTTGCAAACAGTTTTGACATCTTTTGAACTTTGCATTTACCTTGAACGATAGCAGGGGTTTTATCAGTTGCAAGAGAAGAGCGAAGAAAAGCTTTCTGATTTCCTTGAAAAGCAAGAGGAGAAGAAAACACTGGATTGATGAATAGAAGATGGAATTGTATTCCCTATTTTCTCTCCATCTCCTTGTCCTTACTGTCTTTCTTGATGTGTGTCACCAAATCAGATCTAAAGTTTGTGAGCATCTCTATGGCAACAATATGTCTTAGTTTTTTATCCGAGAGTTTGGCATAATGTTCCTTGGCTGAGCTAGTGATGGCATGAAGCAGCAGGAGACTCGACGAAAGGAAAGAATGCAAAACATTCAAGTGAACTAATATTTAGAGTGACGCCACAGTTCTATCAAAACTCAGAGGGGATAAACTTTAAATGAGATGTGTTCGAAACTATTGAGTGAAATCAAAATCACTGGTGTCTCATTCATATTGGCTGGTATTACATTACAGTCTGAGGCTGAAATTAGGGAACTACATAAAAAAGACAACGCCTGCTGCTTTAGACAATCTTTCGCCTTGTGCATGATATGTCATATCATGTCTGTCTTGAATGCTAAATGCCACACAAGATGGAGCTTTTTTCACATTGAAAATCCCAAAAGGATTTAACATAACAGCTAAACAAACCCAGCAATTTCAGTGATTCCATGTCTGAAAGGGGCTTATCTTTATGGCTTTTTCTGCTTCCATTCACCCCCCGTTCTCTCTCTCTCTTTCTCTCTCTCTCTCTCTCTCTCTCTCTCTCTCTCTCCCGCAGTATAGTTGTCATGTCAAGTCTTTCGTCACCGCTGGAGTCAGGCCCGGGGCACTGTGTTTTCTCCAGGTGAGAGGAGAATCCTCCTCGTACTCGTGTTTATCACTCCGGGGCTGAGGAGCTGCTGAGTGAGGTCAGTGTAAACCAGGATTAACCCTTCCCACTTTCTGGTTGACCAGAAGGTCAGAGGGAACTCGCCTGCCTCTCACTCACCTCCCTTGTTTTTACTTCTTTTGTCTGGAGGAGCATCTGAAATATTTCAATCATTTAAAGAGCATTTCTTTGCTGAGAGGTTGGCCTGTGTTGTCGCGGACGAGGGCTCATTGGTTCACTCGTGCAGCAGAAGGTGAAACAGGAGATGTTGGGGGGTATGAGTGCAGACACTGGAGGAATTCTTCAGGGATTAATTACCAAATCACCAAAATATAAGCAAACTTATATCTCTCATCATTTAATCAGTGAAGAGTTTAGGTAACATATCTACAATAGTTTGGTGTCATTTCAAGTCATCAAGTCCACAAGCCAATATCACTTTCTCAAATGTTTCTTTTGTTGTTTTTGAGAGCTGCAAAATTAGCTACTTAATAATAGTTTCTCTCTCTCTCTCTCTCTCTCTCTGCATCGATTACCATAACTTACCTATTTGCCACATAATGCATTCACATTGTATTAATTTGGAAGATACTTCTGTAAAAGCATTTTCTATCCCACAGGATTGATTTGTAGTTCAGTGACACTTAGATACATCAAACCACAAAAGCTCAGTTAATTACTGACCCACTAATATGGGTTAAGCTTGAGTCTCAATTGCCAGTTTCAAGTCTTCTTCGATACAGCATGATGTTTATTTAGTAAAGAATGCTTCCATTTAGAGTAAAATAGACAATAAAGCAGAGTAAACGGACCTGTAGAGCGCTTTTATAGTCTTCCGACCACTCAAAGCGCTTTCACACTACTTCATCATTCACCCATTCACACACTGATGGCAGGGCCTAAGGTTCCACCTGCCCATTAGGAGTAGCTAACATTCATACACCGTAGGCACAGCTACAGGAGCAAATTGGAGTTAAGTGTCTCGCCCAAGGACAAAGCGACGTAGGCTAGCGGAGTCAGGGATCGAACCGCCGCTCCTCTGATTGAAGGACGACCCTGCTCACCACTGAGCCACAGCGTATGCTTTAGGGCGTAGCCACCTTGTGATTGACGGTCTGGGAGTGTTTTTGTCTACAACTTTAACCCTTCCGTAGTGTATTTTCAGCTCATAAAAGTTCATTGTAAAATTGTGGTGGCCGATGAATGTTTTATTCATCGGCTGTACTTAGCTCCACCCCCTCATTTCACTTCTGGGTGCAAAAAGCCAAAATGGCGACGGACAAAACCAAGATGCGGATGACCAAATGCCAAACTCAAGGATTAAAAACTGCAGTCCACAAACCAGTGGTTGACATCAAGGTGATTATGTCCACTTCTTATATACAGTGTATGGTCAGTGTGCTTGCCCTCGGTTATTGTGGTTTGTCCCAGCTGTGTTGTTGATGCTTCTTGTTTAGTTTTCATTGAGATTGTATAGGATACGTTATCCACATATATGTAATTTCCTCCTGCCAAGAAAAAGAAACGTAGGCTAACATTACTGGCATAAGATGCGGCCCAACTACTACGTCAGGTCAAGCAGCTGAATCCATTTGTAATTAACCATGCAATTAGCAAATTTGTTGTGGTCCAGCATGAGAAGTGCCCTGAACTTGGTCTGAGGACACTCCAGAGCTCCCTACGGGTAACGTGACCTCCCAGGCGGTGTTTGCGCTCCAGCGCAGCACAAACTTGTTTTCCCTGTAGATCCTGGGCTCATAAAACACACTAATTAGAGGGCATCTTTCAGCAGAGTGCAGCTATCAGTCAGTCATTTTATGTTTATGGCCATTTTTTTTCTGTTGCGATAAAATCCTGTTGCTGAAGTGGTATATAGCAGACCTAAGGAGCCAGAGCTGAGATAAGACACCTATCATGTCTGCTGGGCTGTAACCCTTGGCCGGGCACTGGTACATGACTTTGGCAGTCGCCCACGCATGTTTCTAAAGCCAAGAAATGTGTGTGTGCACTTGTCGTGTGTCATGTTGAAAATATCCTACGCTGGCATTCTTCAGAAGTAAAAAATAAAAGTAAAAACAACGCCAGCGCACATCACAGAAGATCCCATCGTAAAGACACAAAGCAGACATGCAGGATGCATATTTAGAGAAAAAGAAGATTGATATGTTGTCGTAGCATGCAAAAAAACACACAGGGATACTTCTCAGAAGCCCAAGTCAAACAGATACTCAACTTAAGGCATGAGAAAAGATTGTCAGTCCGGGTCCCATCCAGCAAGCATGCAGTGAGTCATGGCAGCTTTGGCAAACAATGTTGTCTGGCGTGACTCATAACGACTGACACATGGGTGTCCAGAACACGTGGATGGGCAAATAAAGGGCAAGTCTGGACAAAGCCAGGTACACCTGGATTAATCCTTTAATCCATCTCACACCAAACCAGCCACTACACCCAACTGCTGTCAGAGCGTTCATGCACGTGCATGCATAAGTTTACTTTCATTGCACACTTATTTTTGGTTTATTTCTTGCTCTACTGTGTTTCTGGATTGGTCCATTACCTGCAGCAAGATCCTTCTCCTCCACCCGCTCACGTGGCCATATACTCTTCTTAACAGCCCAGTGCAAACATCAACAACCATGCTGTGAGTCATTGAGTCAACATTCAAGTTGTCTTCTTGTCTTTGGCACTAGACAGTTCCCATCGCAGACCAAGTCTCCCTTCACCAGCTGAGAATTAACAGTTCATTTTACTTGATGGTTTTGTTTCAAAGAGCGAACACACACACACACACACACACGGACACACACGGACACACGGACACACACGGACACACAGACACACACGGACACACAGACGTACACACACCAGTCTTTGCATATCCTGTCTTACCTTTTCAAACAGGATTTAAAGAATATTATGTCACAGTGAACAAAGCAGTACAAATATTCTCAAAGCTGGTACAAACCAATCTGAGGCAATACACAATGCTGTATATTTATTCACTTGCACTTCCGTGTATACACAGTGACATGTACTTGTAAATGAACTGTAAGGCTGGGTTGGTTGGTTTGGTTGAGGGTGAGACATAAGACGGGACTGCGTGCCAAATTATGAATGACTCTGGAACATTCAGTACTCCTGGCTCTTTGTTGTGTGCCCAACAGTTTGGTGGAATGTGGCAATTCCTGCTGATGCCGTCAGGGTAATACAAATAAAACACCTGCCAGTCTTTTAAGACTACGGCTTCTGAGTTTTCAAAAACAGCAAAAATATGTCAGCGATTTGACATAATTTCATTCGTTTTCAGTGTAAATTCTCCTCTGGTTTTCTAGAATGTTCCTGAATCAAATGACTGAGAGAAAGAAGAGTATAATGTGTCACAGTCACTGTTACCTTGTACCTCATCTGCATTTAAAAACTTTGAGACATATTCATCTCAGTCAACTGTTTTCAAGTAAAGAAGACTCGGCGTAACGACAACTGAATGTTGAACATATTTGAGATTCTGTACTGGATAACTTGCATGTATTCAGGATATTTTGAAGTGTAAAGTTTATCCAGGTTGCAGTCAAGGCATACAGATGCCTTCACTGCAAAAAGCACGTCAGGTCTTGATGCTCTCATTACAGCTGCTCGGTGTCAACGCCATGATGGAAAAGAAGTATCTAGAGCCAAGAAGCTGTTGTAGTTAAGTTATGAAATGTATGAGACTGATAAAGGGAAATCCTAATCAAAAACACATGTCATACTACAAATGAACCTAAATAAACCAGCTGCCAGTGACATCTGCGATGAGAACTCGTAAACCAAAGAAAGATGACAGGTTGACTGGAAATGTTTCACAATCAGTTTATTTTTCTTTCTTTTTTTTAATTTTTTTACCATTATAACCCTTTTCTAGTGTACATTGGTCATCTGCTGTTTTATTGCCAGAGAAGATTCCCCTCACTGTGACTTGAAGGTGGGGCCACAAGTCATGACCTCTCTCTGTGGTCACTCAGGGTCTGAGGATGAAGACGAGGTCCCCGGGGTCCTGATGTGGCCGTTCGCTACACTGGACACCACAGATCAGAGGTCTCTACCAGAGGATAGGATACGTTTTTTTTTTCTTCGTTCCTTTACTTTCCTCTTTTTTTTCCTCCAGGGTCGCGTAAACACCAGCTCCAGACCTGAGTGGGATCAAAGTGCTCATTAAAGAAGCCCACAACCCTGAGAAATGGCAGACCAAATAGCAGCCCATGATGGCGGGCAAAAACTAAATTTGGAACAAGGACACACATTCATTTCCCAGCAATGGGGTGTCTTAGGCAATTGCCATTGAGCAACGACAGTGTGTTAAATAGTAGTTTTTTTTAAAGCTACAGTAATAAATGGCAGAAAAAAAGAAGATAAGATAGAACTTTAGTAATCCAGAAGGAAATTCTTGTGCCAGAGTTTCATTAAAGATTACAACAGAAGAATAGCAAAAAAAACAATAGAATACAAATATAAACATATATGAACAATAGAATAACATTTATTAAGTGTAAATCAAATACTGACACCATTGCAAAATAGAATGCATTAGCAATATATATCTAAAATAGAAAACGTTAAATATGACAACAAAGACTAAATACAAGAGTAAAAATGCAAAGTGTGTAAGAAGTGATACTAACACCAGTACCTAATGGAAACTGAAATAGAAAGTAATATTGAGCATGATATTGAGAAAGATATTGTCAATGATATTGAACAAGTAGGAGTAAGCTATATAGCACATAGATTAATAAAAGTAATATTGCACATGAAATTAAAATTGATTACTGCACGGTGTTGAAAAGATACTATTGCACATGATGTGGTTATTATTGTAGTAAGTGTAAGCAGTTTTTTTCAGCTGTCCTTCCTGTAGTGGAAATGTAATTAACCTTATCAATCCCCTTTAGAGAAACAAATGCGATGTGAAATACTTAAATGTCTTTAAGCATTTATTAAACAGAAACTTGGAATAATTCAATTGAATGGGCAGAGCTCGTCACCACAGATGGTTCGGAGGTCTGACCAGGAAAAATAGTTCAACATGAGTTTTATACATCAACAATTATTATTGAAATGTTTGCCCTTTCCCCCCTTCCCCCCTGCTCCTCCTCGCAGTGTCCTCCTTCTCACCAGACAAGCCTTGATGCTGTCTGGAGGATGTTGTTTGGCTGCGGCCCTGAGAGGCAAGAGTGAGAGCACAGAAAGAAAACAAAACGAAAAGAACAAAAACAATACCGAAATCAACCTGTTATTGCTTCACACGGATGGCGCTGATTAGACTGGGTCAAGATGAACTGAACTCCGCTTTCAGAGTTCAGCAACACATTTAAGAATAAAGCGCTTATGATAAATTTCCACCACACTTCCTGCAGAAGGAGGTGGAGTTACATAGTGTGATGGCCACAGGTAGAAAAGACTTCCTGTGGCGTTCTGTAGTGCACCTGGTGGTCTCAGTCTACGGTCGAAGGTGCTCTGAAGTGACTCTACACCCACTCCGGGGACAGAACCAGCTTTCCCGATGAGCTTATTGAGTCTATTGGCATCAGTTGCCTTTCCCCTGCTGCCTCAGCACACAACAGCGTAGAAGATGACACTGGCCACCACCGAGTGATAAAACGTCTGCAGCATGGTTCTGCAGACGCTGAAAGATCTGAGACTCCTTAGAAAACACGATTGGCTTTGACCAGCCCGGCCTGTGCATAGTCGACAGAACTCTAGCTAGATAGATGAATATCTAAACACTCATCTGTGACGCATGATTTGGATGTTGCATAAGTGAGATCAGTAGCTGCCTGACCATTCAGAATTTTGATTGAACCTGAAAAGAAATGGCACATGCTTGACATGTGACGAGCTGTACTACAAAAAGGAAATTGAAAGGGAAAGGGTGCAAATACCCTGCCAGATATTCATTACACAGGTCAGCTCATGCATGATCAACAAGTCTATAAACAGTTGACCATGCCTCCTGTTAAAATAACAGACACTTATAATCTAATTTTCATTCCACGGAGGTGTCATAGTTTCTGCTCATTTAACGGTTTCCGCCAGCTGGGCTGAAATTGTGGAAATGCAGTGTTTGTGTGTGTAACAGAAACACACTGAGGCATCTGTTGTACGGGTGAACACAGGAGTGCGATTCACAGTTGGCCACGGATTCAAATTGATGTTTTTCTTTTTTCTCTTAGAGGTTGTGTGCAGAAACAGCCTTTTCTATGGACTGGCGAGATAGAGAAAAACACCTTTCATGTGGCTTCTGAGTGAAAGCAAAAACACTAAAAGTACAATTATATATCACCGCTTACAGGTTTCTTAAAGGCTCAATTAGAGAATTGTTAACATTTGTCAAAGGACAATAGGTTTTCCAGTGCCGAACGTAAATCAAAACGGCCTTGTGTAAACAGTGGAACGAAACAATCTGGAATCATCTGTTGATCTAGATTTCTATTTGAGTCTTTGTGATTATGGCTTTCCCACTTTTGCTCTGTAATTATAGGCCTGCTCCCCTCAGCAGTAAGGTTCACATTACAAGTGTGGTTATCAACATGTGTGCGAGAGCAAGTGAGAATGTGTGAGAGTGAGTGTACGTGACGGGCAGTAGATGACTTACAGCGCAGGCTGAGCGTGCCTGTGGTTGACCTGTTACCCTTAACGTCCGCTGTGGAGGCTCAATTATCAGAAATAATGCCTCTGGTGGGACAATGTGGTACATGAGTGTATTGATGACAGGCGAGCACTTTTGTCAGCTCAATACATTTACTCGAGGTTTACTTTACATGAATATTATTACTCCATGCTGTATTTCTGAGGGTAATATTGTACCTTCTACTCAGGTTTATGTGACAGCTACAGTTTCTAGTCACTTTGCAGGTTAAGATTTTGTATAGAGTACAGTATATCAGTATTTCTTCAACCTGGACACACTATGTTATGTTTTTGTGTTGAAGTGACAAATGGGGACAACACTTTTTTAGATTGGTTCAGTATTGAGCGAAAGCACTGCAGCCAGCAGCCGTTAAATGGGTATTGTGAGATTTGAAAGTAACACATAATAAGCATTGTCTTCGTGATAATGTTGAACATGTACATGCCTAAATTAAGGATCTGGATATGTCTTCCACCACTGATGTTAGTTTTTCAATACAGTCTAAAAAATAGGATTAGGCCAAATCCTGTATCCTGTGTGAAACGGGAGGACGTTTGAGGAGAAATGCAGGCATGCAGCTTTTAGGTAAAACCACATTTTAACTGTGGAATTTGGATTCTCCAGAGATGTCATCAGTCAAACAGAGGACAGGACTGAGTTGTAGTTTCTTTAAGCGCAAGAGACAGCGCCAACAGTCCCACTTTTTAAGTGTAGATAGAGATATTCCCTGATGAAGCTTAGACAGGCCTAACCCCGAATGATGAATTAGGCCATTCACCTCTCCCAAATCCACACAGACCTCTGTGTGTTTTGTCACATGAAAACACAAGGTTGCCTCTAGTACACCAAGCCCAAGTATGTAAAAACAGAGGAAATAGCTGAAAGAAAAGGTGTCATTTTTCTTCATTTCTGTGTGTGTGTGCACGACTCAGAGAGGGTGAGTGAGAAAAAGTAAGAGTGCCTGCATGCGTGAGAAGCACATGAAGGGAAAGTGAGAGCGCGAAGGGAGAAAGAGAAACCGGCCTCTAATTCGCTGATCTCAGCTGATTACATTTTCCCGTCCAGACGGTAGACATTCCTCCAACCTGTGGCCGCAACCATCGGGCCCCTCGGTTTTAACTCTGCAGCAGAGTCCCATTAGAGTTAAACAACCATGAGTCTATGCAGGCCGCAGAAACAGGTGGGCGTGAGGGGTGAGACTGGTCACCGAAACCCTGTTAGAGGTCAACAGACAGGACATCTCTAAAGAGACACCATGAGGATTCAGACGTTAAGGATTGTCAACCTTTTGTACGTCTGATTTTCTCACGGACATCAAAAGGGAGAAAAAAAATGATCCCTTGTGGTTTCTGTTTGCTTAGATGGCTGTGAAAACACAACATCTGTGCCACAAGGAGTTAAACATCAGATCTGTTTGCTGCTCTAAATACAGCCTTTGAATGCGATGGGCCTCAGTTGACCAGAGAGAAGCTGCCATTCCCAATGGGAGTACACCACTTCACATCTCAGGATCTGCCGTCAGCCTGAGTGACACTGAAGACATGACATGGCAGAAATTGTTTCGATGCATAGCACATCCATGTTGTCTATGTGTGCTCTGTCTTAAGCAGCTCCCCTCCCAAGGCCTGTGTGCCGCTACACCTGTGGTGAGAGTAGTATTCAGATCTATTAAAAGTAAAAGGACTAATGCAGAAATTGTAAAAAATACTAGTAAAAGTCCATCAACTCAGTAAAAATGCACAAATATTAGCAGGACAAGTTATTGTTCTTTTGACTTATTATACAGTAAGCTAGTGCAGGGGTTGTGTCCCTTCCACTCTGAGAAGTTTAGAGTGGAACTGCTTAAGATTCCTTTATAAGTTCTCGTTGGGCAGTCAAATTACTCCAGAAATCCCTCCCCCTACACCTTTCCGATGTTGGAATTGGGCGGGCTGTGTCTAACCATTTCATTCACATCCACTGTATGCAATGATTGGTCAGCTGTGCTGGTTCGAACTCTTTTTTCATTCTTGACACAACTGTTTCTGTCACTTTTCATGTGAACAACCAAGTGAAACACATGAACTTGAACATCTTCCTGGAGAGATTGTCATATTTTAACGATATAGCGTATTACCTCTATTTAGATGGATTTTCGCTCTGTTTATTAAGTGTGGCCATGTGCAACAGCTTTAAAAAACAATATTCGACTCAAAGTTGGACAACACACCGAACAAACTAGTTCCCCAACCCTAACAACTCATCTGAAAAGTGACATGAGCACTAAAGTAGCATTAAAGGACTATGGGCCCTGGGGCTAAGACCTTTTCTAGACTTTTTCTCTTTCCTACTGTCTCACTCAGTATGTCATTCAGGAAGAGAAACATATCACAGTCAGATATACAGCTGCTATAAAAAGCTTTGTTGGAGTAAAAAGCACCACTGCCATTAAATCTTTACGGAGCGTTTTGTTGCGTACCCGGTAGCGCTTCTCTTAGATTAATCCCCCAAGCCTCGTGGGCCCGTTTGCTTTATTCGGCCCCGGAGCTGTGCATTGAAACGGTGGTGGACTAGACACTGCTCTATCATATGTTTCTTTATGTAGAAAAATAACTCGTAACTTTATCTGTCAGATATGTCATGGAGTAAAAAGTGCAATATTTCCTTCTGAATGAAGTTGCATACAGTGGAAATACTCAAAGTACAAGTACTTCAACATCGTTTTTGAGTAAATGTAATTACTTACTTTCCACCACTGCTGCGCACCCCGCAAACACAAAAACACACCTCATCCCAGCGACACCATCAGTTTTTCCGCCATGGAGGCCACAAAGGTCAGGGAAACATTGACAGCGTTTCAACAAGCTCCCCCCTCCCCTCCCTTTCTTTGCTCCTCAGCAGGCCGCACGTTTACTATCAACAGGAAACATCTTTCACCGTAAAGGAAGTGTTACTCTCTAATTGGCCTGATGTGATTCAATGACCAGACTGCTCTCAGCCAATGGGAGGGGGCTTATTTTAAGAGGAGGTATAAAAGGGAACAGAAGACCTTCCAGAAAGCTTAGACGGCACAAAGTTCTCACACTGAATACATGGTGTGCTCTCGGCTCAACTTCTGCAAAGTTGTTAAGACGCATAGACGCATTACTAAGCACATCTGGTTTCATTGTTATTTCATGGATCCCATAACACATCATGAAACCACAGTCTAAGCAAAAGAAGATGGGGGAAACCCAGAGAGCAAAAAAAACTGACCTCGTTCCTCCTCACACATTTTATGAACAGAGAGAAATGATGTATTCAGTAACCTGTACTATATCAAATCATAAATCATACAGGAGCTAACAGACTTATGAAGGTCCCATTGAGAGGGATTTACTGTTATTTCTTTACTTCTGGAGCTCTGCCTCATGACGGAGCAGTTAGCCCCTCAGCTGCCGCTGTCTGCACATTCCTAAAGGTAATTGTTCTTGCCACCTTTTACATATTTTTTTTTTTGTTTCATTGGATTGTGAGAAGCATGACAGCAGAGCCAAAAATATCATTACACAGAGGGTGACATTAGGGGAGCGCGGCCGGCGACGGGGAGCTATGACGGAGTTCCCTGATTAGTGAGAGACAAAGGGCCTCTGAAATCACAGGAAACAGAACAATCAAAGAGCCGGCGCACATTCCAAGAAAAGCAGCGCACCATAGAAATACAACATGATCCAGGACGTTGCTGCCTCTGAACATCTGATGAAAGCTCTAGCTGAGCAAGTGTAGTGAATTATTAGAAAAGATTGATGGAGGACGGAGCGATGAGCTGAAATCTTGAATTGCTGAACATGCATACAATTGTTGCTGTTCCGCACATTTCCCTGCTGAGAGGAGAAATCAAAAGAAGATACGACTGCAAGCCATATTTGGATAAGAGCTGACCCTAATTATAACTTCCACATTCTCTTCCAATCTCACTGACAGGTATTTTCATACACTCGCATATGCAAAAAAACTCAAAACTCAAAACTGTGGTGTCCCCCGCCTCCCAAAAAAGCACCACTAGGCCCACACAGTTTGCCCATGATCCATTAGATCTCGGCCTGAAAATAACTGCGTCCTTCCCTTTCTCCAAAATGGAAGCTCTGTATCGGTTTGCTGGATTAGAACAATTCTCCACCAGTCCCTAATTTGTGGGATTCTCATAACACGCCACACCCTGCCATACATTTCCATGATAACAATGATAATTGTTCTCTGATGAGGATATTTGAGGATGAAGGAGGACATCTTATTCAAGGACTCTCCAGTTTTTGGAGGCTACTTTGGGTCACGGCCAAGACTGATGATCGTCTAACCGCTAAATGTCCCTGATTTCTCCTCAATTGTTCAGTAGCAGGTAACAACAGGGTTGGGTGGAAAACCCTCAATGTGGGCGCCCAAATTCTAGGTCAAGTGAAGATGAAGGGGATCTATTTTGAGCAAAATGTGCTGTTTATCTCTGAGTGTAAAACCAGTGGGGAACCTCTTCCCCCACAAGTCAGGCCCACTTCTCTAATTTGTGGCGCATGTGGCTACCTATGTGATGCGGTTGCTAGATTATATGTTTTCTCTTTCTCTTTCTCTTTTTCTTTTTTTTTTTGTGTGTGCGATATAAACCACTACCAAATGTATGCCCGATAAGTAGTTGATACTGAGTTTGACCTTGATGAAGTGTTTCAGGATCTCCTGAGTATTAAGATTCAAAACATGATCAAAATGTTGAGAACAGAACAAGATTAAAGTTCCTCTGTGTTTCCAGGCTAACAGTGTTTCAATCAGGCTTGTGCAATGCAACGGGACGAGGGAGAAAAATGCCGGATGAGTATAAATCTTAGCCCAATTGACATCAGAGTCTGCAAAAACAAATTAGGGCCCCGCAGTCCCCTTGGCTCACTCAGAGACACACATTATAAACACAACTGGTGTACATGTGTTCCTGTTAATCCTTGATTTAAAAGACAACATTTGACTTGGGCCTCAGTGAAGGCAAGAATGTGGTATCTCCGTCGCGAGCCTGTGTGAGGTCCACGCCGCTGAGCCGATTGTAGACAAAGCACAAAAGAGAGATGCAGAGATCAAGAGACAATGTGAGCGCAGTGCTCACATGTTACTGTTTATCTGAGCAGGAAGGTTACAGTATGATGCTAGAATAGTGAATGATGCATCGGTTTCCTGATAGTTTTTAAGACCAAGAAGCTCCAACACATGTCAATCAGACAAAAAGGGACGCACATTTTGTTCCACACCATCCCCCCATAGACACTGCCGCTCATACATGAAGCTACACGCTGCACATGCACGAAAAAGCACATAGATACAAATGTTATTGGTGCATGCTTTGCAAGAAACTTAAGATACTATTTGCAGCTCAAAGGTGCAAGTAGAGAGGAACTGTGATTGTTCTTTGCAAACATGCAAGCCACCAGTTTGCGTTAACCCACAACGCACATAGCTTGCACTCACACACATACACACACGAAACACACACTTCAGGAAATGATGGCCAAACTGTGAGAAGATTCACTATTCAAAAAACAGGAAGTGGTTACCAGCTGCGTTAAACCAGAGTACACCTCTATAACACTGACAATCTTCCATAACTGACTAGTTTCAAACGCTGAAGCAGAACTGAGAAAACGGTTCCACTGCCTGCTCTAATTTAAATTTCATTGGCTTTATTTGCATAAGCGACATATGTTCAAACGGGCACATTATACAAGCTCTCATTTGTGCCGGAATGCAGTTCCTCAAAGAAGCAGCTCTTACTCACATGCATGTGGGCCTTTGTCAAAGGACATCTCTGTCCCTTTAACAAAAGAATGTCTGAATTGCATAATATGCCAAGCAGGTAGATTAGCAAAGGCTTATGTCCTGCACCTTGTCCATGCCTCAGGTTAAACAGAGCAGCTGCATTTGAGAATGTCACCCAGAGCTGCGGGGCTCCCCTTCCAAATGAGCACACATGCATTTATGGATCAAGTGTGTTTATCCCCTTGGCCTGTAGCAGGTTGAAGTACGTGACCTGTCCTAGTGCATAGAAGTGCCCAGGCACGCTGACGATAGCAAGGGCTTTGATGGGAACAAAAATAAGAAGGGAACTAATCAAGCCAAGAGTCATTATCTGAGCGGTTAGTCTCACGGCTCAAGGGACGACACAGGCAACAGGTCTTGTGAAGACCCACTGTGAGAACAGGTTCTGACAGTTGAGCTGAGCCGCAAACAAAATGGGCCTAATAAGTGCTTAAGACAGAGCTCAGGTGAGTTTAAAGTGGTCAGTCAAGGTTGAGAGGGTGGGGACCTCAAGCTCTCCAGAGGTTATGGAGTCAAGAGAAGCAGCTAATTTGACCTTTGACCCTTTGAGACATAGTCACAGGTTCAGCTTCTGAGGAGTGAGAGTTGCTCTGTGTCAGCTTTCCCGGCACAAGCCGTTGCTAAGCAGTGTGTATGTGTGTGTGTGTGTGTGTGTGTGTGTGCGTTGATCACATATTTTGGGAACAGTTGGTTGATGAATAAGAGAGTCATGAAACAGTCCATCCTTGTAGTAATAACCTCATCCATTCACATACAGACCTGACCCTGCCTTGACCTATTTGAATATGTCAGATGCCGTCATCTTCTGAGATTTCAACTATACTATTCATTTAGTCTTCACTCCTCACCTTCTCAGCTATGATAAGAACCAACCCCCGTCTATTTTCACGCCACAAGCAGCCGATAAATTACAGCCTGATCAATGGAGGGCCCCTATCAGGAAGTGAGGGAAGAGGCATAGATGATACAAGAGATACGGGTTGAAGAGCAGCAGGGAGGAGGGGGAGTTTGAAGTTAACCAGTCGGGTGAGGCCCCTGAGCCATTACAGTAGGTTAATTATACCTTAGTTGAAGTGTTAAATAGACCAGTAACCTGCTCTTTGGTGCCTTTTATTGAAGCCAGGTGTAGTAAATAAATCAATTAGGTATGCGGCTTCACAAGTAATGACTCACTTTGCCTCTTGGGGGAGTTTTCAAAGCTGTCTTTGACTTTATGTTGGGTGCTGTGTGGGTGTTTTCAGTTCTGCTACACAAGTAAAATACTACCGTATTTAAAATATATGAAAATCCTCCAACTGTAAACGACTTTGTAGTACAGATTGAAAATCAGGTTTCATCCGTGTATTGCTCATCGCCACAAAAGAAACTGCTGAAAGTTGGAGAGGAAACCGACATGCGGCAAACCACTCTCTCTGTTGAGGTAGCACACTTCACACAAGATGAACTGAATATTTTTGCACTGGTGTGGATTCGCTCTGTGCATCGTGGAGCCACCTGGTTAGCTGACAAAACCACACTCTGAACACCTATTCCTGTCAGCAGGGTAAGAATGAAAGAGGGACACATCAAAATATGAATGTTACACGTGCCAAATGGTCGGTAGACACCGGATCTCGTTTGTTCGTCAACCACAGGTTGTGATCTTCTCTACCGTTTTGCAACCAAACCCAAAAATCTAAATTACTCAGTTGCAGATACACCCTCGGCACCTGAACCCTCCCTTTAACTGTTCTAACTGTCCAACGTAAAAAAAACACTGAACACTTGTACCACCCAGAAATTCATTCTTCATCTGTATTTTTCTACTCAATATGAAACTCACATGCTCAAATGATTCAATAAGAATCTATATTACACTGTGCATCTACATATGCTTCACTAGATATCATCCGTTAGAATCGTTCTCACCCCTCAACCACTTGAAAAACGGGTGTTTTATTGCAGGGACCCGGGGTTAATGTCCCTGTCCTCCTGTGAGATAGTATCTGTAATGTGCAGAGGAACCTGTCTTACCCCCCCAAAAAAAAATCCCACTGATGAGTTTTGGACTGAGTGAGTGCTGGATGACTTGCAAACTAGTATGGCCTCCGGTCTTGAGACATGGTGGAGAACAGACTTCCCCTGTGTGGATCAGAGTTTCTGTAATTATTCTTACTAGGACTTGCCAAGTTAGATATTTGGGAAATACTTTTGAGTACTTGAGTACTTTCTAATAGTTATACTCTTACAACAAACAGTCTGTAACAAATATAACAAACTGTAATCGTAGAAGTCAAGGGTTTCTTGGCATTTACTTTATGAACTCTCTTGATTCCAGAGTTTTGACAATTTTCATTTCATTTTAACATTTGTCAACAAATGACATATTTAACATCAGTTTCTATTAAAGGTGCACTCCCTGCTACATATGATATTCCACAAAGATTCAGAAGAGACAGATTTGAGGAGGAGAAATCCTGACTTTAAGTCTTAACTATGAGTTAAGCACAAAAAACAATGGATCCTACATTTCCCATAATGCAGCCTGACTGAGCTTTTCATCCCCTCTGTGACTTCTAAATGCCCTCTTCTTTCAAACCCCATACTTCAAGTTTGGCCCTCCAGGTCAAACTAGACTCCAAAGAGTCACACGCTGGCCTTGTAGGCTAACTGTGGTCTTTGATCAAGTTTCGGTTTCTGTGACCCGAAATTCAGCTTCTCTGTGTTGTTCACGCAGTGTGGGGTCGGCCATCAATGTCCTTTTTACGGGACTTTCCTACTTTTGAAATCATTGCTGTAGCCTTGCTGTAAAAATAATTTCATGTGGAGTGACAAAACAACACATGAGCTGTATATCTTATGATCCGTGTGAAGCTCTGACTCTGGCTGAGGAACCTCCCTCGAACACATTGAGTCATACAGTCCTGCTGTAGGTTTGTCACAACGATAGACAAATCCCAACCTTTTGACCCTTGTACTTCAACTGTTGACTTGTCACTGCCTCCCACTTGATTTCACACGCAATGACTTCTGCTCACTATGCGGTTGAATCCATGTCACCATCACATCACAATACTCACTCATTTCCCAAACAACTTACCAATAAGCTCCTCGCAGTTTAGGCTGAAATGGCGTCAAGCTTGTTTTCAAAGTCCTCCATTTAGAAAAACACAACGCCATTCAGGAGTACGGGATCAATATCCACTCTCTGAAAGAGCGTGGTTTTGTGAAAACAGACGAGTGCACTCAAGGAATCGTAACCAGGTGTAGGGGAGGAAATACCTGGAGCATTCCTTGCTGCTGGAATGTTTTTATTAGCCTTTTTACAAATGTCGCCATTTCGAGGTGTGTACACTATAAAGTGCACTGCAGGCTGGATCACTCCATCAAGCGGAACGTGGCTTCAATGGGGAACCTGTGTCGAGAATGGGGTGATGCTATTTGAACAGCTGGCACAGTTTAGTTCGGCATGTTCAAATGTGCACAGGTCTGAGGCTGTCGTACTACGCTGAGGAAAAAAAACACAGGCCTCCCCGAGCTTTCATCAGGATAGACTTTACTTTTTACAGTGTCATCATACTGAAACTGTTGATCGAACAGTTGAGTTAACCTGCTGACATTAGATGTGTCAGAAATCTGTGCAAACAGAACAGAAAAGGAAAATGCTGTTTGAATGGACACACAAAGCCTGTCGACTTTGTGCACGGTCAAAACATGAGGTTTAAAAAGAAGTAATTTGACATTTTGGAAAGTACACTAGAGAAGATTAACACCACTCTCTTGTTTGTACGCTAAATATGTAGCTACAGTCAGCAGTAGGTTAGCTTAGCTTAGCTTAAAGACCGAAATATTGGGAAAAAGCTAGCCTGGCTATGCTAAAATGATTGTTTTCATCTACATACAGATGAAACAAAAACATGAAAACTCTTCCGCATAAACAGTCTCACAATTGCACAGTCATTCTAGCTGTCTGTGCAAGTTTTAAATAGCAAGGTTTTATTGAAATTGCATGTGTTTGGCGAAGTATTGAGCATAGGACTGGATAGATTAGACTTTGATTATACTGTGGGAGAGTTTGTAAACGGACGTATTGATTTAGTTTTGCTGCTATCTGTTGAGTCCACCGTGGAGGCATGCAAGAAAAATAGTTTTCTTCAAGAATACAAGGTAAAACAGGGTGAGTAATTTATATATAAATTGTCATTCTGTGGGTGAAGTAACCGTTTAAGGTAAAGAGGAAACATGACAAACATGACAAACACTTTCAATAGTAAAATAATTTATATTTCGTAATATGCAGTGAATCTGGCCAGCACTTTGAATTGTCATGTGTCCAAAGGCCGGTCTGAAATATTCCAGTCTTTTCAGAGTGCCCCACTTCAAGCCCCTGAGAGCCCGCTCTCATTTATCAAATAAAAAGCACCTTTCTTAGCACTTTGGAGAGAAAAAAACAACATTTTCTCGGCCAGTGAAGCCATGTGTGTGTGGTATGACGAGTGAGACTGGTATGATTCCTGGTGTTAACAGTTAATAAATTGGGGCCCATCCCCCCGGTGCTCTACTGGCTCAATTATATCCACATGTAGCCATTATTCCTGCCATGTTAGCCGAGTGAGCTGCATATTTTTAAAAGGTGGGTTTCCATAACACTTGCTGAAAGCTACATTGGTTGTTGAGACACATGTGAGGGTTCTGTAGAAGCCAGACGCTGGCTGTTTTAATACAGAGGTGTTGTGGAACGCAGCGGGGGCCAGTATGTACGCTTTGTTTTCAAAACTTCTCACCTTAGTTATGTGTGAAGAGACAATAAACTGATTCATGAGCTGCTTCGACTGCCAAACAACATTTTTGTTTTGTTTTTTTGTTAAAACATTTCTCAATAGAAACACAAGTGTTTGTTTTTCTTGGCTAATTTAACATTTTTGTCTGGAAGTTTCCTACAATATACCTGACATTCACTCAGTCTCTAGTTTATTATTACACCTAAGATAAACTAATGCAGTCAAATACAGCATTCCTTCCTTCATCATGGCTACAACTTTTGTTTCTTATATTCGGTCAATACTCATTGATATAAATGGGATGGAAACATTTTTAAAACCCCTCTCAGTTGTACTCAGCCATGTTCAAGAACCATACAACCATTATCATAATGATAGAAGTGCATATAGGTAATCTCAATAATAATAATAATAATAATAGTAATTATTCTTCTAAAGATATTCTTCTCCATAGTAAAAGTCACCACAAACTGCAAGTTACAAAATACCTGAAATATTGGGGTTATGATTGTTTGAGTGTAAAAATTGGAAGGAGTTGAATTAGTCTCCCTGTATTCTCAAGTATCAACTGGTTTACTTTTTCATCTCAACAATGTAAACAACCAGGCAGTGTCATGCAACACATTATTAAAATAAACATAACTTCTGTTTAGTGACAGTTATCTTTAACAGTTTAACTCAACTGTTCTTTAGTTATGCGAGAGAAACCTTGTTGAATGCTCCCCAGCAGGTACAAATATGTGTTCAGGACTGCCTGGCCTGTGCTGTTTTTTTAACAAATGTTTGAGGGTTTCTGAAATTGGAGCAGGACCAGAGCTCGCTCTTTGAATGTCATGCCGTTGGCGCGTGCCAACCTTTTCTGCTGAACATTTCTCTCCCCCCTCGTCCTCCCTCCCCCGTTCTTTTTCCAACAGGGGGGATGGAGAGCCTCAATGCTATCATTCTTTGATTCTGTTTGAATCTGGCCGCGTGTGACCAGGAAAAGGATCCAAACGTGCTTCCTGAGTGGTCCGGGGGGAAACTCTGTAATAAGCAAGGGGTGGGCGGTTAAAAATAACTGGGCTATATAAGCCCGGAGCAGGATCCCACTCTCTTAAACTCTCACTGACTCTCGCTCTGTCAGGACGTCCCATGCAGGTCCAGCACTAACTCTCACACTTACACACTGTTTTTCCATGGAAGTTAATGGAGTATGCCACATGAGGCAGAGCTGATGTATCCAAATCCTCACCGCAGCGACGGAACACTTACAGACCTGACAAAGACGTAATGAATGCCAGTATTCATGTCACTGATTGAACAACCCAATAACAACTTGTATGTGACAACATGAGGTTTCAACGTGGAGAATATGATACACATCTATATGACGAGCCGTGTAACCCACCCTTTGTGCAGTCTCTCGGGAGCAAATATACGTCACAGTTAGTTTTTTGTCCATGACTTCATATTTTAGGAGACTGTAAGGTCTCCTGAAGGATTGGCCTCAAGTGGGGCATATATATTTATTGTATAAATGCTTATGAGGTGGAAGCACGTGGATTTCCATGAACGAGTTACGCTTTTGTACTTTTTCTTTGTATTACTTTCTTTCTAGGAAGCCACTTTGTATTTTAGGTGAGCAATGTTTTTTCTGTTTGGGTGAGGCGGGATTGAGTTCTGTTTGTAAATAGTTTGTCTTTTTTTTCCACATTTACACAACTGATCCAGAATGAAAACAGAAGACAAAAGCCTAAACTTCTCAACATAACTGTCAAAGCTGTACATGACAAAGTTTGTTGTAAGTGCAAGCACATTAAGAAAACAGAATATTCTACTATATATAAGTAGTCGAGCTGTTAACTCTGCAGGAATGTGTCTGTATGTCTTCTTGACAACTTGACAACGTGTTGATAACTTGGCAAATGAACTGCATAGATAACACCAGCAGTACAATCTTTTCAATTGTGAAATGACAGTGCGGGTTGCCCAATGGTAAAACCATTGTGTAAATGTCAATTCAGGGAAAAAAAGATTTTTCGCAGGCTTCTGTAGAAATGTTGTTCATCCACATTTAACGCTCGATGATTTCAGTGGTTCCTCTTCTGCGGGGAAAGCCAGACGTGCATCTCACGGGCTGCAGGTTGGGAGACGGTGTTTTGACGAAAGGACACAGGGTCTAGAATATGAACAGGACACTGAATCCCTGCAAGCTCCAAGGTGTTTGTCCTATATTTGACCTCTGACCTCGCTGTAAAGGGGGTAAGCAAAAGAAGAATTTCCCTACACGGAGCAATTAAGTCCCACTTCTTTATGAACTTCTTACAAATCTCTTTAACTGAAACCTCGCCTGAGACATGTTTTTCATGTGGGCTGCTGCAGTCCCACCCATTGTATGTGAGGCCCTGTATTCTCGCCCAAGTCGCCCAAATGAAATTCTCTCGTTGGGTACGTACACTTCTCCACAGGAAGTGACGGATCAGCATGAAATACAAACCTGTCTCTTAAACGTCATACGAATTAGTGTGCACCCCTTCCAGCGAAACACCAGACTTGCCAACTGCAGCTTTCTTTTTTGCCTTGCTCATCCCTTTGCTGCACGTCACGGAGCAGAGACCGCTGTGTGCCGTTTCACATGAATTCAGCCTACTCAAGTGCCGTTTTTTCAGTTTTCTGGCTGACATTTTAATCCGCCAGGTGCAGAGTTGTCTCGTAAAGTCTTTATACAGT
Organism: Myoxocephalus aenaeus; assembly: GCA_038501785.1. NCBI lineage: Eukaryota > Metazoa > Chordata > Actinopteri > Perciformes > Cottidae > Myoxocephalus > Myoxocephalus aenaeus. Next base: position 187,661 of record JBAMJR010000329.1, read on the forward strand.
TCTGTTACAAACCTCCTCTTAACCTGGTCTGATAGCATCGTGACATTTAACTGAGTGTTTGCAAATAATGGAAAAACCAGCTTGGCTGAGCATATGGCAAGCGTCCATTGTGGTGTGAGTTTTGGTCAGGACTAGTAATGTTTGGTCTGTAATATTTAAATTGAAAGTTATTTAGTGCAAAAAAATAAAAGTAACATAAGGTGGATTTATGTGGGTAACTTTCTTCTTGTCTTTCTAAAGTTTAGATACAATAAAGAGCGGCTGGGGCTCAGTGAGTAGAGAAGATTGTTGCTCCGTCCCCGACTCCTCCTGTTCACATGTCAAAGTGTCCTTGAAGAGTAGTTGGGCATTTTGGAAAAGGCACTTATTTGATTTCATTCCTGCTATAATTTGTGTTGATACTGCGCCCGTCTCCTCCCATAAAACCACAAATTGTCATTGTCTCACTTTTTGTTTGTTTGTTCATTTATATACAAACAAAATACAACATGCTAATTAGTGAGCTGTGAGGTGGCTTACCGTTGGTTTGACAGAGCCAGGCTCGCTGTCTGTCTCAGCCTTTATGCTAAACTAAGCTAACTGGTTTCAGGTTGTAGTTTCATATTGAACACAAATATATGAGAATGGTATTGATCCTCTCATCTAACTCTGAGCAAGAGAGCAAATGTATTTCCAAACATGTCAAACTATTCCTTGAAGCAAGGCACTGAACCAAAAAAAAAATCATTGAGGTCATGAAAAGTTAGTTTTGCAAATCGAACACAGGCATGAGATAATATTGAAGCTCAATCAGCCACTAATATGCACCAGGCGACAACCTCTAACATGACCTCCAAAAAGGATGCAGGTAAACATGAACATGAACATAGAGGAAGGCAGTGGATGAATGTCCTAAAATTGAAACTTTGGAATATTACAAAGCGTTAATGGTAACTGAGTAAAAGGGGAAGTGAGAGTGAGAGCACTCTCACTGGTAGCAGAGCCAAGGTTAGAATCAGCGGTCAGGGGTTCAGACATCAGGCCGGCCGCTTCCTCTCCGGCCTTTACTGGACGCCTGCCGTGTGACGCACTTTCCACTGAACACACAAGCACAGATCAGGGATCAGGATGTGGAAACCTAACAGCTGCACTGACAGAGTGTTCTGGTGATGGTGGATATGACAGCTTGATGAAAGGTGATGTGTCTGTCATGAGGATCAGAACTCAGTTGTTCTGTGTTTGCTCAGATCATCATCAAACTGAGCACTTTTACGCCTTTCTTTATGTCTTTTTCTTTTAACTGAGTGAGGGTTTGCAAATAATGGAATTTTAATAAAGGGACCACAGACACACATGTGATTGTGACACGTGTGTGTCTGCACCTGTTACAGAAAGAGAGTGTTTCCCTCTCCGGGGGTTTGGATTCAATTATGTTATGTGTAGTTACATACAGCACATAGTAGTGGAAAGTACAATTCTGATACTTGTACTTTTACCACTTCATACTTTGACTGCACCTTACAAGGCGACTGTGGCTCAGCCGTCGTCCTTCAGTGAGACTGATTGGCGGCTCGATTCCCCAGTTCCTCCAGTCCATGTCGATGTGTCCTTGGACAAGACACTTAACCCCAAATTGCTCTAAATTGAATGGGTGTGAATGATTAGCTGATGGGCAGGTGGCACCTTGCACGGTAGCCATCAGTGTGTGAATGATGACGATGACATGTAGTGTTATAGCGTTTTGAGCTGACCTCGGAAGACTAAGCGCTATGCAAGTACAGTCCATTTACCATTTACATAAGAGGTCATTATTGTAAATAACTATAATGACTACTTGTTAGGGAGATTAAGATATGATTTATGAAGTAAATTGAACTATCCTGTTACCTATACAAATCTAAATGAGATAAATGGCTGCTTATAGGTGACTGCACCACTGATCCAATCATAGAATATAAAAATATAGTGCTGAAAGTGCCAATCTGCCTGCAGTGGTAATCATAATCAAGTGAAAATCATAATCCTCTATTTATACTGGAATATGTTTAATAAATACTTCTTCCACCACTGCTGATGATTAATACAACACAAATTAATGTGTCACAATCATAATGTGTGTCTATGGTCCCTTTATTTCTTATTTAACATATTTCTTATTTGTTTTGGATTGCAGTGATTTTTCATTAAGAAACACTATATATTAGTGTTATATTAACATGTCGGCTATTTCAGGATTGATGCAAATGATATAGAGCAGAGTTACAGTTGGCCTAATGACCTCTGGAGCCAGAGGAATCCTGCTGAGAAAACAATCCCACTGTGTTCGTGTCAGAAACCAGATCTCTCAACAGAAACAGCAACAAGCCGGCCAGAGTTGTGATGCAAATTTCACTCCAATCGACACTGCAGCCCCCTCGTCCGTCATTTACACCTGAATGGATAAAACAACAGGACGTTACCCTTTAAATCATGTTTACATCATGAGTGGTTAGAGCATTAAAACGCCGTGAAAACCGTTTCAGACGACCCTGGCGCCTGTTTGGACAAGCCTGCTGCGAGAGAACAAAACCGTCTTCCCTTAATGATAATGAGCCGGGAGCGAAACGCGCCAAACAGGTGGAGGCAGAATATCTTGATCTTTTCATACAGTATATTGCTGAAAACGAGTTTTGAAAACACAAAGGGAGTACGGTATATATTTCAGAGTTTTTAATAAGTTTGATAATAGATGACGCAGTCACATGGAAAAGTACAAATATATTGTCGGATCCAATAAGCCGCATACCCTTTGATGTTTTGGGATATGTTTGTGTGTTTGAATTTCAAGCGCTATTAAACACTTGTGCAATGATATCCATTGCTTGCATTTTATTACAAAAATAATCTTAGTTCTGTGTTTTTCCTTTCAAATTGTTAACCGACTCCTCTGAGTCTAATTATATTTGTATTACTGTTCATTAAAAAATCAATATCTCGTTTGTTGTTGTGATAATTAACTGAAGTACTGACAGTCCGTAATACCAAGTTGTTGGTGCGGTTTGGCCTCCATCAATTTAAGTCATTAGGTTTGTTCTTTTAAGCTTATTACGTAAGTATCTATGGTTGCTATATTGCTCATGTTTGTAATTTGCCTACAACCTTTTTCCAATCTCCAGCTCAGGGGGCCGGGTCTGGTGAGTGCCTGCGTCAGTGTGCGGGGGAGGTGCTCCACTTTATAGGCTCCTCTGCGCTGCGTTCACTGTCATATGGAGCACTGAGTCCCGCTGCCTGCAGGAACCGCTTTATAAAGAGCTAAATTTACCAAACTTTACGTTGTTTCCTGAGCTCTCACAATTGGCCAGGCGCACTCGGGTTAGAGACTTATAAAGTTCGGAGGACCTCCTTCCCCTTTTAAACTCGTTCATGTCTTTGGAGCGCAGCTGTGGAGAGCGACAGTGAAATAGGCGCACAGTATCTGGTGCGGCTCTCAACGCGACTTTGACAAGAGATATAGTTATTATTTCACCAAACGATGGCCTTAACCGGAGTGATGCTGCCGTCCTTTTCGACATTCTCAAACCAAAGAGAAAAAACATGGGAAAACGTAAGTTAAAAATGATATTATATTGTGTTTCAAAATCTGTGGATTTGTTTGAGTTGTATTGTATGCCACTTTGTTTCACCCGTTTTGTATTAATATCTTGGTAAGCCGTTGTAAATAACATATATGCTTTGAGAAAACAAGAAAACACAACTTGTTTCCTTATTTTATGAAAAGAAAACTCATTGCTGGGTTGATGTACTTCTCCAGTTGGATATCACATGGAATATACAGTATTTTATTTCACAGAAACAGCATATCTAACAAAATATATTTTTATATTTCTTCTTTCAGAGGTGGAAAGGAGACACGGACAAACTCGTCTCCGCCAGCTGCTCCATGCTTGAAATGGTACACAACCTGGACAATCACAGCAAAAGGGACGACGAGGATCTGAGTAATTACTTGGATCTGGATTTTATTCTCGCCAACACAACTGGCTCAGACAGCGCGGCGGAGTTTGTGGGCACAGCCGATCTCAGCATGTACACGACGGGCACCTCTGTGCCATCCTACGCAGCGGAGGACCACCGCTCCCCGCCGCCGCCGTACGGCGCGAGCCTCATGACAGACCTGCTCCGCTCCGAAGGAACCAACTATGGCATTACGCGCAACCCCTGCGTTCAGGGGAGATTTTACGTCAACACGGCGCATTTTCCTCGCCAGGAGATCAAAGTGGAGCCACCCATGGACGGCTACGGCCCCGTTTTGGGCATGGTGCCCCAAAGCTGCAGCAAAATCAAGCAAGAAGGGAACGTTTCGTGCATGATGTCCTTCGAGCAGCCCCGAGTGGCCATCTCCCCGCGGGCAGCCAGCAACATGACCCCGCCTCTCAGCCCCGACGACCAGGGAGCTTCGGACTGCCAGGCACAGATGTGCCAGCCCATGAACTACTCACAGAAGTATCACACACAGGCGGCTTTCCCGCACCACCCTCAGGTTCCCCAGATGCAAATGTCCTACCACGCTCCGCATACTGCCTTTGGCATGTACGATGAAGGTCTCAGCCTGCAGCCAGGCGCGCAGAGGGTGATGCTCACACCCCCTTCCTCTCCCCTCGAGCTGCTGGAGTCCAAACCCAAGAGAGGGAGACGCACATGGCCGCGGAAGCGCACGGCGAGTCACACCTGCAGCTACGCTGGATGTGGAAAAACCTACACCAAGAGCTCACACCTGAAGGCACATCTCCGAACTCACACTGGTAAGTCTGAGCCCATATCCATCATGAGAAATATGACTATGCGCAATTACGCACACGTCTGCATAGCTCAAAACCACGTCTCCCTACTCACTATTAATCGCCTATGTTTATTGTCTACGCAGGTGAGAAGCCGTACCACTGCAGCTGGGAAGGCTGTGGATGGAAGTTCGCCCGCTCCGATGAGCTGACCCGTCATTTCCGCAAACACACCGGACACAGGCCCTTCCAGTGTCACCTGTGTGAACGCGCCTTCTCCAGGTCTGACCACCTGGCACTTCACATGAAGAGACACATGTGAAGGTGCTCGCTCACATAAGGACTTGGGAGGGGGGGTTGTGTTGTTTTCTTTTCTATTGTGATTCAACTGATGTATTTTTTATTTAAATTGTTGTCCAAAATGACCAAAGTCTTTTTATATGTAATATTGAATGAAAAAGTTTTAGTGGTTTTATATTCTAATAATGTAGCTGGTACTACTTTGGTTCAATAAAAGCTTTAGAAAAGCTTTGTTTGCTTTAGAACAGGCAGACCAAGAAGGGGCTGGCCCTGTATATATACTCTCCTTTGACAGAACTGGAACGCTGTGTTTGACACAAAAGTGCCTTTCTATGACTTTGCTACTGTAAAACTCTTAGTGATAGAACGACATGGCCACGAAACAGTACATGTTCTTATTGACAGGGGTGAAATGCACATTGTTGCCTAACATGTGCAGAGACAATGTTTTATTTAAACTGCCTCAATGTCTGAACGGCCTGAACTGCTTTATTTTATTGATCATTCCTATTTGGAGTCGCTGTTTTCTTCTCTTGTGTGAAACTCTTGGATCCAGCCCCTCTGTTCGCTATCAGGGCTTGATGTCCTGTGCATTATTTTTCACTTAAATTTATATAAATATGTACATGGTTTTTATACTGTAAAATGTATATTTATTGTAAATATTAAAAACAATGAAATTGAACATTTGACTGGGGAGCTCTTTACTTTTCATGCCGGTACTTTAGATACATCTTGTTCACACATTTAGTTCAATGAACCACATCCACCCAGACAGGTTTCATACTGTGTTTACAACCAGTCTAAGTCGGAGCAGCAGGCCTGCAGACCATCAGATCAGTTACACTAAATAGGTTATACATGTTGCCATTGTATACCCACTTTAATTTTAAAACAAGGGCACTTGATTTCCACTGTGATGTGTTGCAGCTGCAAGACACAGAAGGGCAGCCGCTTGTGGGCTTAGCCTATAAATATAAACACTCCATTTCCATAATTACAGAGTGAGCCAGGAACCGTCTGGACAGAGGGGCACAGCAAGCCCTCATCAGGGAGCCCTTAGACTCCCTTTCTGATGGGTAGAAATTATAGTAGGACATCAAAGGGCCTTAATACTACAATTACACAGTCACTGTGCACAGTTTCAAAGTATCCGAGTCCGTGCATATCATGTCTGCATGGTGTCAGTGAGCATTTGTCTCTCCCGCATCAAAGGCTGCATTGAGTATATGCATCAAAGCCAGATGGCATTTTGAAAAGTAAATCAATATTTAACATTATTCTTCGGATAATTGACGCAGTACTCTATGAGAATTTCCAAACTTGAAAATAAACGTGATAAAAACCCCACCCTTCCTCAAAAGTGGTGTCACGCAGTTGTATTATCTCTTCAGTTCATCCAGAACACAAAGTACTTGTGTTGAGATGTGTTGTTGAACCCTTTACTAGAATGTATTAAAAAGAGGAAGTACACATACGGTTAAAAATATCTGCAGTGGGAGATGCAAATGTATCACTCTCATTTCATCTTTTCCACCCCAATATTAATGCAAGATATAAACACTAACTTGTATTCATGTCAGTATAAATATATACTGTACAATTTATCAAAGCACAAGATTAAGACCTCAGAACAGAGTTGACCATTGCCTTCCTTAATAACATGCTGTTCCTCGGGGCCACCTACTGTAGAGTACACAACATCTCCAATTATCGCTGATTTGCTTTTACAAAACATATATAGTATGACTTGCCGTCAGTCACGTGTAGCTCACATCTTTCTGGTGTCGCTACACAACCTGATAAAAAAAAAAAAAAAAAGGTGACACTGTGTTCCAGGAATGTAAAAAACAAAACAAAACAAAAAACTTGTATTCAATTCAAAGTCATTACAGTGATTTATTTTTATGTTTCTATAATCACATACATACCGTTTAACATTACAATGTTGATATGTTGATAAATAAGGCGCCTTCACTCTGTACATGTCCAGTAAGGTTTGGAATATACAGTGCATACATTATGTGCCGAATAAACCTGATTAGTGTATATAATTAATTACAAGGATGCATTATTTTAAGTCATTTAAACAAATGTCCTCCAACTGGAGTATAAGACATTAATAAAATGAGGGGGAAGAAAATCCACAGAAAAAAAGATCCAATAGTTGATTTGAGTGTTAAGAGAAAAGCACAAAATTGGAAGCAGATGTTCTTGTGCATCAGTGGTAGTGTGAAGCAGTAGGAAGAATACAACTAAATGTAACAGCACCAGTACAAACAATGTAGATTTACACTACTTCCATTTTATAGAGGCTCTTAGTTGTATGGGAGGGCAAGTTGTTTGAGCGTAACAACAAGGCAATCAATGGCAAGCCATCCGACAAGCACAGGCTGTTGACATCAGGTGGATTTGTTCATGAGAAAGGAAGACCTCCCTGATTATCACTAGCATCTTAATTGTGAATGCAGGATGCAACCGATGATATGGGGATAAACTATATTTAACCAACGCTATGTTATGTCTAAATGCTTGTTAGGGATTCCTAAACATCATATGTCTACTTTGACATGTAGATCCCGGTTAAGGGTTTGATTTTATCAACAACAAAAAATGTCTTCCATCCTTGTATTTTAAAAAGGTCATGTATGCAGGCATAAATGGCAAGAAACACCCCAAAAAAAAAAAAAACTAGAAGCATGTTATAGGTGATCACATCACAAAGCTCCAGAATTTAGGACAGGGTTATTTTTAAATGTGGCCTATTCTAGGGGATAAAACCACCATCCAACAATATTTACAGTAGATGAAGTTTCTTAAAAAGAAAAAAAAAAGAAAAAAAGAATACATCTGAAATTGGACAAACCAATCATAGGCCACCAGAGAGGTTAACACATCTGGTTTGACTTTCAAATTCAGTTGTTTTTCTAGGTTCTATAAAGAAAAACTTTTCATACAGTGCATTTAACGAGTTCTTCATACACCAAAGATTCATTGCTTTTGTATATAAATAAAACAGTAAAATATTCTTTAAAAGGTTATTTTTTCTTGCAACAGAAAGGCTATTGGATAAGGCAGGGTGATTAGCCATAACAAGACATGGAGCTAGATGTAGGTTGTAGTGGAGTAGCCTGCTGGTTTGGGTTGCGTTAAATCGCTATGTTCTTGCAGGATGAAGTCGGGTTTGAATCAAGTGGCTCCGTATTGTCCTTGATTACAGTTGCCAAGTAGTTTGGGAGCAATGAACCGTAACTGGTTGCTAAATGTAGAGTCTTTTGATGAAAGTCCAGCCATGGCTGGAGAAACACTGGTCTCTTACACAAATTGGTAACAGGGGCTGCTAGTCATGACGGCCAGTGTTGGTGCAGTTGTCATGAGCCTGCGGACGGAGGACTGTAAGGCAGAAGGAAGAGGTCAAAAAGGATGTGGTTGGGCATAGCTGGTCAGGCGCTGGGCATGTCGGCCCTGCTGAGAGCGATCGCCAGCTCCAGGTCCTGCTGCTCCTGGAGCCGCAGCCTCCGCAGCCTCTCCTGCTCCTCACGCTCGCTCTCCCGTTTGACCCACTCCAGCTGCTGGTTTTCACTTCCAAACTAGAGCAAAGAAGCAAACGTTAGATGTGGACAAAAATAAATAAATGCAGAGATGCAGGCTGAAATGTCAACATAAATAGAGAGAAGTCACGTGGCAAAAAGCAAAAACGGTGGATGCAAATTTGAAATCAAATGCTTCTTATTAGGCACAACGTCAAAAGCTACGCCAAACACGCCTGAAATGATTTGATAGATAGCAGCGAGAGAAAAATAACTGCAGAACTACGGACGTTTAGAGTTCACTTGGACGGCTAAGAAAGCAACACTAAAAGCTTCTTACACAACACAGTGACATACTAGTGCCATAAACTCAGATTACGCAGCACGGACAGGTTTTTCACATGCAAAAGGTTGACCACTACACCCTTGTACAGTCTTACCTTGATACATTCAGATCCTGCAAAAATTACAATACAGAGCTCGATATAAAAACCCCCCAAAAAAAACACAAATTCCGTTCACAACTGTCATGCTGTTATTGTCAAGTCAAGTGATACAAACCAGACACAAAAACCTGCCATGCATCTTCTTTGCACATGAGAGCATGCACAGCCGTTAGGCTATACATGATGGCAAAGAAGCAGAAGGAGGAGGACAAAGAGGTAGATTTACTTGCTCTCCTTTGAGGCACATCATGCTTTGGCAGCAATAAAGCCTGTAGCTTGTACTTCAAGACTTGAAAAAAAATGCTCCTCAAGTGCTACCTGACCAGGCAAGTTCACCGACTCGCTGATTAAAACTGTATAAATCTTGACTTCCTGTCAAAAGTTGAAGCCAGAGATGACAGCAAGCATGCAAACGCCCCTTTACCAATTGACATATTTAAACACTCATGCCACTTAACGTATACTTTTTAACTTAAACACATGTCACTTTAACGTACACTTACATTAACTTTATCTGTTTATCTGAGCACTTTATCCTATACTTGATTTAATATCATTGCACTGTTGTTGTCGTTGATTGTTGATTGTTGTTTGTCTCGTCTAACGTCTCATGTCTAATGTATGCATTCCTGGCAAATAAACGGTTTCTGATTCTGACTTGATAGACGCAAGTACGAGGACTTTCCAAGTCAGTCATGCAGATGTTCCATCGCTTGTTAGTCAACAGCCAATAAGCACGGAGGATTGCTTGCTAATGTCACTGTGTGAGGGCGAGTTAACAGAATGAGGGCCAGTAACAGAGAGCTGACACCTCTGAGCCTTCAGCTCGGAAATCTGAAGGGGGAGATCATGAGATCAGCAGCTCATGCAGACAAGGACACCTGACCCATCAGAAAACTCTAAGTAGACTCCACTTACAGAGCCAAAATCTGCCAAACCCAAGGCACAGTCTTTTGATGCTTTACTTGAGTGTGTCGTAACAAAAGAGTCTTTACTGTCTGCTGTGGAGCAAACGCTCTGGAACGGCTGTGATGCAGTCAAACTGAGCGTACCTCCTGGAGAAGGAAGACATTCAAATAAACACAAAATCCATGTTAGACAACACACTTTAATGCCTTCACTTCAAAAGCTAACAGGTAGCCAGCCTCCTTGGGAAAACAAGCTCACACCTCAAGACTAATGTGCAATATTGTGTTGCTTAATTTTTCACAGGAAGCCAACAGCTTGAAGCTCATGCCATGCAGAGTAGTCACCCAGGGGAGAGAGATATTGGTTCAAACAAAGGTGTTAACCACATTTGAGTGAGGCTCACTGGTGCATTGAAGCCTAACAAGCGCAGTGTCCCTTTTATGGAACACACAATTGCACAAGACTGACACACCCTTGTCTGCTGTAAGCTTGAGACACATTTGCTAGAATGGCGTTTCTATAATGTGGCCCTGATTATTATATACTCTCGAACTTTGGGCACCAATGCCAAAAAGGCTGCACCTGCGGATTGAAGAACTTTAAGAAAACAAATACCAGTACTCCGTTATCATGTAAAGATCAACAGTAGCAATTCCAGCTTTAAATAACCAAACTACATGTAGGGTTTTCACTTCTCCATCACTCATGGGGCACATTTCCGGGGCTAGCTTTGCTGGCTAAATGTGGTTACTCATCTCTACCCTTCTGTGTGTGTGTGTGGTAAAGCAAAGGGGCACACCAACTTTCTCACGCTGTGGCTTCTGCTAAAGAAATAAGTGCAAGGTCACAGCAGAAGAGCATGTGCTGGTGGGCATGGCCTGTGAATAGTGTGTGACTTAAGATACACGCCAAAAAAAACTAAAAAGAAGATAAAGCACGAGGCTAAATAAATCCAAACGCCATTGAAAGTTGACAAGTTTTAACTTAACACTAGCTCTTTCACCCTTGTTGTCATAATAACATTAACAACGGCTCATCACGCTGTAAAATCATAGTACCATACCTCTACAAACAGCTTTACTGTTTACAACTTAAAAAGAAGAAACTGCTTTCTCTGCACCCAACAGGGAAGTTGTTGTTGCAACCATCAAAAGTGGTACAGAGCTAATGAAAGTTCTTGAAAAACAACTTTATTTTTACATCACAGACATTGAATTTGACAACTTGGGATTCAGTGTCCAGCTCAAAGACACAGGAGGAGCCGGGGATCGAACCGCCAACCTTGTGATTAACATTGGCACGATGAAGCGTATTGATTTCAATACAGGGCAGTCACAGCTCGTATTTTTAACCAACATTAAATAATGTTAAATATGAACGCCACTGAACTATTAAAAATAAGCCGTAAGTACAGTAAAGTTCAAGCATACACACACACACACACACACACACACACACACACACACACACAATCAGGGCTTACCATAGGAGGGAGGTGCAGGCCGGTTAGGCACATTTTTCTTTGATGGGAGGACAGGGTTGTCCGACTTCTGTTCACACACAAGGGAAAAGACCAAAAAAATCTAAATGATGAATCTAACAGAAATGTCAGCCCAAATGTAATGCCTCTGGCCTTGTGCCAGAAATACTTCATAAATGTGATAAATTAGCAGAAAAATAGAAATCAATCATGAGAGTAAAATTAACAACATAGCTTTCTACAGCGGAATGGAAAACGATGCTTTATGGGGCAACTGATTCATAACTCCAAGAGTCTCCAGAGCTTACCTTTGACATCTGACTAAAGTCAGCAAATCCACTCCCCTTGCTACCAAAAGAGTTGCTTCCGAAGGGGTCCACTGTCCCAAACCCATCTGGGACAAGAGTACATTGAGATGCATTTGAATACATTTATGGAAAAGGGCAGAAACTATAATGAAACCACACATTCAAAAATCATCCCTGCATCTTGCTCATTCTGAAAGGGCCTGCATGCTATTTTCTGAGAGGGGAATGTGGCATGACAGTTTCATTTTCCATGACATTTCGCAAAAAACCTGGAAAGCAGAGGTTTTGTTTAACCTGACGTGTGCATTTGATCAGATAATTAAAGGCGTCAGTTGGCGCACTGTTAACCAGGACTGTGCCTGGGTTGTTTTGAAGCTCAGTGGTATGCCGCTTAACGATAACAACAGCAAACTGCAGATGGTTACAGTGGAAAAACTAAATATTGTAATAGAATATGTTTGTTGTGAGTGTGCAACCACAAGAGACCCCCATTCATGTGAAGTAGGCCGTGTTTTTTTTTTTTTAAACGAACAGTAACTCAGCTCAGGTCTACAGATGGCTCTGTGTTCTTCTGAAGGTGTGCAGCATGGCAGAGCATCGACCAGAGTTAGCCACTAACTTAAAACAACTTCCGTAGCGAATGAGGCAAAGCAGTTCAATAGCAGCAGATATAAAGACAGGACAGAGGCAGTAGAGAACTGGTTAAAGGAGTGGCAGTGTATTCTAGTAGAGAAGGACCAGCAGTCAGAGTTTCTGTTATGTTTGGCTCCTGCGAGCCTCCTGTTTTTCCAGGGTAGGGGGAGTATTTTTAGTTGGCCAGTAGTTAAATGCGTAGGTACTGGACTAAAAATAGCCCTGAACCACAGGAAAAATTGAAGCCACAGTGAGTAAAAATTGTTTGCCCCTAATGCGCCCCAAAAATAAAATCTAAATCCAACACGTCACCCAGAGCGGCAAAGAATGGGTCTTTGAGACTTGTTCCACAACTAAAACGTTCAGGTAATAGAGTTCAGTGTCACGTTCTGGGAAATCTGCACTTATATAGTACAGAGACGACTATGCATTTGTGCTTTTGACAAAATGTCAATAAGCCGATGTTCAGTACGGTTAACTGGGCCATCACTGTCCTAACTGCAATAAGAAAGAAGGAAAATCTACATCTTCAAAAGGACAGACAAGAACAAATAAAAGCATTGAATCTTTATCAGCCAGTCTTAATTTAGTGAGCAAAAGTATGTATTACAATATAGAAAACTGGAAAAACAATTGGAGCTAAACTGAGAAACGTTATGACTTTGCAATGGCAGGAAGTCCAGAAACAATTACATGTTTTGGCACAATACCTCAGGTCAATCTTTACATTTACAGCTCAGAAGACCCAGGGTAGAATCTCTCTCTATGCTCTGATCGATGCTTGAGCAGCAACGTACCTGGTTTTGGGCTGTGTGGTGTGAAACGGTCCCCACTGCTGTGAGCACTTGGCTAAGAAAAACAAGGAAGGAAAGCACATGTACAGTAAGTAAGCTATTCAAAAGATCTCCATTAAAACACTTCCACAATGACAATGTCAGCACATCCACTCAAAATCTCTCTTAGTGGTACTGGTTTGCTTTTCCAGTACAACAGTGAAGACATGTCAGAGCTTGCGTCTGTTAGCCCTAACAACTGAAGCATTTCATCAAACATCGAAAAGGGAATTTCATTTTGAACTTTTTAACAAAAGAGCATTGGTTTTCTCACATTGCATACAAAAGAGCCATGATCAACAAACATCCTTTGATTGGTAAAAAGAAGGTGGTGTTTGTTACCTTGGCCGGTGGTGTGGGTCTTCTACTGAAGGGCTCTGAAGAGCCAAACAGGTTCGACTTGTCGGTTTTCTTAAAAAAATCTTCAGATGAGGTGCCTTTGAAGGGGTCGTTTTCTCTGAAAGGATCTCCTCCAAATGGATCTAGAAAACGAACAAGACAGTAAGAAGGGAGCAACTGGCTGTGGACTTCAATCGCCTTTAACCTCTAAAGAAGAAATAATCATTGATGTTCTCCACGGCATGAAAACGGCTGGAACATACATTTCCATTAGAGCGCCACAACTTGGCATCAAGTACATTACAGTTATTTAGTGGAAATGCTCAATCACAGGAAAACATTAATGCAGATTAGAGCTGGCAGAGCAGGGAATAACAAGCGACCCTTTCAGAAATACAGGAGAAAATAATAAATGATATACCAGAAGGTATTCAAACCTTGGAAAGGGTCGGACTTGAAGGGGTCCTCTGTCTGGAAGGGGTCTGCTGAAGGCTCCTTAGCACTGCTTTTGTTGAACATGGCTAACCTTGCTTTGAAGGAGTCATCCTGATAAATGAATTCAGAAAAAATTTACAATGTATCAACAATCAAGTCTTGACTGTTGGCACACAATTAAGCAAAACACTGATCATTTTTGAGTTGTCACCATGTTACAGCATATATTGAGAGTATATTTGCATTCCTCTGACAGCTCAGTAGTCACGAAACAGGCACATTAGGAGTTGGTGATATGAAAAGTACTCCCCATGAGGACGAAAGGCAAATACCGAGGATACAAATAGGATATATTCATGATCTCCTCACCGTACTTCTGAAACCTCCGTTCTCCTTCTCAGCAAACCCTTCACTTAAGTCCGGCAGGTTGCTGAAGTTTCCTCCGTTGATGTCGCTCAAAGCGCTGTTGTACTGCTCAATGGTCTTGGTCACCTCCTTTTGGCTATCCTGGATCAGCGACAGCTTACTGCGAGCCTAAAAACATTCCATAAAACCCAATAATTGGAGTTCCTTTGCTGTCTCGTTTTAGACTCAATACTGGCAACGTCACACCTGGCAGAAACGGATAAGCCACTATGATTTCAAGCCACATTTTCAAAGATAAAAGTGATTTCAATGGGCAAAAAATATTTCCCCACTATGATTATTTTTTCAGAAGTCCAATCTGTCATGGATATAGCTTCGCTAACAAAAAAACAACTGGCTCCTCAAAAGTCAAGTCTTCGGCAGATTGAGGAATGCACCTGATTTAGCAAGTTATGTAAATGGTGGTTAGTGGTTAAGCTGATCAACACTAAAATACAAAAGGACATGAAAGTAAAAGTAATGTTTTCCCCGCGGGAGATCTCTGGGTTATGAAAACCATCGCCAGCAACACAAAACAAGACTAAATTCCACAGATAGTGCATACGCATACTAACCTCTCTACTCCCACAGGGAAGTCAGTATTATGATGGGATATCCAGAGCTTATTGGCCATAAGTGGCAGAACATCCTTATATGCCTGCACTGACCTGGTTGATCTCTTCCTGAGTGGTTTTGAGAGACTTAGTGATGCTGTCCAGCTGGACCCGACCAGAGAGCAGACTCTGCTCCAGTAGGGCCTCCTCATCCTGCAGCCGGCCCAGGTCCGTCTTGGTGCGGCTCATTTCATCCTCCTGGCTCTGGAGGTCGTTCTCCTGAGAGCGGATCTGGCTCTGCAGGGATGAAATCTGGAGGGTGAAAGCAGACAAATAGGTAATCAATATGATATTTGTCGCATTATCAGTTATGTGACAGCTTCTGATTTCAAATCAGACTTAGGTTTCTTAGAAGGAAAGATCGAAGCTTGTTCTCAGGGGGATGCAAGAAAATAACAGTAAGAGTAAGTGTTTTACTTAATTAGCCTCTTAATATGCATGTAATTCCCTCAAAACAATAAAGTAAGTTAAATACATAGCAGCTACAGTACAGCTACCATTTTTTAAATCACTATCTATGATTTTGTTGAAAGTAATAAGGTGCAGGATTTTCCTTGAAACAAACCTTGACCTCAACTGACCTTGTTTGATTGACATCTGGTATCATACTCCCAACAATACCAAAGCATGTCACAAGATTTCTTGCTTAATAAGTCAAGTCTCTCACCATATGAGACTCTTCCTGGCACTTCTGCTTGACGTCGTTGAGCATTCCCTCCAGCTTGGAGCGCTGCTGGTCCATCTCCTCCAGGCGCTCCTGGGCATCCTGCTTCTGCGAGTCCAGGTCCTGCAGGCTGTTGCTCTCCCTGTCCAATCCATTCTGCATGTCCTGAGGGTCCAAAGGGATTAATTTGCCTTGTTTACAGATTTGTACTTACACTATGTGTTTTCAGGCAGTTGGCCGTCATATACCAATTTTTTTCTGAGCCCCTGAACTTTGTATTGTTTCCAGACTCTAAGATGGACTTTTAGTCGCTCATCATTTACTATTTCACTGCGATTTTACCGTTCAACAGACAACTTGAAAATGATTTTGGCTCAGCCTTACCTGAACTTCACCATTTTGTTGTCTGATGGTTTCCTCCTTTTCTCTGATCTCTTGCTCCAGAATGAATTTCTCTCTGTAGGTGGACGACATGGGATAGGAGGAAGTTAAGTAACAAAGGGTGTCTTCACAAAGCCATGTCGGCAAAAGGTATAGCCCAACAAGACAAAACTGTGTCAATTAGGAATTGTGACATTTGAAAATAATTCTGGTCTTGACTGATGGAGTTTCCTACTTAACAGGGTAATGAGTGGCAAAACCATTAGTAAATTGCATGAGCAACAGCAAAGGTTGAGGTATCGGTCGCCACAATTTGATCAGTATTCTGAGTCCACTTGATAGTGAAGGCTCTGACTGTCAAATATTCTCTGAAAGGCCACAAGCAAGGCTCCATGGTGACACTTCGCCAAGTCTCTTTTGGAATAAAAACAATCTAATAAGAGCATCTTATATTTGCCAGAAAGCAAATATTTAAGAGTTTAAGAGCTTTGAACCTGAACATCACTCCCCTACAAGCTACCATCCTTTTCCTCAGAGGAAGAGAAACAAAGCTATCCTCCTGCTACTCAGGGGCTCACCTCTGCAGCTGAGCTATTTCCTGGCTGAGGTCATCCAGCTCTTTGATGCCTGTCAGCTCGGCCGATCCCGTGGAGCTGGTGCTGTCCTGAGGCGAGACACGGAGACGGACGAGTGAGAGAAGAGAGAAAAGTTGGGTAAGAAAGTACGACGGATGGAAGCGAGGGTGACAGAAGGTGAGAACAAAGACAACAAGAGTGACAAGGGCAGGTAGGACAAGGAAAATGGACACGAAAAAGAGGGAGTATGTTAAAAATAGGGAAATGGGACATAAAGGAGGGAGAAAGAGCGCGGGGGGGGGGGGGGGGGGGGATGAATGGTACGCAGAGCGTGTGTGTATATGTGTGTGTCTGTGTGTGTGGCGGGGGGGGGGGGGGATACGTCTAACAAAACAAAAGACACAGGAAGGAAATACAAAAACCTCACAGCTTGGGGGGGCGGGGGGGTTAGTAGTTCCAGACAATACATGAATGAGGAGAAATGCACACAGACAAGAGAATACAAAAGACGGGTGAAATCTGGCTTATATATCAGTGTTAGCAAGCCTGTGACAAATCAGTGTCCCAGAATCCTCTCCTCTTGGTTTAGACATATGCTACACTTAAATCCCCAATTCAGAACCTTTTCCCAGCTTCATGTTCAATTTAAAAAACTGTGCAATTGTGTAATCTGTGTGAAAGAGCTATTTGTTATGCATGTTATGATATCAATCTGTTCATGATCAACACAAAGGACCAGTTTCTTTCATGCCAAAAGCTCAATTAGAGTTACTTATTAGTGGTTCTTGTTGACTTTGTAGTCAAATATGACCCGACACACTTCATCCAAAATGTTTGTTCGTGTGTCCATTAACAATAACTGTGAAAAACAATCATGCAACTGTACATTTATTTAATCATTTTTCTGAGTGTTTTTGTATTATTATTATTAAACAGCATAAAGGATGAAGCCTGATCTCTGTTTTGATGGTCTGATACAAAAATTTAAGAATGTGCCTCTAGAAACGCATCTTATGAACAATTTATGATGTTTCTTTAAAAGATGAAATGCCTGTTCAATCATTGGTCGCCCTGGATATTCTATTTTTGTAAAAAAAACTAGTGAAGTAAGTGACACTATTTGTTTTACATACATTATTAAGTCACTATATTATGGCTGGACGTTAGTTGACACTGGTTGCTTTGAACACCAATGATGATGAAACTGCAGCAGGTGGCAGTGCTCAAATTTGGGGGAAATCAAAGGCATAACAGATATAAAAGAGTAAACTAGATTTAATACATTCTGTGTTCCCCTTTGTTGGGAGGATCATTTGGGGAAACCAATAGTAGTGCGAGGAACATGGTCCCGTCTGCACCCAGTGCTTCAGACTGAAACGGACAATAAACAAAAGCAGAACAAAAGCGCCACCTTGTGAAACAAAGCTCAACTACTCACTCTGCGCATGTTAGGTATTGCAGCATGTTCAGGCCTCATAGCTGACATAAGCCCCGCATAAATCTGTTAGACAGGATAGAAGAGAGCTCAAAAAAGCAAAAGCATAAAAGAAATAAAAAAATAAAAAACAGTTTCACAAGGCAAGGCTGAAAAGCCAGAAAGCGGAGCCCAGCATTTAAAATGAATATAGTAGCAGGATAGCATAAGATTATTGAGGTACTGATGCAAGAAAGAAGTAGCTTTAGAAGACAGGAAGAACTTCAAAAAATAGGGCAATTAAAAGATGAAGCAGTGGTTAAAGTGGGCTAAAGTCCAGACTCACAGGGCCCGCTGCTGAAGCTGCAGTCCTCTCTGATGGGGGAATCATGTCTGGGGTTAGAGTGGAAGGAGGGTCTACGCCTTTAGTGACCTTCTGCTGGATCAGGTACATGGCCAAAGAGAACTGCTCACGGGTCAGCTTGCCCGTCAGTTTAGTGTCAGCGAGTCCCCTGCAGAAAGGAGAGGCTTCACTCAAAAGATAAGATACTGCATTCTTCCTGAGTAATGATACCATCATAATGATAACATCTTCTGATAACAATGTTCTGTGAGCTTACCTTCTTCTAAGGGCCTGTTTCCAACACCTTGGTATAGCACACTTTAATATTTTTTTCTCTTAAATTGCCCTTATCGTCTGGGTGAAGTTGTAATGATTCAATATGTCCACCAGGTGGAGCTATAGACTTAAGTTAAGTTAGTTTGGATGATTTAGTGTGTGAAAGTAGGAAAACCTCTGCATATATGAGCTAATCTGAGCCATGGTCTCACCAAATCTGGGCCAGCATGGTCTGGGAGAGACTGGACTGCATGAAAATCTCTATGACCTCAGTTCCATTAACGAGGCCGTCATTGTCGCTGTCTGTTTGCTTGAAGATCTCATCATATCGCTCCCTGTCAGCCGCCTGTACCACCCAGTTCACCACTGGCTGGAATGAACAAAAGACAATATTTCTGGCATTTTAGATGAGGGAGACAACGTCTGCTAAAATTTCAGGAACCCATTTTTTTTTGTGTGAAACAACATGTAGTATTTGGGTTAAAAGTATAAATGAACTATACTGTAAATCTTGCCAAACATACTGTATAAAAATGTACTGTTGTCTTTACCAAGCGTTTACCACAAATAGCATGATGAACTATATATATCAACTTAAAAAGGTGAAACAATCATCATGTAAAATACAAGTTTAAATTCAAGCTACTGCAGCCAATGCAAGTGATAAACAAAAATTGCATTTTAAGAAATCTGGTAGGCACACTAATTATTTTCCTTGGGTAAGTTAAACCCAAATAGAGATCTGAAGAAAAGACAATTCAACTGACAAGGATTTAAGAACATGAATGAGAAGTGGCATAACAGGAACAAGTGTCATCACAGTCAGGTGATCATGGTACCAGTGTGAACAGAGTCTTGCTTCTTTTCCCTTTCAAGGAAACCTGTTACTCCAAAACAATCCCTGCAGCTATTACAAGGCAATGAGGAACACATTGGCCTGTGCACAATGTTCAAAACAATGTGGCAAAACCAGTCCACCCATTAGCAACAGAAAATAATAAATACATGAAATGCTGGTGTTAAGGCCCTGCCCTTGTGACACTTACTTAGAGAGGGTCAAGGAAAACTAAATGTATGGATTTTTGTCAAGAGGATTGAATGGGTTTTTCATCTTATACTATTTGAAAATAACTAGCCACATTGAGAAAGTGAAATCCTAATGACTTGACGCATCCCAAGATAACCCTGGACTGGAGTACATGACGTGATGAAGTATATGTGAAAATATGATCATATCATGTTATAATTTCACAAAATGCTGCTGTATAAAATAATTATTCAGAGTAAATTGTGAATAAAAACTAATATTTGTATGTTACATGAATGCAGAGTTGTTTAATGCAATAAAGAAAAGTAGATCATAGTTATGTAGTATATTGTTGAATAAGTGTTTCAATTTGCTGATGTATAGCAATACAATATATGTGTTCCTCATAATATTTTAAACATATCACCCAGCTTTTGGAGAGAGCACTTCCTGCACTACAGACTAATTATTGCAGTGATAAGTCACTACACCTCAAGAGAAACGCAAGTGAGGCGACGTACCGGTGAGCTGGATTTAAAGGAGTGTTTTGGAGAGAGGTTGACAGTACTGGTACTGAAGGGAGTAGCGTTGCCCAGAGGAGGAGTGCTTCTCAGGGACTGTTTGAGAGGAGTCAGGCCAGCCGTAAAACCTGACAGAGAGGGCAGCACAGCCACAGCACCTGGCAGCGCGCCTGCAGACTTCTTCCTTTTAGAAGGCGGGATGAGGGAAGTGGGTATGGTAGTTGGGACAGGCTCATTTTCCATGGCACGATACACAAGATGCATTGCCTACAAAATGGGAAATCAGATAATATATTAATATTAAAAAATATATATATATATTTTAATTCAAAAATATTCCCAGAATTACTCTGAAGAAACATTTAAAGTAAAGAAAAGGCACCAGCTCACCACTGTGAATTCATCTTTGTCCAACAGTCCATCTTTGTCCACATCACTTAGGTCCCAAATCTACAGACACATTACATAAATGCAAAAATGAGCACGCTTTAGTTTCTTTGAATTGTTAACTTTGAAATGTCAGGGAAGACTGCAATACTGCGTGTTACATCACGCCAACTAAACATGGAAATTCACCTTTCCTAACGCATCCAGAGGTAGCTTGGAGTTTATTAAAACTGGCCTGACTTTATCACCAGAGAGGAGACCATTTACAGGGCCCAGACTCTCAAAGATGCCCTCAAACTTCCCTTTTTCATCAGGCTGGAAAAGAAAAGAAACACAAGTTTAGGTGACAGGCATAATTTTCTCAAGAATGTTCTTGACAAATGTATCAACTCACCCTAATTGCCCACTGTAAATCAGGTGCCGTCGTTGAAACACTTAATAATGGGCTGTTAGTATCTTTCTGTAAGAAAGGAACTGATAATAAGATACAAACAAGCAGAGCAGGCACACAGTAACATATACAGTTAGTGATGTAATCTACCCTTACAATATCACTTTGAGACATTATGTCTATTCATTTCTCACACGACCGATAAAAGTAGCTTTTCCCTGTTCAGTGTGTTCCCTACGAGATATCTGAATATTGCGATTGTCAGGAGAGTCATTTAATCACTTACAAATTTGGGCGCCGCAAGGTGCTGGTTGAGATTGTGAAGGCTGATATCATTTCCACCCTGTGCTGAGGCCACAAGTCTAACAGCAATGAAGAAACCCTACCAAAGAGGAAGAAAGCAAGTCAAATCCGGTGCTTTATGCACACATCAGCATCACCGGTCACGGCAAAATCCCAGAGAAATTCAGGTTTACCCGTCGATCCAAATAGCCTTTTCTTTCTGAATCTGCCAAATCCCAAATCTAAAGATAAGACCAAAAAACAAACAGTTTAGATGCTATTGTTTACATTTCTGAGTGCATTTTAAGTGTACATGCAGGCGATGTTGTGACCCACCTTCCCCAATGTGCTGTCTGACAGCCCTGACTTCTTAAGGAACTGAGCTGCATCGCCAGCTGATATTTTGCCTGTGTTTCCTGGATCAAGCTACAAAGAACAAAGAACGAAAAACTAAGTGAACACAGCAGACATAACTGTATTCATCAATTGATGTAATATGACAGATCATATTTAGCTGAATGAAAACTAGAAGCTCTGAAGTGGAAATCAAAGCAGTAACCCCGACCTTACCTGTCTGTAATAGTTCTCATAGGCTGGGTTTCCACTTGATAACTGGAGAAGCAGACAGGAGAGACATTTAACTATAGCACATACATTAAATGAAGTTGTTAAAAAGCTTTACAAAAATAGTCATGACGTTAGCAGACTTTAGCTACATCATTCAGTTGTCCGTCAGAGGTAAAAAGTAGATCAACACAGATTTGATCGCTAACGTTAGCTGACAAACTAACGTTAACGATTCAGATTGAGCTAACAATAATAGTTAGCCACGTTTGATCTTGACCAGCACCATCCTCCACGAAAACGATATCACTTTCCTTGCAATAGTAACGTGAACGTTAGCTTCCCTATTCGATTAAAACGTACAAGGACTTTGCTATTCACACTTAACCTAGCTAACCATGTTAATTTAGGTGACAACGACAGGTTGCTAATACGGTTCCTCTGGACGATATTCACAACAGATTATGAAGTAGTGATGTGGTTCGGCCATACAACGACTGTCACTGTCACTTGATATAATGAATAATTCAATTTGACACTTTTCTTGAGCTATTGAGAGTTGTTACCTGACTGAGAGTCATGAGCGCCGCCATATTTCCTGGTGTCTCGGGAGTGCGCAACCGCCCCTTAACCGAGCGGGCACGAGCGGCGTCTGGTCGTATGGGCCCGGGTTCCGGTGGGTGAACCGTCTCGGTCCGTGTAGGTTCTGCAAGTAATATCGTTTAATCAAAGTCATTTTTGTGTGTAGAGTTGTTGCTGTTAGCACTCGTGTATTTTTCCACCGTATTGTGCTGTTTCTTGAGTGAACACAGAGCAGAGTCTTTATGAGGAGACGCAGAGTAAAAGTGTTTACCCTTTCTACCAGTAGGTGGCAGTATAAGGTGTATTTAAACCATACATTTAATTATATTTACCTGTGTCTTTCATCTAGGTTATTGATACAGACGTATTTAATGCTGTTTATTTTCTCTGATATTTCATGTTCATGGTTAATTTGCAACCTAGTTATATACATTGGTGTCAACACACACACACACACACACACACACACACACACACACACACAAAGGAAACAGCAAAAAAGTGATAGTAATTCTTAATTGTTTACACTTCATAGCTTCACTATACTTTTGGACAGACATAGCACTTCGGGGTTTTTTGGGTAATCAGTCAGCAAAAATAACTGTCAAGTTACCATCAGTTACTATTTAAAATGTGGCACATAGCAAATGATGTGGTTTAGGTCAAAAGCTGACGTGAACATCTTCTTAAATGGCGTTTGCAGCGGAACAAACCTCTATGGAAACCTCTCCACTTTTCAAAATTCTGAAATTCCCCATCCTCATTTTTGAATTTGAAAATACTTTAGAGGAAATTAAACTTAACTTATGAACCCATACCCACATTTCAGCATTTTCTCCCCAATGCACACCATCTCAAAGTTGAAAAGATGCCTTTACCATTCATTTATTTTCCCAGTGGGACACATTTAGATTATAAAACTGTAAAATCGCAGTCTCAAGTTAGTTTCTAACTATTCTGTCCAACACTGTAAATCATTAAGAGAATGTAGGTCCAAAGTCAGATAATATTGTTAATGACACAACAAATAGGTATATATGTAGTACCAAACATGACCAGGCAATAAGGTTATAATCTTTTAATAAAAACTTTGGTATCAATAACATTCTGTCCAATAAAAATAAGTGTGTGACCCTTAGCAAAGTCATAAGTCACACCAGGGGCTCATCGGTTTCTCCAGATTTTCCAGAAATAATGTAGGATCCATTACATTACCATCAAGACATTCATTCCATTTACATGAAGAAAAGCAATTTCATAGTGTGCTTAGATGAAGATAAATTTATATCTAAACACTTCATTCAATTATGCCTTAAGTGTGGAAAAGAAAGTCAGTGCTACAGACAGCCAAAGTAAGTTACACTACAATCTTGTTTTCAGTCTGTATGTGGTGATATTTTGTGAAGGTTTTATTTGTATTTCTATGTTCAGTTATGTGCATTTATTGTTTCACCAAGTTGCAAGATGACTTCTCACCTTGGGACAATGAAGTTAAAATCTTAATGGCAAATTCTTATTCTCTGCAAGTGTAAAATATTTTCAATCACAGCTTCTGGTTAACTCTGCAACCTGTGCAAGGGAATCTGCATTTAAAGTAGATGTGTAGATCAAGAAAATAGTGGATGCCAGTTTCTCCTTATTCTCTGTTATCATAAAATGAAAAATGGACTTGAGGTGGAAAACCTTAGAATCAATCTAGCAGTTTAGGGGCATTAAGGTAATATCATGACCCAAAAAAAAAAAAAAAAAAGAAGGCAAACTAAGTCTATTCAAATCCACTTGTTACCCCCCAAATTGGTTTGTGTCCAAATCTCAACTCCCTCAGGGAAAGGATGCACAGCAGCCACAATATCCCTGGGAAATACAGGACAGAGTTTCTAAAGGAGCGACAGACACAATCTCTGGCCACACCTCCTCAAAGCTCATCTTTAGGCGTTGCTTCCTCGTCATCCATGTCTGAAAGTGCCTCCTCCAGCTCATCCTTTGTTTCTTCCACATACTCATCATCGTCATTTTCGTCATCATCAACAACTTCGGTGTCTTGTTCTTTGTTCTTCTCCTCCTCTTCCTTTCGTTTCACATCCTCTTGCTCCTGTTTCATTTTCCTCTCTGGTTCCTGTGAGGAAAGTTTAGATAATCAAACAATTTTGCCTAGTCACTGGCAATTGCTCTGTGTGTTGTAAAAATGACAAAATATGGCTTAAAAAGAATACCAGCATACCTTGGTCACACCCCATGTCTCCATTGTAATGTCTTCTGCTTCCTTCACATCGTCTGTGATAAGGAAGTTGTCAAAGATGGTACCAGATTTCACCTGAAATAATCAGTAACAAATGTTACACTGTAGTTTAAGCATCACTTCGGCAACAACATTACTATCAAAGATGATTTCATCCTCGCTCTCACCTGCCAAAGATCAAGACCTAAAACAGCAATGCTGTCAAACTTGTAGATGTTTGAATCAGGACTGTATTCAGGATTGTCAATCTCAGGATGCACCCAGGGTCCTTTGTAGTTGGCATTATCAATCTGTTTTGGTTTCCATTCCCCCTGCAATAAAAAGAAAAAAATAATTAATTATAAGTGAGCAAAGGCAAAGCGGAGGAAATATTAATAATTTATCAGGCAGAGAAGATCACAAAGCATGAGCCATGACTATAACTTTTGCCTACCTTGTACTCTGGGTTAGGGATCATGGGTGGCTCCCACTCTCCATCCATATCCTCATCCCAGTCTTCAGGCTTTTTAGCGTCAGGGTCTGGAATGTTCTCAGGTGTATCCCAGTTCTAAAGAACAAAACAATTAATAGAATGATCGAAGTACTTTTTATTTTTTTTTAAAGCACAAGACTGCTGTGAAAATCCTGGAAATAAATAAATGGAAAAACACTCCTCCAGTCGACATTTTCTATAAACAAACCTCCAACCTCCATACCAGGACCCACAGTCAGTGCAAAGCAGAACAATGGTGCATTTTATGCTGGATGAAGTTGACTAATGTTATTACTTATATAAGTACGCTTATTCACCTCAGGCTTGATGTCATCAGCATCGTCAATCTTGGCACGATCATCCCAGTCTTCTGGCTTACTGGCTTCGGGGTCCTTTATGGTCTTGGCAGGCAGGAAGTCCCAGTCATCCTCCAGACTGCCAGATTCTACCTTCTCGTTATCAATCTTCACCTCATAGGTCTGATCTGGATTCAGGATCAGCGTGTACATGTGGGTCAGCTCATCATCCTAGAAAAAACAGAATTGTTTGAGTCAAGCCACTGGTGCATGTTTTTAATACAATAAGAAAAACAATTTTTTTCCTAAATTTAAAATGCCAGAATTACCTTGCACTTAATCTCTTTCTTGATGAGGTGATTCTTGCCCTTGTAATTGAAGATGACATGGACTTTCTTCGTGCTGTAGCCACAGATATCAGGGCCTGAGTGAATACAATGAAATCCTGTTATTGTAACCATTTAATTATAATGGTTAATTACCATGAACATGATCACTTACCGAACATGATGTAGTATGAGGATTCTCCATTCAAGCTGGTCTGATCCAAGTCTGCAGGGAAGACCTTCACATAGCCACCACCACAGTCAATCTTTTGCTCATGCTTTACTGTAAACTGAATGACCAAAGGCTTGCCCTCGTTGCTGAAAGGCTCAAAACGGGCAGAGGTAGCATAGAAACGAGCATCCTGGCTTGTTTGCAGACCTGAAGAGAAAATGCAAAAGAATATTTTAGCAAACAATAAAAAAATAAAAAGGGTTCTCTTTGGCTAATGGTGCGAGAACTGTTCTACAAAATAGAGATGCCAAGGTAATTAAACATACTCTGGATGTCATAATGTTTTGCATAAAAGAGCTGTTAAAGAGCAACGTTTAGGACAATGCCGAGCCTGAACATGAGATGGCGGCGTTTGTTTATTTATTACCTCAGAAAATATTCAAGCTGAAGAATCAGGTTCATTCAATTATTTCCACCATCAAATATCAATTCAGTATTTACAAAAAACACATTTTTAAATACAGGTGCCTTGGTATCTTTTTAACCATAATGAACCTAGCATGATCCACGCGAATTAGTTTGTCTTAAATCAAAGAACGTGATTACATTTATTTTTAATTATTTTTAAGAATATATTGAAACATATTTACCTTGGTCTTTCTCAGCATCTCCATAGAAGTTGCCAGCCGTCAGTTTCCACTCTCCATAGTCAGATTTGTGTTTGGAATTCAACCAGCGACTTCTCCATTCATCTGCACAGGAAGAGGACCAGCATGTTTTCAGAGTTTTAAACACTTGGGGCAATTCTTTTAAAAACACCAAGCTACTTCCCGGAAGAAAAAAAAAAAAATCACATTACCCAACTGTCAATTAATTGGCGTTAGCTACTCTTCGAAATTGTCAAACCAGCTAAATTGGTTTGAAAAGCTAACGTAACGTTACACATTTATAACAGCAACTTAGGCCACAGTTAGCAATTTAGGTGTCAGTAGTATGAAGGCTAGCTTCGGGGCCTTGGTGAAGTTAACCTTAGCCTGCTGCCAACCCAGTTAAAGTTAGAAAACTGAGATATCACGCATTTTACACTGAATCCCCGACTGAACAATAAACTCGTCAAAAAGATTCGGTTAACTCGAGATTATATTTGTGACAAAAATGACGGCTAACGGTCAAGCTAGCATGCAATGAATCAACGTTAACCTCATGCCCAGCGAGTGTTATACATTTCAATTCCAAACTTACCACCGTCTAGAAACTCCTCCCGAAAGTAAACTTTTGCATGAACGCAGTACACTGCTAACATTACCGCAACTACACCCAAGACTTGCATTTTTCCCATCTCGACTCAACTTTCCACTGCTGACAACGTCCTTGCTAAGTACTGAATTCCTTGCGAAGAAGGAAGAGGATAGGATATTTTAGAGTCGCTCCAGCGAACAGATGTACGCATGCCATTGGACGACAAGATGATGTGTCTGGACCAATAGCAGTAGACCACGAAACGTATGTCCGCTCCAGAGCCTGATCCAGGATCAGTGATTATTTCAATCATTTCGACTTCCTCGTCATATCAACATTCCTGTAGAGGGTGCCAAATACAAAATGTAGAAAATAAAATGGGTCACATACGTGAGCTGAAGAGGACTCGGAAGTCATTTCTACTGACGTTGATCACCTGATGGTACTTTGTTTATAACAAAGTAGTACCGTTAGGCTGAGTTAGAAGACTTAACGTAACAGAGTGATTAGGGCTACAACTGAGAGTGATAACAGCGTGATTAGGGCTACAACTGAGATAAATACATGGATAATAAGAATAATCAAATATTTGACAAGACCTAAAAAAGTGAGGAAAAGGCCACAAGCAAACTCTCAGTTGGCTCGGAACGTTGAGAGTTTACACTACTGGTATATTTCACCGCGTCTTCTCTGGCGCTAACGGTGAGAGCGCGTGACATCTCAACCGTTAAGGCAACGGTATATAACGCGGTAGCTGATAACGGTTGGATGTGGATGAACACTTGATCGTCAGCGGTCAAAAAAACAAGAAACACCAGCGAGTCTTTGGAAAACAGAAACAGCACTTCGATAAAAATGTGGTCAACTGAGTTTTGGTAAGGGCAGAAAATAAGTTGCAATGATGTTAGCAAGTAAAACAAATAAAAGGTAACTTAAAATATGAACTATTACTAGCTAACGGCAAACTGTCTCACTCCGAGAAACCGTTATTTTGCTAACGGTGACGTTATAATGTTCACGTTTGCTAATGTATCAACAATTATTGTTAACGTTAACTTACAGAACACTACGCTAAAGTAACTAACGTTAGCTTTAATATATTTAGCTTAGAGCAGGTGGATTTAATTAAAGTTAGCTTAGTTATACAACGTTCATTACAAATGAATCGTTAGCGTAACGCTACATGAACGTTTGCTTTGTTGAACGTTAACCAGACAATGAAAGGTATAAAAAGTTAACTAACCTAGCTTTAATTAGATAACTTTTAGTTAACTTTACCCGACTGTGTGTCTGGTTTGTGGGTATGTGCGTCATATCCCGCCCCACAAATATGTAACCTAACTAACGTTAATAAAAGGTAACTGTTAATCCGTTACATGGAATGCTAAGTAAACCGCTACAACATCATGAATGTCAGTTTGAAGAAAAAGGTACGGTACCCAATTAAAATGAAAAAATACACAAATGTAATACCTCTTTGTGGGTTTATCATAAACTAAGAAGGCTATATGAAACAATTTCACGAGTCTCCAGCACAAGTGAACGACTAATTAGTTGTTTAATTAAATGTAATCTAGAGAGAAAAAACTGAATAATTGTGTTTTTCAACAGCAAAGAGGAGGATATTGCCTGAGCTCTTCATGATGGATGCACATGATCTGAAGGCCAAAGAGGATGGTGGTCAGGTACATTTAATTGAACACTTTTATTGGATCATTGGTTTTCAGAATACAAGTAAACAAATCCATTTAACCTATTAGGTATTGTACAGCATTTTTATGTTTGCAAGTACAATTGATATTGTTTACAAAACTTGTCTTCCTCAGGATAAATACAAGCAGGCAAGAGAAGAGCGAAAGATGCTCCTCACCCCTGCACACAAGTATATGATCGAGCTCCTGTCTCACAGGCTGTACTTGGAGCCAACAGCAGTAGAGGAATTTATTTTAGATTCTTCATCTGTAAGTTTTCCCATGAGATCCCATGAGTATCCTATAAAGCCCCGTTCCCACTGGACAAAAAAACAACAACACTAACCTGGCTTATTCTTCAGTGGGAAAGGTTACAATCGGCATTCATTCCTTGGACAAATGACTCTGCAGTAGTCACAACTATTTATCGGCTCCAGTTCTGATTGGCAGTGATGGAAATAGGGCACCCTGGTGGACACGTTAATTATTGCCCTATTTCCATTGCGATACTATGTGAGGCTCATTGAAGTGAATAATTCATAGATAAAATCAATAGATGTTTCGACAATTATTATAATTTGAGAATAAATATAACATACACTTAATACTGTCTCCTCAAAGCCAACAGACATCAGTCCCTGATCATCGTAAAACATACTTCATTCAAAGGCGACAGAAAAAAAAAGTAAAACGTCTTGTTATTCGTTTCACTGTTCCAACAATCCCAACTCTAGTGAGAGATTGAAAGAGAGACTGAATAAATAACAAGTAACCACTGTAACATGTTCACTGTTTACTAACCCTTAGTGCGTTTTCTCATCTGTTAAATACTGGCATATAGATGCTAAATTTGATGGGAAAAAGGTCTAAGGTATAATAATTATTCATCCCAGTGACTTTGGACAGTCTGGTCCTCCATATAGCCACAATCTGGTCTCTGAACAAAGGAAATGAGAAAGCCAAGATCCAACATTGATAAGGGATACCTTTTTCATTCATCTGGCAAAAAAATGTGTCAGTTGTACCTTCTCATTTTACTTTCCAGATGGAAACTCTGCTCGTCTCTTTTAAAAAAATGTATCGGCTAAATTAAGTTCACACATTTTGGCTTCACTCGGTCAGAACATCATATGATAGCATGTTTGGTTGGATGGTTTATGATTCTAACATTGTTGCAAATTGTACACCTGACTGGGTATTTTTGTTTTACTAAAAGCAGCAACATTTCAACCAATACACATTGCATTGGTGCATTTCATTCTGCTAGTGGGTCTTTTAGTTACTAGTACCACTGGTCTTTTGACTGGTTGTCTTTTATGCCTCTTTTAATATACCATGACTGTAAAAAAATGTTTTTGTTGTTTTTTGTTTTCTTCCTCAATAGCTGGATGCTTTTGATAATTTCTTCTCCAAAGGAGGAAATGCAACCATTTCCTTTGTGTATCAAGAGGCTGAAATCCCAGGAATAGGTAGGTGTAATTGCATTACATACTTGTTATATATGTCCCTGTAATGGTGAATATTCAAACTTAAGTACATCACTGTTTTTCATCTCACTAAAAACAATTTGTATTTCATATCAATTCAGAGTGTGGACGCTTATATCCTAAGACTACCAAAGGGGACAAAATATTGAGGCTGTTTTTAGCCAATCTGTCTCAGACATGCCTCAGAGGCATTTGCTGCTTTTTCACACGGAATAGAGTGGACATTCCTGTGAATTTAGAAAACATACACGAGGTAAGATAGTCATGTATGTTTATAGTAGTGTGTCTCTGTAATTGTAATAAGTTGTTTTTGTTTTGTGTGATGTACACATTTTAACATTCAATTATTGTATTTTAATAGCCAAATAAAATCCAGGTTGAAAGGGCATGACGGTACTGTTATTTATGTTCTAAAGAAGGTTGTTGCTTGGCCGTAAAAGATACTGATACATTATTTAGTGAGTTTAGCACCCCAAGTGCTGTGATGATTACATAAGTCGAATACACCTCTCCCTTTTTAGAGGATTAGCTAATCATTATTGATCTTTGTGTGTTAAAGTAGTAATATTTAACAGTTAAACATGAATGTATGCTGTAAATCCTTTAGATAATACTTTTCTTTTTCTGTTAAAACAGAAGACTACCTGAGAATAGATAAATCCGCCAATGCTAAACAACTAGATGAATGTTCATAATAGAAAAAGTGTTGAAGTTGTTATCTTTATAGACCAATGATTGATCAAGATCATGCAGATTTAATATTGGGGCATTCTAAAAGGATACATTTTTTTTCCCACATTTTTCACAATGTATGTAATACTCAGTTGACAACTGAGTTAAAGCCATATAAATGCATCATGCTCCAGTGCTGGAGTGCTTGTAAGATTGCTGAAGTTGATGCTATCATGTCTGAGGAGAAGTTTTTAATACTATTTAACGATACAGCTAATTTTACTCATTAGCATTAAGCTAATCAGCATTCCATGTTTTCATTTTGAAACACTGGCAACAATTTTTTATTGAAAACATATCTTACATTAGTTAGGTAGATGATTACTGCTGAAGACCATGTCATGTATAGATATTGTTTTGATGATTTGTAGGAGATCTTCTTTTCAATGATCGATGCCAGAGACGGCCTCGTGAAAGGAACAAGGAATGTCTTCAACGTTGTGCTACCAGCTCTTGAAGCTGAAGACTGGGGTGTCTTAGATAAGTCTAGACATGGACAAAAAATAATACAGAATTTCAAGGACACCATAAAACATTGTCTTGGCTCCTTAGATGGTAAGTCATTATTTTATTGAAGTTGTCAATTCAATAATTTGTTTTCTTCTTTCAAGTTTTGATGTTTAGAACACATTAAAGCCGTACCATGTCTTAACCATTTTGTTTGGCAAGTCACACTTAATTGCTTTGACATTTTCAACTGTTGCATTATCTGTTAACAATGATATTGTTGTAAGCGAAAGGTTGTATTTCAGTAAATTTGATTTATCTTTCTTGTTGGTACCCCAGACATCCAGATGAAGAATGAGAGTATTGTTCACCTGACTACAGTCACAGATATTGACTTTTCAACGTTGGCATCCCTGGACGATATGAAAGTTGCAGCTGCTGATTTTGACATGGTGCATCAACTGGAAGAAGTTCTGATGCAATGGTATAAGCAAATTGAGAAGGTTGGTAAAATTACGATTGTATTGTTATTACACTAACAGGTGGTCAAATGTATGTGAACAGAAACACGATTTCTCCCAGTATCGACGATAATAAATATAAATGTAAACTGTTAATAATGTTGGACATGGAACATTTCCATGGTGGATCAATCTATATTTTGAAGTGTTAAAGCATATCACTTCCTAAATTAATATTATATTAGATGTGTTGATTGAATTACTGCCCTGTAAAGGGAAATTGTAACCATTGTCTGTGTTCATAATCATCAGGTCCTGATAGAAAGTGATCAGTTAAGGAAAGAGGTTGATTCGGCAGGGCCACTGAGTGAGTTAGAACACTGGAAAAAAATGTCTTTACGGTTCAACTCCATCATCAATCACATCAAAGGCCCAAAGTGTAAGGCAGTGGTAATGGTGCTCCATATCAGCCGTTCCAAGAATATGAAGGTATGGAGGCTTGAGGGTCAAACTTAAACAAAGTAATACCCTCAAGAAGTTAGACAGCATTTTTATCAGATTTTTGTTTGATCTGATCTGACTGGTTTGATGTATTTATCAACGCAATATGACTAATTGATGCTGTGTAAATTATATGGTAAAACGTTTTAGTTGAATGAGCTATAGTAATTATCAAAAATCCAATGTGCACAGTGTGAAGATGATCGTTCCAGGTGGATGAAGAATGCAATTATATTTTCAAAATGTGTAACCTTTGGGTTTTTGAAAGATTACGTTCAAAATGTAACTTTTTCAACCATGTACCCATGTAGAAATGGCGAGAGCTGGATGCCAGGTTAACAGATCGTACCAATGAGGCAAAAGACAATATGAAATTCCTTGACACACTGGAGAAAGTCTGTCAGCCTCTTTACAACAGTGACCCGGTATGTATAATCAATAATTTGATATGATGAATAAGGAAAGGTTATATTTTCCGTATTTCATGATAATCTCCACACTACATTATTGTATACACTAATATGTAGGATAATAATTAAGGTAAATGTGTGTTTAAAAAAAATGCCCTAAATGTTGTTGAGGGCCCAGTTTGTCAATGCATTTTCCATAAAATTTGAGAAATGTGTGTGTCATTTTAAAGGGATGTTTACATTCTACAGTAAAGATTAGTAAAACCCTATATAATAAACTGAAATAATGTCATAAAGCTATATAAAAGGTATGCATGCATGGTCCCCAATTTCCTGTATTGTGATGCAGCCCATGTGTGCAGAGGGTGCAGGTCAAACCTTCGCTACAGTGACCTCTAGTGGATATCAGGTTTTGTATCCTATTAGAACTGGAACGGGTATCCTATTTGTAAGAAAGGCATTATAGTGACCCAGCCACGTTACTAAGAGTCAAGAAATGTATTGGTAATATGAAACATTTTGCAAGATGGAACTTTAAGAACATCATGTATTAATGCATGTTTGTTACATGTTGTTTATCCTGTTAATAATAAACACGAATGTGTGATTTCAGGTCACCATGATGAAAAGCGTGCAGAACGTCATCGATGCTATTCGAATGATTTACAGTGTTTCACTATACTACAACACCAGTGAAAAGATATCTTCACTGTTCATAAAAGTAAGTGTACTATATTCACTCTCAGAAAATTATAAGTTGTTGTTCAGAAAATCTAAGAAACCAATGTAATTGTGTTCCTGAAAAAAACTCCAGGTCACAAATCAGATGGTTACAGCATGCAGATCATATATTACTAACAATGGCAAATGTCTAATATGGGACCAAGATGCTAAAGAAATCGTCAAGAAAATTCAGGTGATGACAACACTTATTTAAACACATTGACATCAGCATGTGACTTTTTTCAAATGCATTAATCTTTTATCTTTGGCAGGACTGTATCTGCTTATATCAGGAATATCGGTCTTGCTTCCAGAAGACAAAGAAAAAAATAACAGAAAGACCTGGAAAGAGGTCCTTTGAGGTTTCAGAGATGCAGATTTTTTGCGAGTTTGAGGGCTTCTGCAATCAACTTAAAAAGGTGCAGTCCCAAAATATTTTCTTTAAAATTTGAATTGCAGTTTTACCACAAGGCCTTGCCAAGTAACAATATGCTGTATCTATTGTAGATCACACAAATAATAACAGTGTTCAAGAACTTCCAATCTCTTGAAAAATCAAATATTGAGGGCATTGAGATTATGGCCAGAACATTCCACACTGTATCCATGAACGTGAAAATGATGCAGTATGATATCTTGGTTCCAAGGACAGAATTTGAAACTGATTTTACGAAGTTTATGACTCAAATCGGCCACATTGAGGTATGTATAGTTCTCTTCTGTTTATAATCTGTGGTGTTGGTAGCTTCTATTCTGTCGCTATCACTTATACATTTAGCATTGTTTCCAATATAGATGGTGCTATTAAAATGTTTGCTATCCTTATCTACAGAAACAACTACAGACATTTATGATTTCATGCTTCTCAAACATCTCATCTCAGCAATCTCTGTCCCTAATACAGCGGTCAGTATAATATAGTATATATGATTGTTCTGTAATTATTTAAGCTGTGGAGGATTTGTCGATATAATAAAGAAAATCTAACACATGTCTAATGAGTTCCCTTTTTTGCAGTTTTCAGAGGCTGAAAATATCCTGTCTTGACACAGAAATTACCAACCTTCTGAGTCTTATTCTGCAGCATTATGCCTCAGAAGTAGAGTTTGTGAAAAAGGTATCCCATTTTCATGTTTAAGTAGATATTGATAAAATATTACAGAATGTGTTGTCAAATATGGACTTTTATGTTTTTGATTAAATGAGCTGATCTGCTTTTGTACATTTTCTTTGCAGGTCTTTGACGAACAGAAAGACGCACCCCCATTAGCTAGAAACATGCCTCCTGTGGCTGGAAGGATTGATTGGGTCCGGCTTCTCTACAAGAAAATAGATGAACCCATAGCATACATCAAAGTAAGGCTACATTTTACCACCAAAACAACTTGAAATACTATAATATTATATACGTTTCGACGTTGAATGTATCTATTGTCATTTACAGAAAAACTCTGACATCCTGTGCAGCCCTGAGGGACAAGATGTGGAACAAATGTACAAGAAAACTGCAGCTGCGTTTCTAGAGTTCGAGTCTGATTACCACAGAGCATGGATGAGTGAAGTGTCAAAACTTGAATATGGTTGGTTCTCTAGCTCTGACTTAATATGTTTATACCCTAGATGCACATAATCTAGTAATAATTATTAATATTAATTTAAAATGCTTTCTCTACCATTTTGCCTTATAACAGTCTTGAATAATACACTGCTGGTTCGTCACCCAAAGACTGGTAAATTAGTTGACAACTTTGATCCTAAAGTAACTGAAGTCATTGCGGATGCTAAGCATTTGTTGAAGATGGGTTTGAAGGTTCCAAAGCAGGCTTTGCGTCTGGTCAAGTGGGAAAGTGAAATAAAGGCCAACCACCTTCGACTACAGGTAAATTATAACACCTTGTTACAGATGGATGGTTACCGTAAGATAAAATGACTTGTATGCCGTATTTGTTTTTGTAGACCATTTTGGCAGATTATGATTCTACTTGTGAGAACATTCCAGCGGAATTCACCAGCCTGATGTCTTCAAAGATCAAAAATGTGAGCAGTTTGTAAATACAGTACATTTAATTATATCATTAAAAAACATATTGAGGAAATATAGCTCATATCATGTTCTTATGAATATAAACAAATTATTCAACTCATGATATATGTAAACAAACATTTTAAGTTTTTCTTGCTAAGTTTGTTAAAACTTTAAGTGGGAAAAGTTATAAACCCGCAAATATGAAGCTTGCTACAGGAAGTGTGAATACTAGGTGTGGAACCAGGTTTTTCACAATTTTATTTCTATGGCATTTGTGTCTGAAGG
Organism: Myoxocephalus aenaeus; assembly: GCA_038501785.1. NCBI lineage: Eukaryota > Metazoa > Chordata > Actinopteri > Perciformes > Cottidae > Myoxocephalus > Myoxocephalus aenaeus. Next base: position 223,543 of record JBAMJR010000329.1, read on the forward strand.
AGTTACTTACTATTGCTTAATTTATCAACGCTTCCAGAGTTTCTTTTTTAAATGTTCCTCTTGTTTTTGGTCAATTAAAAGGTGGACTCTGTGCTTCGTCATGGAGCAGTACTGCTCACCTGGTCATCCTTCCTCCTGGACAAGTTCTTCCAACGTGTTGACACTGCTTTGTTTGAGCTCAAACATCTTGCAAAGAAGGTATGTTACTGAATAGAAGTATTTAGCAAAACGCTAACTATCTTTCCTTTTCTGATATGGATATTGTTGTTTTGGATTTGCAACATAAAACATTGTAATGCAATGTGTGTACATGTATATAATTACACACACACACATTTTTTATTTTTTTATTTTCAGGTAGAGGATATCTGTAAGATACACATTGATGATGTCCTGACAGACATCTCCCAGACTGTGCTGATTGAGCTCCCTGAAAGTCATGCGTCTTCAGTGCAGCAATTGATTGACATTAATGAGGTACTGCATGTACTAGGGCTCTAACGAACGATTATTTTCATATTCGATTAATCTCTCAATCATCTTCTTGATTGATTGATTAATTGATCAGTCTATGAAATGTCAGAAAAAGTTGAAGAATGACAATCAGTGTTTCCCAAGATGACTTCCTCAAATGCCTTGTTCTGTTCACAACTCAAACATGTTCTGATGTTCAACTTTAGTGTTTTGCTTTAGTCTTACCATCACAGCAGGCAGCTGTTTTTAACTGAAAAAGCTATGAAAACCAACTTTACAGTATGAAGATATAGTTAGCAACTAACTTGGGAACATAGTGAAGAATTAAGCAATGACAAAATCCAGAAATCTCCCTCAGAAATGAATACAGACCAAAAACCGGAGAGAGTGCCAGAAACACAACTCCAAAAGAATGACAATGGTGCTCTGTAACTAGTGTATGTGTAAATAGGCAACTGTTTGCTATCAAGTTAGTCATATCATTTTAGAAGGTGATGATATATCAATGTTGTGTTGTTTCTGCTGCACTTAAATGGCATAAAAGGAAGGAGTTTTTTTTTTTTTTACGGCTTTTTCATAGAAATTATGAAATATGTCTGGTTCACCAATACACTCATTATATCCTTTTTTAGGACCAATGTAAGGAGTGGGCAAAGACATTGGACTCCAAATGTAGTCATATTAAAGAAGCAGTGAAGGAGCTGGGTATCGTCTTCAGTGCCATTTACGAATCAAAAGGCACCAAGAAGACTGCAGAGGAACCTGTTTCAGGTGCTCTTAACTCACCGTTCACGTGTTGCACATAAGTGGATATAATATACAAGTACTTTTAAGTAATCGGCATACAGTAGCTAAAATTAAAATACATGTGTGTATGTGTATATTTTTTATTTCTCCTTTTGAACATTTTAGGACGGAGGGGTGTGACATTCTCAGGAGAGAGCCAGTCCCCCAATGAGGATGAGGGAAAGAATTTAGAAGGTCCAGACAGAGATAAAGTAATCAAATTTGAAAAGGTATTTTTTCTCATTTAATCTATTAATATTGATCTTATATACAGTATACCATGTTAATGATTCAACAAAAAAAAATCATAATTTTAGGAGTTTAAGAAGCTTTATGAACACTTCAGTGCAAGGGTATTTGAGGCACTGGTCAAAACAACAAAACTGTCTCTGGAGACCCTGAAAAGGAGAATTTGTGGCACTAGGTAAGCATGTCTGCGTTTTTCAGAATGTAAATAAAAAAAGGCCAATATATAAGAGAAACTATATGATCCGTTACAGATCGACATCAAAAAAAGGGAAATTTAATACTTACCAGAAGTCAATGTCTGAGACTAAGTTCTCGCTAATAACATGCGAAGTCCAGCTGGTTGTACCCAAAGTGGTGAGTTTCTACTACTCATTGTTTACTGATTCCACTTCATACTAGTTATCTTTTAAGAGCAATAGATAATCTAGAATCCCTTGCCAATATTGTTAAACAGAAGATGTTGTTTCTCTGTCTGATATTTGTTGTCATCAGGTAATGATTCCGACTGTAGATAAGATCCAACAGGCCATAAATCGACTAACTGACTTGGTGTTGGAAATCAGCAAGGGCATTGCATGGCAGCAAGAGTACAGTCCAGATGGTGCAATGAACAAAGGTAAACCAACCCGACAAGAGAAAAAAACCTTGACAACACGACAAGTAAACAGAAATGCCTTACTGTTTAATCAAAAATACAATAAAAATATGTGAATCTTACGTAAATAACTAATCATCCTCTCAAATTTAAGCCAAACTATATGAAGTTAGTTTAAGGGAGATACATTTTTTATTTGATAGAAAATTCTTTTTTATTATTTTATCTGACAGTTCAGTGAATAATAACAGCAGTTTTCTGACAGGACAATCAGAGTTGTGTACCAGTGTTATTTTTGGCAGCTATTTTAGATTTAGTCTTAGACCTGTGTCTTGTCCAAAATTCCTTTTTACTTACATATTTTGTAAACGTATTCCTTCAGAAATTGCACATTGCTTTGTATAACCCTTTTGAATTTGATGTTTGTGATCTCACAGGCGGAGAAAAAGAGAATTTCTATCACAGAGTTGTTGAACAAAAAGACATCAAAAAGGTTGTGATCATTCTGAAATCAGCAGTCAGCTCCCAAAGAGGACAAGCATCTGATGTTCTAAAGCAGTTTGATCAATTCAGTGTGATCTGGGATGAAGACAAGAACCTCAAAGTCAAGGTTTGTTTTTCTTAGAACATAACATTCTTGTTTTCACCTTTGACAGAAAATATACTGTATGTTTTCTTATGACAATACCATAATGCTAATAATACAATCATGTGTATCATCATTTTAAAAAGGAATTCATGGACAGCAATCCATCCTTGATCCAGATCAAATCTAAAATCCAGCACTATGACTCAATTGAACAAGAAATTGATGATGTCAAACCCATCATCACTTTGGGCTGTACTGAATTATCAACAGGTAAGGTAACCGTAATATGTCCGAGACAGCAACCAGATTGAAGATTTTTTTTTTTTTGGCCTCTACACAAAATTTTACAATGTGTGAATGGGTCAAATTCCACTACAGAATGGAGAGAAATAGTTAAAGCTTTACAGCAAACAGCCAGAAAACGGAGCTAATGCATTAGTTTTCCCACTATTGCAGTTCGAAGGAACATGGTTGTCACTACAAAATGTCATCCAATCCAGTAATTAGACATGTCACTCAAACCCCAAACCCCCAGTGGTCGCACTAGGGGCACTTTTGGAACCAGAAATGTTAATTCTAAATTTCAGCTATCCATCACGTTTTTTGTCAAGATATTTTTATCTGAACGAAAGTGCTTGCCCAACTGTTGTCCGACATTGCCATCTCTGTCACAACAAGAAACTTTATGACCCAAGAAGCAGCATCCTCTTTGTTATAGTAAACATTTTATTTAATAGCAAAACGCTTTAATTGGTTATGTCATCACTTGTTTTTAGAATTGTGTGTGTTCTAATTGCACTGTTGTTGTTTTCGTTGATTGTTGATTGTTGTTTGTCTCGTCCTACGTCCCATGTCCATGTCCAATGTATGCACCTTCCGCCTCAAAAAATTCCTCGTTTGTGTGAATACATTCCTGGCAATAAACGGTTTCTGATTCTGATTCGGGGTTAGAGGGGAGGAATGCAAATAATGTGCTCTAATTTGTGTTTCCTGTATACAGAGCCATTAAAGAAGTCCTTGACAGTTGAGACCAAAGCCTGGAAGAAATTGTTGTGCAAATACCTGAAGGAGAAGTACAGGAAGAAAATGATTGATACCAGCTTACATATTAACAAATATCTTGTACGACTATCTCATCCTGTGGCTAATCTGGAAGATGTGCGTTGTGCCATGGGGGCCCTGTCTAAACTTCGGGATGCTGAAATTCAAACTGACATGACATTAATTTCCATTGAGGTATGAATAGCACTATATACTGCAGCTAAGGTCGAGTTTGTTACTGCAATGGTTACTGGATATGACCTAGTACAGACCAAAAATAGAACGGCTCCAAAAAAAAACAACACACGGGATGCATTGTTTAGGGCAGTGGTTCTCAACTTTTTATCAGTGATGTACCCCCTGTGAAATAATCAGCTCCAAGCATTTTTGGTTGAAAAAAAGATGTGATACAAAGCATTGTGCCATCAGTGTCTGATTTAATATAGAATATATACAATTCAGTTTATGAACTTACACTTATATTTCATTGAATATTTATTAAATAGATATTCTTTAAAGAATTTTTTATGGATGCTCATTTTAAATATATATATTTTTTAATCCTGCCTTTAATCCTGCCTTCACGTACCCCCAGGGGTACACGTACCTCCATTTGAGAACCACTGGTTCAGGGTGTAGGGCTACAGGTTCTTGGGAGAGGATGAAAAATTATCCAGGAAGTCAAGTAAAATATATACGGGCAAAACTAAATAAAGAATGGAAGAAAGAAAGAAAGAGCAATTGGGAGTTGGTAGTCTGAAAGAGAAGAAATACACAATGAACTGAGTAAATTTTGGCTTCGTTTGATCTATGGGGCATTATCAGTGAAACGTATCAGACTATTTGTGGAGATTGTGATTTCCATCACCATCAAATTTATGGTTCTCGTGCTCGATCTTAAAATTGTGTGATGATACAAATCTTAGAAAGGTTTTTCACCTGTCATTATCTATTTAAAGTCATACATTATTCTTCCTTTATAAGTTAGCCTTGCAGTTTTGATTCATGTATCTGTCAAATAACAATCATATGTTGTTATATTTTACAGGAAGCGTATGACATTTTGACTCAATATGGAGCCGAGGTGACCACAAAACAAGTAGAGGGAGTGCACAATCTGAATCGTTTCTTCACAAAGCTGCAGTCTCAAGCTGTTAGTATCATTACTATTCATACTTTGTTTGCTTTGACATTTTAAAATGTGTTTATCTCTAACTCAGCTGTGATTTTAATTTGTATTCCTGACTTTCCCAGAGTACAGTGCAAGGTGAGCTTGTTCGTATGCAGCCCAAGTTCAAACAAAACCTTCTGGAGTGTGTTGGCATTTTCCAAAATGATGTTGGTACTTTTATGCAACAATATGATTCAGTAAGTAATCTGTAAATCTTTAAGTCTTATCAGTATTGCTATGTTTTCTATCGATTCATTTAAATTAATCAGTTCATATGGTCTTGTTTTTAGGAAGGCCCCATGGCTGATGGAATCGCTCCACAAGAAGCCAGCTGCAGACTCCAGATCTGTCACGTAACTGTCAAATTGTTTTATACCATTCTATATACTGGTCAATGATGCATGAAAAGCATTTAAACAAATATAAAAGACTAAAAACATTTCAATCAAGGTAAAGATTGATTGAAAATGTAAAATGTGTGTAATGTCTCTAGATCCTCCACTTTAAAACAGACTTTAATGTTTTACACAAAGTCACTTAGATGTAAAAAGGAAAAAGTCTAATTTACAAAGTGAGATAGAGAAACTACCCAATAAGTCCTGCAAGTACTAGAGTCTTTTGTACCAAAGTACTTACTCTGCCTACCAGCTATGTACGTACCCCAACTCCAGGGGCAGTCACTTTGAAAGAGTATATATAACTTAGCTTGTCCGATACCGTGGATGAAGTGTTGTCTTTGAACTTTATGAACATACAGTTTATCAACTCATAAAACCCCAGGACCTGAATGCTAAAGTCTCAGAGGTGATACGTAAGTGAGCAGTGGATTACGATGCATATGCATTTGTTTAATAAACAAACATTTATCCATATTAACACACGTTTTTGATCAGGGTGGATTATTCTTTTATTTTTTTATTTTGATCTTACAATTTCTAATTGTTTCTTTTCAGGGTTTATTCTGCTAAATAAAATACAAAACTATATCAGCATTCTGCTTTTCCGAGATTAAATTATCTTGAAATTTCTTTCAGGTTAGATTTGAAGAACTGTGGAGAAATTTCACCACATATACTTCTGGGGAGCAGCTTCTTGGCTTGCCAGTCACAAACTATGACTGTCTACAAAAGAAAAAGTGGGTTGCCACTCTATAAGCTTACCCCACATTACCAGAACAATGACAATTCTTGGTTATGGTGATAATCTTTATGGTATTTTATAATGTATTTAGACTAATACATTTCCTATGATTACCTTAGAAAAGAGATTGACCTGCTACAGAAGCTCTACAGCCTGTATGATGCAGTGATGAGTAAGATTGGCGGGTACTATGGCATTCTATGGACAGAGATGGATATTGAGAAGATCAATGCCGAACTTTTGGAATTTCAGAACAGGTAATCCAAGTATTTATGTTCAACCTCCCCACATTACAGATACAAACAATGTACTAAGCACTGATTTAAATAAAATATATATATATTACGGAGAACAATCTTTCTTTTAGGTAGGCATGTGCCAATATGAAAACTTCCCTAGTACATAATACAATCATCTTGCCCAAATTAATACAATAGTGTAGCTTTAATTGCTGTAAAAAATTAGTGTTCAAATATATGTAGTGAAAACAAAAAAATACTAGTGTTTGTATATTTTTTCAGATATATACATCAATGATTATCCCTATGTCTAGGTGTCGAAAGCTACCCAAAGGACTGAAGAACTGGCAAGCTTTCCAAGACCTGAAGAAGACGATTGATGATTTCATTGAGTCATGCCCTCTGCTTGAGATGATGGTAAGCAAGTCTGTGATGAAGAGACACTGGGACAGGATCACAGACCTGACTGGGCACCCATTTGAGGTGGAGTCCAAGACCTTTACGCTACAGAATATCATGGAAGCACCTCTGTTGAAGCACAAGGACGATATTGAGGTTTGTTGGCAATGTGGATGCTGTAGTTGCAACCCTCCCTAATCTCAAATTACAATATTTGTATCTTATTACGTTATCTTATTATGAGCTTGATTTTTCCATTTGTAGGACATCTGCATTTCATCTGTGAAGGAGAAGGATATTGATGCCAAATTGTCACAAGTGAAAGAAGTGTGGTCCAGCCAGATCCTGATCTTGATGACATTCAAGGATAGAGGTGAACTAATGCTGAAAGGGGCCGACACAGCAGAGATCCTATCCATCCTGGAGGATAGTCTGATGGTGCTGGGATCACTGCTAAGCAACAGGTACAACAGAGCAAACGCTGACTCGAAATGAGATTTCAAAATGTTGACCAATATCAATATTTAACACCAAGTAGATTGAGGCTATAAAAAGAAAAGACTGTGACTAGGCTGGTGCGACTATAACTGATGATTCAGAGAGGGAAATAAAGTATTGATGCATATCATTTCGTTCTATTTATTCAATAAGATGGTCTTGAGAAACTTGTGTTCTTGTCTGCCTTGTATAGATACAGTGCCTTCTACAAAGCAGAGATCCAGGACTGGTTGTCAAAGCTTTCAACATCATCTGATGTCATTGAACAGTGGGTTATTGTGCAAAACCTGTGGATCTATTTGGAGGCTGTGTTTGTTGGCGGTGACATAGCCAAAGACCTGCCACAGGTATAGTTCATATTCTGTATCTTTATATCTGGAAATTACAACGTTGAGCTCTTCCTTAGTAGAATAAATACTTAATATTTCCCCATGTAGGAATCAATGCTTTTTCAGAACATTGACAAATCCTGGATTACGATCATGCAGCGAGCCCAAAAAATCCCAAATGTGGTGGAGTGTTGTGTGGGCGATGCAACTCTGGGAGAGCTCCTACCAGATCTTCAGAAACAGCTGGAATTTTGTCAAAAATCTCTTGCCGGGTAGAACTTTTTAATGTGTATTCTATAAAAACAAAACACTGATTAATGAGAGATTTAGGCAGCATATAAATGTGGTTATTTTTGCAACGCCGTTATTTCAAAGTTGTTTTTTATCAAATGACTTTTATTAATAATGTCTCTTTTTCTTTTCCTGTAATTACTTTGCATGTCGTCATCAGACTTAGTTATTATTGATTTTTTTTTTTCCCATAAAATTTTGGTTATCCTCACATCTTGTAAATGCTTAACTACAGTTGATGGAGGCGATGTATTTACTGGAGATGATGTGATCTGACAGGTACCTTGAGAAAAAGAGGCTCCTCTTCCCACGGTTCTTCTTTGTGTCTGATCCGTCCCTTTTGGAAATCCTTGGACAAGCCAGTGATTCTCACACAATTCAGGTTAGAACATTGATTGTCACTTTAAAGAATATGTTTAAGTGAAAAAATAATCGGAGCACCTCTGCCAAAGAGCTTGTGTTTTTTGGTCCCGCTCATAGTCTCATGATTTTCCGAAGATTAATTTGAGCTGCAATATTTTTTTCAGCCACATCTTCTTGGAGTGTTTGACAATATTAATGAAGCAGAGTTTCATGGAACTGAGTATGACAAGATTGTGGCTGTTATTTCACAAGAGGGAGAGAAACTACAGGTATATATGTGCTAATTGCATTAACAGAATATAAATATCATTTAGAATTAATTGAGTTACTCTTTATGCAAAGCACTGTGTTGCGTCATATAGCATAGTGTGTGCATGTGTCATGTCTTTGGTTTGTTGAATATGAATCTATAAAATAACTTGTAATGCAGTGTAGGAGAGAAAATATGGGGGAAAAACTAAACTACCTTAAAATTGTACTTGAGTAAATGCACTTTGTTATGTGTTTGTGGTTTCAGCTGAACACAACTGTCATGGCACAGGGAGCAGTGGAGCTCTGGCTCGGGGAGCTGTTGTTACAACAGCAGGCTTCATTACACTCTGTTATCAAAGCTTCAGATCTAGAGATCAACGATAGCGACTTCGATCTTCTGTTTTTCCTCAACAACTTCCAAGCACAGGTCAGAAGTGAGAACATTGAATGCATTGACAGTTGTCTTGCTAGTGGCATATCAGGTCAACTCGAGGCTTGTTCAGGGTATAATTCTGAAAGATTTTTTTTCCATTGTTGAGTCAACATGATCCAAGTTAGAATCATGACAATAACTCTTTACCTTCTGACCATAGCTCCTTGTAGATGCTTTCACAACAGAAGATTTAAATATTGTACTCACTGATGTGATACTAGAAAATCCTCAATACACATTTTAAGACGCTTATTCATATTCAGATCAAACTAGTACATGATGATCACCTGACAACTTAGCAGCCTAACAACTGATCACAATGGTCAATTTATTTATATTCTTGGATTTACTTTGTTTGAAAGGTTTGTAAAATAACAAACATGAATACACTTGTAGTGCTGAGTGGTATAAAGAAAGACTGGCGTCATCACTAGTTCTTTAGTTGTTTTAAAGCACAGGATGGCACTGCATCTAATGTATATTAGCTAATGCTTTCAGGTTACATTCAGATAATTCACATGATGAGATGCATCTTTTTTCCTTTGCTCCTACTCTCTTTTAGGTTGGCTTGCTGGGAATCCAGATGCTTTGGACAAGAGATTCAGAACAGGCACTAAACAATGCTGAAGATGACAAGGAGAGCATGCCTCTTGCCAAGAAGAAATTCCTAAATCTACTCAAGGCACTCATTAAACAAACCACCTGTGACCTGAGCAAATTTGACAGAGTCAAATATGAGACGCTCGTCACAATCCATGTGCACCAGAGTGATATATTTAATGACCTAGTAGGTTCTCTGAAAAATCTTGTCATAGATCCTATCATATTATTAACTGGCTGTCATGTATGTAACACATTCAGATTGATCCTACTTTGTCCTCAGGTAAAAAAGCGTGTCAAATCTGTCAGTGACTTTGAATGGCTGAAGCAGAGCAGATTTTACTTCAAAGATGACCTGGATAAGGTCCTTGTATCAATTACTAATGTGGACTTCATTTATCAGAATGAGTTCCTAGGCTGTACCGACCGTCTGGTCATCACCCCTCTGACTGACAGGCAAGAAAAGAGAAATTTGATTTGGTTACTTAATCACCGAATACACTTTTCAAATAGTGTTACATTTCAAAGTTTAATCAGAGAACTATATTTTATCAACAGGTGTTATATCACACTGGCCCAGGCTCTGGGTATGAGCATGGGAGGAGCCCCTGCAGGGCCAGCCGGCACTGGGAAGACTGAAACCACTAAAGACATGGGTCGTTGCCTCGGCAAGTATGTGGTGGTGTTCAACTGCTCGGATCAGATGGATTTCAGAGGACTTGGCAGGATATACAAAGGTATGCCAGGCAAAACATACAGCAGTGTAATGTACAACTTCAGTTATCTCATGATGTATTTTTTTTGTTCAGGCCTTGCTCAGTCAGGGTCCTGGGGCTGCTTTGATGAGTTCAACAGAATCGACCTGCCAGTGCTTTCTGTTGCTGCTCAACAGATCTACATTGTTCTGATGGCACGCAAAAAACACAAAATCTCTTTCATTTTTACTGATGGAGACCGTGTAGATCTGAATCCAGAGTTCGGCCTATTTATCACTATGGTAGGATACACAATTGCACATGAAGCTCATAAGAAACACTACATATAAGCTGTACATAAATGCTGACAATCAATAACGTGTCATTCCATGTTTAGAACCCTGGATATGCAGGTCGTCAGGAACTTCCTGAAAACCTAAAAGTGCAATTCAGGACAGTTTCAATGATGGTACCAGATCGGCAGGTGGGTTCCGGCTACTTTTGCTAGAAGGTAATATTTTTCCTTCTCCACTACTATTAACACATGGCCACTTCTCCACTGTTTTCTTCGGCAGATCATCATGAGAGTCAAACTAGCCAGTTGTGGATTCAATGAGAATGTCATCTTGGCCCAGAAATTCTTTGTCCTCTATAAATTGTGTGAAGAACAACTTACAAAACAGGTGAGAAGCGTGTGGCCAGTGCTTAATTACTATTTGTGTATGATTATTGACCGACTGACACAAAGCCTCTGCTTTTTGTCAGGTTCACTATGACTTTGGCCTGAGGAACATTCTGTCAGTGTTAAGAACACTCGGGGCCAATAAAAGAGCACGTCCTGATGACACAGAGTCCAGCATTGTCATGACAGTGCTGCGAGACATGAATCTCTCTAAATTAGTATGACAGTAACTCAGTTTTAACCACCTTGCATAATATAATATATTTTGGAGGCATTGTACTGTTTGTCAGCAGATACTGTATGTGAATCTTTCTGCATCTTTCAGGTGGATGAGGATGAGCCCCTATTCCTTAGCTTAATCCTTGATTTATTCCCAAGTAGCCCGCTGGATGGGGGCACATATGTCAAACTTCAAGCTGCTGTGACCCATCAAGTTGAGCTAGCTGGTATTGTCAACCACCCACCATGGAACCTCAAACTGGTTCAGGTACCTCAAAACCTCTTTGGATGTTAAAGTCACTACAAGGAACTTTCATTTTGTTTTGATTTTGGTGGTCCCTCTGGACGAAAAATGATAGAGTTTTCGAGAACTAGATTTAGAAAGACACATTTTATTGCAGCAGGCGTCTGACTGCTGCATGTAGTCCTTGTTCTGATTTTCCCGCCCCCTCCCTTCCCTGCCTGGGCCTCCAGCTGCGTAGTGTCAATGTTCGCTCCCAGCGGGTGAGATCGTGGCTGTTGAAGGCGACAGCTACGGGTTTCTGGGTTCGCATTATTTCATCTGATTTTGCGCGAAATCCAACCTGGTGGCAACGATGACAAGCATGGAAAATAACCGCATAGCTATAGACAGTCTTCTCGCAGATTTTCTCTTTAATTTATCTTGGTCACATAGAGGCATCAGTATTTCATTTAGATTGTTTTATAACCAGTTCAAAGTTCCTCACAGTAACTTTCAGCTCCTGTTGTGTATTTTGTGTGATACAGTTATTGTTTGGAATATACTTCACTGATATGTTATTGTTACTGTCACTATCAGCTTTATGAGACTTCAAGAGTGCGCCATGGCCTGATGACTTTGGGCCCAAGTGGAGCTGGGAAGACCACAGTCATCAACCTGCTTATGCGAGCTATGAGTGAATGTGGAGACCCACACAGGGAGATGCGCATGAACCCCAAAGCAATCACTGCACCACAGATGTTCGGTCGTCTTGATGCAGCCACCAATGATTGGACTGATGGGATCTTTTCCACTCTGTGGAGGAGGACACTTAAAGCCAAGAAAGGTTTGTCACACAAAGTTAAGTGCACATTCAAACTGATTCGTCTCAATTTATGTCACGAATTGACTTTATATAAAACATATTTGCACTACCCAAAACACACTTAAGATCACAAAGAAAAATTCATGAAATGTAGTTGTTTAGTCTGATGAAAGCAGTGCAGCCTCTGTTTACATGACATGATTTATGCTTACATCAAAAAAATTTGGTCACACCACCTATAAATGGGTGTGTCCTTGAAAAAGAACTACAGAATGAGTAATTTAAATTGTTTGAGAATTTAAGGATTGAATTATGATGGTTTTAAGAGTTTTTACTCTTCAGGGGAGTTCATATGGATTGTGCTTGATGGCCCTGTGGACGCCATATGGATTGAGAACCTCAACTCTGTGCTTGATGATAACAAAACACTGACACTGGCTAATGGTGACCGCATCGTCATGTCTCCATCCTGCAAGCTGGTGTTTGAAGTGCACAACATGGATAATGCCTCCCCTGCTACTGTGTCTCGGGTGGGTATGGTCTTCATGAGCTCCTCAGCTCTTAGCTGGAAACCCATACTCCAGGTACAGTTGTTTTATGAAATAGTCAAAGAAGAAAATGTGAACAATTATTCTTTTACAATGAAGTGAACTTGGACTTTATGTTGTAGGGATGGGCTCATAAGCGCATTGCAAAAGAGGCAGAAAGCATTATGAATTTATACGAAAAGATATTTGAAGACGCTTACTTGTATATGAAGCAGAATCTTAAACCCAAAATGGAGCTTCTGGAATGCAACTACATAATGCAGGTATGAATGCAGAAAAATGCTGAAGACAAAGAGAAATTAGACGATAGCTCTAACCTTATTTCATGAAACACGGAATTATCTGAATATGTTCCATCCCCAGTCAGTGAATCTGCTGGAGGGCCTTATCCCAACCAAGGAGGCAGGGGGCTTGGCTGGGAACAAACACCTTGAACACCTCTTTGTCTTCGGCCTGATGTGGAGCCTGGGAGCCCTTTTGGAGTTAGAGGATAGAGACAAACTAGAGGAGTTCATCAGAGCTCATGACAGTCGCATTGATGTGCCTCAAACACAGCCAGGAGAGACGATGTTTGAGTACATGGTCAACACAAACGGTACAGTCATATTATACAAAAAATGCTACCTCTTTGCTGTCTTGATCTGGCTTTAAAGTGAGTGTTTGAAGGATGGTTTTATCCTGAGTCTACAACTTTATGTTTGGCAACTTCTATTTCAGGTGAATGGTGTCATTGGAATAACCATGTGGGGGAGTATGTCTATCCTACTGATCTTGTGCCAGACTACGCCTCCATTCTTGTGCCAAATGTGGATAACGCAAGAACCTCTTTCTTGCTGGAAACTATTGCCAAACAACGCAAGGTGATCTAGTCTCTTTTAACCTAAAAGAAGTATTTTTACTCAAAATCTATTAATTTGTTTGCTTTAAGGTATGTCTGTGAAAGATAAATATTGCATTTGTATAGGCCGTACTGCTTATTGGTGAACAAGGGACAGCTAAGACTGTGATGATAAAAAGCTACACAAAAAAATACGACCCAGAGACGGACCTGACGAAGTCCCTAAACTTCTCATCTGCAACAGAACCCATGATGTTTCAGGTAGAATATTTATTATGTTCTCTTTGCATGGCTTTGTACAGTTCTGAATTGTTTTTTGTTTTACAAAAAAAGTTTTTCCCTATTGCAGCGAACAGTGGAAAGCTACATTGAGAAAAGGATTGGCAGCGCCTATGGACCCCCAGGGGGACGCAGGATGACAATCTTCATCGATGATATCAACATGCCCATTGTCAATGAATGGGGAGATCAGGTGTTTATATATATATATATATATTTATATTTATATTTATATATATATATTCACTAATTCATGTTTAGTCTGAATAACTACTGTATGTGACTATCCAACTAGATTACCAATGAGATAGCACGCCAGATGATGGAAATGAGCGGCATGTACAACCTGGACAAACCAGGAGACTTTACCATAATTGAGGATATGCAGATTCTGGCTGCCATGATTCATCCTGGTGGTGGGAGAAACGACATCCCACAAAGACTAAAGAGACAGTTTACAGTCTTTAACTGTACTCTGCCATCCAACACATCCATTGATAAGATATTTGGTAGCTGTCTCTAAAATGATACATATTTTGCCTTACTTTAGGATGTATGAAACACTTCAATTGTTTTTCATGCTCTTTCTCTGCAGGTGTAATCGGCTGTGGATATTTCCATACATGCAGGAATTTCAACCTTGAGATTACAGATATGGTGAAGCATCTTGTGTCTGCTGGGAGGATTGTATGGCAGTGGACAAAGGTAATCACTTCAAATACGTACTATGTGACATTGATTATAGGTATTGATTTGTTAATGAAGACATGACGTGATTTGATGATTTCTCATTGAAGACAAAAATGCTTCCTACACCATCCAAGTTCCACTACATCTTCAATTTGAGAGACTTGTCGAGGATCTGGCAAGGAATGTTAAACATTAAGGCAGAGGAGTGTAATGATATTCCTACTCTCTTGGCACTTTTCAAAAGTGAATGTACAAGGGTGATTGCTGACAGGTGCAGTGCTTACATACAGTGAATACACCTTTTAATACAAAAAAATGGCAAAAACACATACTGAAACAGTGTTTATCTGTAGGTGTATTTGCTCTGAGGACAGAGAGTGGTTTACGAAGGCTATATCCCGAGTGATTCAAGAGCATATTGACCCCAGCCTTGTCCCAGAACTTCATCCTGAGCCATACTTTGTGGACTTCCTGCGAGATGCTATCGAGCCCACTGGAGAAGAAGATGATAATACCTGTTTTGATGCCCCCAAAATTTATGAACTGGTATAACTTTGTATTTTAAGATATCTGTACTATTAATGTAAAAAACTCACCAAAATCTAAGCAAACTGACGTTCTTCCAGGTGCCAAATTTAGAGTTCTTATCAGAAAAGCTGATGATGTATCAGACCGAGCACAATGACATCGTAAGAGGCTCCAGTCTAGATCTGGTTTTCTTCACGGATGCCATGACTCATCTTGTCAAGGTCAGACTAAAAGCCGATCTAACTGATGCATACCCTGTAGAGTAAGCCATACATAATTCTGATTTTTTTTGCGATTTGCCTTTGTACAGATCTCAAGAATCCTTCGAACTGACAATGGCAATGCCCTGCTCGTGGGAGTGGGAGGATCAGGGAAACAGAGCTTGACTCGCCTGGCTTCATACATAGCTGGATACAGCATCTTCCAGATAACATTGACAAGGTAAAAACAGGAAAAAGAAAAGTGTCAGCATTTGTGAAGCAATTTGGAAGAAGATAGCTATGCAGCATCAAGATAAGGGGGTAAATAAGGTGAAAACTCAAAGTCTCTATGTCATTTTGTATTTTGTTTTAAGGGAATAATATATTATATCTCAATTATAATTAACATAATTATAAAATTTCATTGGTAGGGTAAAACATTTAGATAATGTTATGTTAAAATGTTTCACTTTTTAAAGATTATTCTTACTTTTTTAATGACAATAATGACCACTTAATTTATACTGTAGATCATGAAAAACATAGGCCTTTTAAATTCCACTTGATAGAAATGAACAAATGTATTTATCATTTCAGGCCTAAAATGTCTAAAAGCAAGCATATAACACAAATGATTGAGCTAATGTTATTTACATTTTTGTTCATAGCGAGACCATTTTTATTAGAAACAGGAATATTTTAAAATGGCTCTTAAACTTAAAGGAGGATATAATTAAAATAAATTCAGTTTATTTTGTATAGAGCAGAATCAATCATTGCCTCGGAGAGCTTTACAATCTGTACACATAAGACATTCCTGTCCCAGGACCTCACACATAAGGAAAAACTCCCCAAAAAACAGAAAAAAACGTTCACATGGAAAAAAGGGAAGAAACCTTCAGGAGAGCAACAGAGGAGGATCCCTCTCCCCAGATGGACAGAAGCAATAGATGTCATGTGTACAGAATTAACAACGTAATAGAGTTACAGCACATTCAATGAATATGACAGAAATTATTCATATAATGAGTACATCCAGATAACCACGATCCATGACAGCAGAAGGAGATAGAGGGCGGGGCATCAGCAGGGCCATGGCAGGAGTCAGGGCTCAGGATGCTTCGCCAAGAAGGCAGGGCCAAGGAGGCAGGGCCTAGGATGCAGCGCCAAGGAGGCAGGGCTAAGGAGGCAGGGCCCAGGAGGCAGGACCGGCTCCAGACACAGCCACGATCCATGAAAGCTTGAGAGGCGAGAAAGCACAAAGACTCCGGGGAAGAAGTAGAGTTAGTGATGTGCATTGAAGAGACATGAATTCATCCTGAAGGAGAGAGAGAAGAGGGGAGAGTTCAGTGTATCCTAAGATGTCCCCCAGCAGTCTGAACCTATAGTAGAACTTCTGAGAATTGGAGGGAAAATCTATCTGACGTCAAATGACGGGGAATCACAGGAAAAGTTTCCCTCGTGAATCGCGAGGGGAGTTGCCTGACTCTCCCTCTGAAAAAAGCTTCCCAAATCACAGGTCGGAGCCAGCCCTAACTATAAGCGCTATCAAAGAGAAAAGTCTTAAATCTACTCTTAGATGTGGTGACTGTCTGCCCCCCAGACTGAAAGTGGAAGCTGGTTTCATAGAAGAGGAGCTTGATAACTGAAGGCTCAGGATGTACTTTGCTTCTAACACTGGTATGTTTTTTTTTTTTTTTACAGAACATACAACGTAAGTAATTTCATGGATGACCTGAAAGTGTTGTACAAAACAGCTGGCGCTCAGGGAAAAGGCATCACCTTCATTTTTACCGACAATGAAATAAAAGAAGAAGCCTTTCTTGAGTACCTCAACAATATTCTTTCTTCCGGAGAGGTGAGGACTTTACTTCAATAGTAAAAACCTTCGACAATACCAGTGCAGTGCCCGTTCAAAATGTGCCTGTTCAGAATGGAACCATTGCTTGGCCTGTTGTGTTGCTACATAAAGCTTTCTCGAGAACCACTCATACAAACAACTTAACACTCAACACAGCTATTCCTTTAGGCAAAGTAGGCAACTGCTTGGGGGCCCAACTAAAAGCCCCCCTAACAGCTACTGACTAGCTGTTAAAATTGTGTCACAGTCCAAATACGTATGGCCCTGATTAGGCCATAAGTATTTTTTTCAACCACATATTGACTGCTTTATTTAAAATGCATTGCAGTCGTGTAAATAGGCAAAACAAAAACAAAAAACTATGGCCCTGACTGTATGTATTTATTAGAATGTTTAGATATGTAAAATATTGGATTGTGTTAATGTTCTAACTCATTGTACCCCGAAATAACCCTGGAAAAGCCCAAGTTGCAGTTACTTGGGAGGGTCCCTTTAGTGTTATAAATTGGTATAAAATCTTACATTAGGGTAGTAGGGAAAAACACACCCAAGTCACGGATTACTCACTATCACATTAGTCAAATACACTGGTTGGATTCTGCTTAGTTGGCTATCCACTCCTTATGACTCCAGGGAAGTGAAGAAGAGTTTGGTTGTCAAATTACATGAAGTCAATGAACATGCTGGACAACATGCAGAGTGCTGTTCGCTTTTTAATTGGAGGTTGATTAATATTTTACGTGTTGCCTGACCAAAGTCAACAAAGCAGCAACACGACAATGTTAAGATATGCAAAGGATAAATGCAGACAGATAGAAATTATTTAGGAACGTTCACAACTATCTATATAGTATCATAACTATAAAGTTGTGATACTATATAGATAGTTGTGAACGTTCCTAAATAATATTTATTGTCATTGATATAGTAATAATTCCTATAATCACAGAAACAAAGAGGTCAGACAAAGTTCTCAAAGGAAAGCTTTTACTGGTCCAATTACTTCACTGTCAATTAACTGTGTTCAGGTGTCCAACCTTTTTACTAAAGATGAGATGCAAGAGATCACCCAGAACCTGATCGCTGTAATGAAGAAGGAGTTGCCTCGTGTGCCACCAACTTTTGACAATCTTTATGACTACTTCATATCCCGGTCCAGAAAGAATCTGCATGTAGTTCTTTGCTTCTCACCGGTAGGTTGAAATTTTGTATATCCGTTACACAAAAGCAGTAACCTAAAGGTAGTCCCGATACTTTGTTTCCTTTATATTTCTCTGTATTTGTTCTGTTTCATGCATGCCAATCGTAAACTGTTTAACTGCATTAAACATGAACTTACTAAATTGCCCCAGCATAAATGTGAATATTCACATTTGGATAACATTATCTGTTCTCCTTGACAGGTGGGGCAGAAGTTTCGTTCCAGATCCTTAAAGTTTCCAGGGTTAATTTCTGGCTGCACCATGGATTGGTTCACCCCTTGGCCCAATGAGGCTCTGGTGGCTGTGTCCAACTATTTCTTGTCGGAGTTTCCAATGGTTTGCACTGCCGATGTGAAAGCTTCTGTGGTGACCACCATGGGTACATATCATGACAAAGTATCTGAAGCCTGTGAAAGCTACTTCGAAAGGTACAACACACAATCATATTTCGGTACACAGTGTTACATTTAAATTATTAATATCAAGATATTCTCAAGATTTTAGTGCAGAGACATATTTTACATGAACTTAAAGTTGTACGCTGTTTATCTTTAAGGTTTCGAAGAAGAACTCATGTCACCCCTAAATCCTATCTCTCTTTTGTAAATGGATACAAAACACTGTACTCTGAAAAGCACAACGATATCAACACACTAGCAGAGCGCATGAATGTTGGTAAGAGAGTTTTAGCATCAAGGTCATGCTATAAAGATGACATGTATGAAAAACTTTGCAAGGTCTACTCAGAAAAGGGATTTTAAAAGATGTTACCGATTTCTAGGCTTGGACAAACTGATGGAGGCTAGTAAGTCTGTGGCTCAACTATCCAAAGATCTTGAAGTCAAGGAAAAAGAGCTTGCAATAGCATCGACCAAGGCTGAAAAGGTACAGTAAATAATAAGCCTCCAGTCTGCACAATAAATGGATGGATGGAAAGTACGGTGTAACTTATCTCAAATCTACTAACTTTAATAAAAGCAAGCATGAAAGGTATGACACACATTGAAACGGATGACACACATTGGTCGTGACAAGGGGACAATTTACATATTATGTTAACTAATCAGTCAAAGAGAGTTATAATTATTTGTCATTGTAGAATGAGTATATACCCCAAGTTTTAAAACTTGAATGAAAGGTCAACAGCTTTTGGTATTTATGGGATAGCATTTATTATGCCAGAAATTTCTTGTTGCATTCCCATAGGTGGTGGCAGAGGTGACAGTCATTGCTGAAGCGGCTACCATTGTAAAGAATGAGGTCCAGGTTGTGAAGGATAGAGCCCAGAAAATTGTGGACGGAATTGAGATAGAGAATACTTTTGCAATGGAAAAACTTGAGGCTGCCAAGCCAGCTTTAGAACAAGCTACCGCTGCACTTGATGTGAGATTTGTGGGACTTTTTTTAACATAATAATGTGTTTACACCATAAATACTGTGCACTATATAATACAATATAAATGTTACAGACGATCAAGCCTGCTGACATTGCCACCGTGAAGAAATTAGCCAAGCCTCCACATCTGATTATGAGGATTACGGACTGCTGCCTGCTGTTGTTCCAAAAGAAGCTGGACACTATCTCTATTGATCCAGAACGACATTGTCTTAAGCCATCATGGCCAGAAGGACAGAAGGTAATACAAAATATTCCTATTTCAGATTCAGTTGTTTATTTTATTTCAGTTGTTGGGATTGTGCTCCAGTTACATTGTACGCACTTTTCTTTTCTGAATGTAAATTACAGTATGTTCTGTAGTGTTGCAGGTCTGCTGAGACCCTCAGCTCCTTTAAATCCAGATTAAAGACTTTTCTGTTTGCTGTTGCCTTTAATTGATCCAGAATCAATTGCTGCATCTCACTACTTTTATTTCTTAAACTGCACTGCAACTTGTATTCAATTTTAATTTTTTATTTAGCTTTTTGACTGATTTAATGTTTTCTTAACTGTTTTAAATCCTGTTTTCTCTGCATTATGTTTTGATGCTTTTAATGGTTTTATGTGAAGCACTTTGAATCGCCTTGTTGTTGAAATGTGCTATACAAATAAACTTGCCTTGCCTTGCCTAGTGTTGATGATAATAACAAAATACAAAAATGTATCAATATTGTGAAGTTACTTATGGCTTTGTTTTGTTAAATTTCCCTTGCTCACTCTTTAGCTCCTTGGTTCCACTGGTTTTTTAACCTGCCTCCAACAGTTCCCAAAAGACAAAATTAATGAGGAAATAGTGGAACTGCTCCAGCAGTACTTTGACATGGAGGATTATACAATGGAAAATGCCAAAAAAGTATGTGGTAATGTTTCTGGTCTGCTAGTATGGACCCGGGCTATGGCCACATTCTTTGGCATCAACAAAGAAGTGCTGCCACTCAAGGTAAAGTTGATCGTCATCATGGCAGCTAACCATTTTATGCAATGTAGATCTGACGTAGTGGACTAATGACTTTAATGATGGGTTCAAAAATTCTGTTCTAAGCCTCTTGAGGGTGTTCACATACATTTTAGGTATATATAAAACGGGAATGCATTATAGACATAATTATTATAATAATGATACTTCTTTGGTTTTGTGAACTTTAATGTCCTCTTTCTGTGTGCAGGCTAACCTGGCCATTCAGGCAAGCCGACTAAGCGACGCTAATAATGAGCTAGCTGAGGCTGAGGCTGAGCTGGCTGAAAAGCAAGCAGAGTTTGACAAAGTCAAGGCAAAATGTGATGCTGCCATGAAAGAGAAACAGGTGTGGTTTAACCTCATAAAACTTTTTTAATATTGTATTTATTTTACGCCAAAAATTGTTGATAACCTACAAATATTGCCTTTCCAGGACTTGTTGGATGGTGCTGAGATGTGTAAGAATAAAATGCAGGCTGCATCGACACTTATTGATGGACTTAGTGGAGAGAAAGTTCGCTGGATAGAGCAAAGCAAAGAATTTAAATCACAGATCAACAGGTAGGGTTACAAAAAAACAAGTATATTCTACATATATGGGGGCATCAGGGACATGCATTATTATATTTAGGTCTGGCTTTTTCAGATGAGATTTGCTATTATTGATTACAAGAGAATTTAAATGAGGTAATTGTCTTTTGTTCTTCTTGGCAGACTTGTGGGGGATGTGCTCCAGCTCACTGGCTTCTTGTCTTACTGTGGGCCATTCAACCAGAGTTTCCGTGACATGTTGTTGAAGGACATCTGGGAGAAGGAGCTTAGGATGCATAAAATCCCTTTTACAGAAAATCTCAACCTCATTTCTGACCTAGTAGACCCTCCCACTGTGAGAACAACATACACTTATTTTTATTTTACAACATTACTAGCTGTACAATCACATACATGTGATGAAACACACTCTTGTTTTTGTTTAAGGTAAGCGAGTGGAACCTTCAAGGACTCCCAGGAGATGATTTGTCGGTGCAGAATGGCATCATTGTCACAAAAGCAACAAGATATCCCCTCCTCATAGATCCGCAGACTCAGGGAAAAGCTTGGATTAAGGAAAAAGAAAAGGCTAATGCTCTCCAAGTACATAGAACAAGTGCAGTACAACACAAATGAGTTGTTTTGGTATGGAACTAATCAGTGATCTTTCTTTCAGGTGACAGCACTCAAACACAAGTTTTTTCGCCCTCATTTGGAAGACTGTCTTTCTTTGGGACGCCCACTGCTTATTGAAGATGTAGCTGAGGAACTAGACCCTGCCCTTGACAATGTCCTTGAGAAAAACTTTATTAAATCTGGGACCAGTTTCAAGGTAATGTAGCTGCCATTCCCACTTGAAATCAGCAATACAACTAAAATGTGTCCTCGTCTAAATCCTAGATTTGTCTTGTGTAGGTTAAAGTGGGAGACAAAGAGGTAAACGTGATGGATGGCTTTCAGCTCTATATAACCACCAAACTGCCTAATCCAGCATACTCCCCAGAAGTCAGTGCCAAGACATCCATCATAGATTTCACTGTCAACATGAAGGGCCTGGAGAACCAGCTACTTGGTCGCGTCATCCTCAGAGAGAAATATGTCAGTGTCTATTTTTTCTATGTTGTACAAAACAGGCGTTCCTTACATTGATATTTTTTATTAGCTGGAAATAATATAACAGTAAATGGTGAAAATAGCAGTTAGAACTTCAGGCAATGATCCAGCAGACATTCTTTTTGGGGCATCACGGGGAAGTTGTGTAAGGCTAGCTGAATCAATGTTTTTGCTTATATTGCATTGTTGCTACAGTTTTGAGCATGTAATATTGATAATATTTTGATCTAATCGTTATTTGTAATTGCACTAATAAGCTGTGAATATTATTAAAAATCTGTTCACAGGAACTAGAGGCAGAAAGATTGAAACTAATTGAGGATGTAACTGCCAATAAGAGAAAGATGAAGGAGTTGGAAGACAACTTGCTGTACAAACTCAGCAGCACAAAAGGTACAACAGTTACTGGTGTATGTTAATGCTAGTTTATTTAAAGCCATAGTGGTAATGTAATTATGTATTTCTAAAAATAATAAAGTGTCTTTGTTTGTGTGATTAAAAGGTTCCTTGGTTGATGATGACTCCATGATCGGCATCCTGAGTACAACTAAGCAAACTGCAGCTGAAGTTAGTATAAAGCTCAGTATTGCAGCCGATGCAGAGTTGAAGATCAATATAGCTCAAGCAGAATATCGTCCTGTTGCCTCCCGAGGCAGCACCGTTTACTTCCTCATCACAGAGATGAGCATGGTCAATGTCATGTACCAGACCTCCCTCGGTCAGTTCCTCAAAATCTTTGATCTGTCACTGGCAAGGTATGGTTTCGCCAAAACTGTTTTAATAAATATGTCTGAACAGCCTTTGCACTTGTTTTGAGCCCCACTGACCTTATATTTCACACTGTTGCATGTTAACTATTATATTATACATATTAAATGTCTTACTCTTACAACCAAGAAAACAAGATGTCAATTTGAAAAAGGTGGTAACTGGCCAGGCTATAGAGACAACTTGTTGCACCCGCTCTGTCTCTCCTGTTTACTATTTTTACTCTTTTCTTGCAGGGCTGAGAAGTCGTCTAAAACTCAAAAGCGAATTGCAAACCTCATTGAATGTCTGACCTATGAGGTGTTCAAATACACAGTGAGAGGCCTATATGAAAACCACAAGTTCATCTTCACACTCTTGCTGGCTCTCAAGATTGACTTGAAGAGTAACAAAATAGAGCATGAGAAATTTAAAATACTTATTAAAGGTAAGATAATAATCACTGCTGGGAAAATTGTAAACACCTTTTTGTTATGGCATCTTATACCATGATAACTCTTTTGAATATACCAATAGGTGGCGCTGCTCTTGACCTAAAGACCTGCCCTACAAAACCATTCAGTTGGATTCTGGATATGGTATGGCTAAATGTGGTGGAACTCAGCAAATTGTCACAGTTCACTAACATCATAGCCCAGGTGAGCTTAGGTTCCTTTGATCATACATCTGAATCCCCTATAAAAGTGTCCTCACAAGCTGCAAATTACATATTTTGTAGCTAACGCAAAATGGGAAAGCCTGGAAATCATGGCTCAATCTTGATGCCCCAGAGGAAGGCGTCATCCCAGATGGATACAACTCCCTCGATGTCTTCCTTAAACTTTTGCTTATAAGGTTGGATCTTGCGGCTAGTCATGTTTCTTATGTGTTTAAATAAACAATATGATGTTTAATACAATATTCTTACCGGCTAACTCTTTCATAGGTCTTGGTGCCCTAACCGTACCTTGTCTCAGGCCAGAAAGTATGTAGGAGAATCCCTGGGCGAGAGGTTTGCTGAGCCAGTCATCTTGAACCTTCAGAGCACATGGGAGGAGAGTGATCCTCGCACCCCTCTAATTTGTTTCCTTTCTATGGGTTCAGATCCCTCTGACCAAATTGAAGCAATTGCTAAGAAACTTCAACTTGGTGAGCTTTGCTTCCCGATAAAACTTAGAACTTTTTCAAGCTTCTCATCTTAACTTAAGAATCATCCTGTATGTCATGAATTGTGCTGCATGTAGTGATCTCACTTTATTGGGTTATGTCTTTTAGAATGCAGAGCTATATCTATGGGGCAAGGGCAGGAGGTGCATGCAAGGAAGCTTCTTCAGACATCAATGACGCAGGTATGTATGTATATGTATATAAGTCAATTAACCATTTTGTTGTATGAATGATGGCTTAAAGTGATGGCTGAACGTTTCAACTGATCTGTGGCCTCTGTAACTGGATATGTAAAGGGAGGCTGGGTCCTTCTGCAAAATTGCCATCTGGGTCTTGAGTTTATGGATGAGTTGCTAGAAACTATCTCAACTGCAGAGACCATGCATGATTCTGTCAGGGTGTGGATCACCACAGAACCACACGATCAATTCTCCATCACACTCCTACAGGTACACTTTAAAACGCTCTTTACGGTGTTATAAAATTCTTACCTCATGTATTACTTTATTTCCTGAGATAACCTCTATAAATACTGTGTGCACTACTATACAATACATGGACATGCCCAGAGCAAGTTGTTCTCACCCCTTTATCTCTAGTCTTCTATCAAGTTTACCAACGATCCACCCCAGGGAGTGCGTGCTGGCTTGAAACGAACATTTACAGGAATTTCACAAAACCAGTTGGAAGTCAGTAACCTGCCCATGTGGAAGCCTATGCTGTACAGTGTGGCCTTTCTCCACACCGCTGTGCAGGTACGGTCCATTCCGAGGTCAGGAATTAGACAGAGGAGTCAATAAAGAAATATGTAGCTCTTGGCACAGTTTAGACTGGGAGTGAAGTCAAATCTAAAGGGAATCCTGACTTCGTTCTACGTCATATGATCATTCTTAGTTCTTCATTGTTATTTGGAAAGGGAAATGTATGTATTTATACATACATTTATATGTACTTATCATGTTGTTAATTGTAATGTAAATATGTGACCTCGCAATAATAAGTGGCAATATAATGTATACTGAATGAAATTACTAGTCAACAATTTGGTGTAGTTTTATATTATAAGTTGTCTTTATGACAATTAATAGGAATTATGTGTTATGATTATACAGCATTATGAATATTTAGGAGTGCCTCGAACTATAATTATACAATGCTGTAAGCAGATTGTAACGCATTAAAAATATGTTTATAAAGCATTTTAGACATGGGCATCATAGAAAGTGTAACCATAGTTTTCCTTCCAAGATAGTTACTGAAACATGTTCTTCGTAATCACAGTTTTCTTTAGTATGAATTAATGCTCATTCACTTTATATTATACATAATCATGTGCTTTATTGATTTCTTTCTAAGGAACGACGTAAATTTGGACCATTGGGTTGGAACATACCGTATGAATTCAACTCCGCTGATTTCACTGCAAGTGTTGAATTTGTTGAGAGACACTTGGATGATTGCAGCCCCAGGAAGGTGAGAATTAGGCAACAGCAGTCTGACTATAAAGATTATTTGACCTCACTTCCCACACATGTTGTGCTTTCCCACAGGATGTGTCCTGGGTAACTGTGCGATATATGCTAGCTGAAGTGCAATATGGAGGAAGGGTTACAGATGACTATGACAAACGCCTACTCAAGTGTTTTGCTCGTGTAATAATCCCATTTTTGTGTTCATTCTCCTTGATCAACAATTGTATTTATTATTGATTTATACATGACAATGGGTGTTTTACATTGCAGGTGTGGTTCAGTAAAAAGATGTTTGACCCATCATTTAGCTTCTACACAGGCTACAAAATTCCAGTGTGCAAAACAGTAGATGAGTACATGGAATGTATTCAGAGTTTGCCCACTATGGATTCACCCCAGGCGCTGGGGCTGCATCCTAATGCTGATATCACGTAACTATTAATGACAAAGATACTGTTCTTATTAAATATAAATATAACGTGTCACGTTATTGCTATCATTGCTTTTATGCTTTGTGTTTAATGTTGACCAGGTATCAGACAAACACATCTGCTGAGGTGCTAGACACAATCACGAATATCCAGCCCAAGGAAGGCGGCGGGGGATCAGGAGCTACTCGGGAGTCAATTGTTTACAGCATGGCGGAGGACATGTTGGAGAGACTACCCCCTAACTATGTGCCACATGAGGTGGATTTGTTTGTTCATTATGGTCTTAGCCCCCACTCTTGTTTTTTTACCAACTGAAATCTAAATGCAATGCAATTTTTATGTGTTAAGGTCAAAGCCAGGCTGTTGAATATGGGACCTCTCAATCCAATGAACATCTTTCTGCGTCAGGAGGTGGATCGAATGCAAAGAATCATCAGTGTGCTTCGCGCTAGTCTGACTGACCTCAAACTGGCCATTGATGGTACTATCATAATGAGCGAGGTCAGATCACTAATTATTTCCATTGCTCACTCTAAAACACCTGTGCTTCACTGTTTGTTTCTTAACATTCTAACTTCAGCTTAATTCTAAAAAAAAAAATCCCACTGTAATTATTCAATGAATATAGTCATATAGTAATACTGAAACATGTTATAATACTGAAATATGTTATTTTTAAGTAAAGTGCAAAATTATTTTTTATAAAATTATCTCTAATTATCATGAGGGTGTAAAGTGTTGTGAAACTACTGATCTGTACTTGGCTCTTAGAACCTCCGTGATGCTCTGGACAATATCTTCGATGCCCGTGTGCCGAACCTGTGGAGGAAAATCTCCTGGGAGTCATCCACACTGGGCTTTTGGTTCACAGAGCTTCTGGACAGAAACAAGCAATTCCATAGCTGGGTGTTTAAAAGAAGACCCAGCAGTTTTTGGATGACAGGCTTCTTCAACCCACAAGGTGAGTAACAGGTTTTTGTACAGAAGGGCATTAGAGTTACCTCACACCAATACATTTAATAAACAGTCAATTTCACAAAATCTAGAAGTGTTGTATTAATGTGTTTACGGTGTTAACCTGTGCTAAATGAAGACCTCCAGCAACTGACGCCATCAGCTGGGGTTGAATTGATATCAGATTTGTGCTAAGGTCTTCCCCGGGGGATGTTTGCAGGGTTCCTAACAGCTATGAAACAGGAAGTAACAAGGGCAAATGCAGGCTGGGCTCTGGACACAATCACTCTGCACAACAAAGTGCTGAAGCAGGCACAGGAGGAGATCGCAGACCCACCTACAGTGAGTCAAAAAGCATAGAGATACTGGCGTTACACTAATAACGATAATAATACTAGCTCTCAAATACTGCTTACACTTGCATTTATGATGAACTTGGAGGGACATTGCAATAATTATGATAGTATTGTCTGCTCATTTTGATTGTGAGTGAACAATTGATGTTTATTCTTTCAGGAAACATCATTATAAACATTATTCTGTCACTGACTGTGCCTCCCCTCAACAGGAGGGAGTTTATGTTTATGGTCTGTCCCTGGAGGGCGCCGGCTGGGACAAGAAGAACACCATTCTCATTGAGTCCTCACCCAAAGTGCTGTTCACACCCTTGCCTGTGATCCACATATTTGCCATTAACTCCACTGCCCCCCTGGATCCGAAGCTATATGTCTGCCCCATCTACAAGAAACCAAGGCGAACGGACCTGAATTACATCACAGCAGTGGTGTTGCCTACCTTGCCAACACAGCCACCAGATCACTGGATCTTGCGTGGGGTTGCCCTGCTCTGCGACATCAAATAAATGACAGCTGCATGTCTTTGTTAATGTGTAATATTGCTTAAAGGGAAAATAAATGTAAATGTATTGTCAAATGCCTGTCGAGAAGTATATTTAAGATATATACTAGTTTTAAAGTACTTTTACACAAAAAGCAAATGCTATATCATTTTGAATGGTTAATTGACAAATCCTTCCAGTGGTATAAAGTTATGAGGTTTTCTTTTGTCCTTTTACGCATTTAATTCAAAGTACCAGCAGGGTATTGGCCAGGTAGTAGCAATTCAATTACATGTTTATTAAATTACTGATCACAACCACACTGCGTAGTCTGAATGCGGTTGCTAAATCTAGTCATCCCGATAACATTGATACATTTTCTCAAGCTATTTTTACTCTGGAGGAAGTTGAGTTGTATTGGAATTCTGACAGGAACGACTGAAAAGTGAACTCTCATGCACTCTCACAAGTACAGTTAGATGTGCATGCATTTTGCTCACGTCATTCACACATTCCTTATAAATCAGGGAGGCTGTCAACATGAATAATACCCACACTCATAGGACTCTGTGTGGGGAGGGACCCTGGACCACTAAACAGGTTAAGATACTACAGTAGTCAGTAATCAAGCAAATTATCTACACATACATTATAGTACCAATTGATGTCTATGCATGGTCTGTATGCACAGGACCTGATGCAGCTGGGTGGCTTAAAACTATATGGACAGATCCATAAGGACAGAGTTGTCAAGTTGGCCAACATGTTTCTGTCGCCATCCCATCCTGTCAGTCCCACTGTGTGTTATGGAAGTAGGTTAGTCTCCTATTTGATCTTGCTGCTTTTTGTAAAGTTAATGAGATGTTGAGGCTGACAATTATGTTGTATACAGGACGATAGTAGAGATGAAGCCTGAGAAACACCTCAGAAGATGAAGCCAACTACTGCACTCACACCAGGACCTGATGCAGGTAACTCCTTTTGGAGAGAAAGTACTAGTGAGTAGTTGTCTATGAATTTTGCTGCACTAAATTCTGATCCAGCATGTATTACAGTTCAGGTATAATCAGGCTCTTATTAGTCACTTCCCATATATATATTTTGCTTCTAATCAATGGAGGAACATGAGACAGGTGTTCTAATGTACACAAACCAATCCAGAGGTGTGATATTCTGAGGCAAATTTGTGATTTTAGACTATACTAAATATATTGAATTGAATTGATATGGAAAAGATTTTGAGTGTGACCGTAATATTTTTTTTGTCAAGTTGACAAAATAATGTGTTAAAACTGCTCAGAATTTCACCGTTTGTAAAGTTACAAAAAAATAATAACATGCAACAGCAATGAGGTCTGCACTACAGTCAGATTTTTTTTTTAAATCCCTTTTATTAAATATAAGATGGCAAAGAGAAAGACACAAATATAGACAATGAACTGGCTAGATTGTGTTGTCAGTCTGGTGAAGTTACATTCTGTATTCTCTCATTTTGTTTTTCTGACGGTCAGTGTTAGTTTAATTAGTCATTCATTAGTCAGTTAAAGTTATGTTGAGTCAACGCAATGAATGCAAAACTTAACCATTAACACGTGTGCTAGTGAATGCTATGCACATGTGTGACAGGCGACGGAGGGAGTGTTTTTTTGGGGACATGTTTTTGAGGGACAGTGTTCCCTGTTTCCCAAAGTGAACACGGGCCAAGACGAGCAACTGGCGCCAGCCGTCATAACCCCCCCCCCCTCTTTAAGTGATCCACAATTATGTCAATGGGGGAAAAGGGTGTCTTTTTTTTAAAAGTGTTCTTAATCAAACCCAATCAATTCCGCTCCTTTCCCTTATTATTTCCACCGTGGACTACATCCCGCTAGTCAGCCTGTTAACTAGAGCCTGGGCCCCAGCGAAGGTCACGCTTGGCCAAGCAAAATAACATAATAATGTGTGTAATTAATCGTTCTGAGGGCCGCTGGAGCAAATTCTGGGTGTTGTTACATTTAGTCTTTCTGACAAAGGTGTGTTGAAAAAGGGTTATCACTAAATATAGCATATTTTAACACTTTTCATCTACATCCTCTTTCACTGATGCCAAACTGCTGAGGGAAATATATTTAATTAATATTTAACAATGCTCTCCCTGCAAAACTAAAGGGTAGCAATTAAAAGCTGGGCAATGGGAGAAATAACTTGAAAAAAGAGGAAATTAGGTACAAATAAAATCCTATCCTGGGCAATTATTTTCGTAGTGCAGAGATGCGAAGAGACCTAAATATTATTTGGTCAGGTTTGATATATTTCTTCTTAATACTATATTCCCAAGAGTCTTCTGCTCTTGCCTCTAACAACATGTCCAAGGCTCTAAAACTAAAGAACATTACGAATCTTACTGACAAGTCTAAAACAGATGACGTGTGGACAGGGAGCAAGTTTCCCTCTCCAGTGGCTAAAGACGTCTTTCAGGGTCTGAGAAGAGGAAGTCCATTAAATATGGTTAAAGCCTGGGAAATATGTCTTTTGTCCTATTTCAAAGGGATCACAGATCCAGGTTTTAACCCAACTGTAAACATAGAGAGACAAGACATCTACCTCACCAAGACTCAAATAATTGTCTTTTATTCTAACGGAGCTATTTGTATTTTCCCAACAATTTCTCTTATTATTCAATCTGCCCCTCTGTTAGCTCAAGTGGTGCTCCGGTGCGGTGTTATCAAATCAAATAAACATAACCCTGCACACAGAAGAGTTTTTCTTGCCCTGAGAGAATCTTTGCACACTATTGTTCCTTTGTAATATACTGAACTTTGAACACCTCTCATAATGCCTCTGTTTCAGTATTGAACAATTTCATATCCCAACCTTCAAATACATTTGACTATAAACGTAATCTGTGAAGCATCTGACAGAAGCATCTTATTGATGTCAACAACAAAAAAACGCTGCCTACTATTACATTGTTGAGTATTACAAGTACTCAGATGCTAAATAGACCTCTATACAAACCTGCATCCAAAAATAAATTGGAACAGCTAAACCACACAGGCTACTGGAGGGCAATTAGAACTTGAGCCCTTGTGGCCTCTGCAGCCTGGCCTCCTGACACCCCTGGATGGGCCTGATGGAGTGGAGCTTCATCTGCCTAACGGCTTGGCAAAGCTCCACAGGCCTGGACGAACACAACAGGCCTCCATCAGGCCAACTCTCTCTGTCACAGCTTACATGGCCTATTGTACATAAGCGCTCATTAACGACACTAAGTCATGTTGCTAGCTCACTAATGCATGTGTAGAAATAAAAAACAAGATCCACAATCAAAGTGCTTCTACAGTGGTGCTACTGTAACTTTATTCCGTTTTGCACATGGACAAAAAATAAAAATCACATTCTGAAAACTTTATGAAAAAAATATTTTAAAATAATGAACATCCTGACACACTTATTCATGTATGTGTTTTCTAGAGATGTTCTGTTTTATTTCTTTGGTTTTTTAGTCCACTGTTGTCAACAGGGATGGTAACAATATCAACAAAAAAAAACTATAAAACTGACAGTGTGGATGTGGTCATTTCTAAAGGCCATGATATATAGATAATGTTCTGAAGTGATGTAAATATTCCTTACACTTCATTATGCCACAGGGGACTTCCATTGACAGACAAATGTCCCTCAAAGCATTGCCAAAGTAGTCAGTCAAATATTTAGGTAAGGAATGATAACACACATTATTTAGTAAGATAGTGGAAAGCATGAGTAAAATGCATCGCAAGTTACTCTTCCCTTGATTCCATTCAATTAAAAGCCAGAGAGAAAATGTTAATCGGAAAATATACTTTGATAGCCTGGCACCCTTCTGCATAATTGTAATGCACACACACCAGATAAACACATACAGTTTAAACACACAAGCAATATTTTCATGAACGTATGTCTCTGACAAATGTCATTTGCTTCAAACTGTGCTACTTCCCAGGGTTAGAGAGGCTGCCAGCACCCATTAACTATCTAACTCTTAATCCACCTGTCTTTAATGAATATTTAGTCAACAACGTAATAAGGATAATTTTTTTACCAATGGGATAAAGATTTAAGACAAAACAACCTTGATATGTTGTGCCGTATATGTAAATTAGAAATAATATAAATGTTCAAGCTTGAGGGGAGGGGCAAAGTTAAGCACGTCTTGAAAAGGATTTTTCAGGGGCATCTGAGGCCATTCTGTCTATGGCTGAGAATCCGGGGTTAATCGCTTTAAAAGTAGTAATTAGGTGTTAAGAGGTATGCTTGTCTGTTTAAATTAGCCTCCAAGCCAGATTACGCTCTGTGACTTCCGATAACCTCCACCATCAGGGCTCAATGCTCTCCAAAAGGCCAGTTTAATGATTTAAATAAGACACATATCACTTTTGAACCGATCAAACTTCAATTTAAGTGGGAGAAATGTTTTTTTTTTAAATAAACATGTGTGCCCCCTTTACAAAGGACCTGACGATTGACTAGAAAATTCTGGGCAATAACTACACTGTTCAGAAAAAAATAATAGCTTGAAAATACAAAGAGAAACCCCAACAAAAGAGACAAAGGGAAGAAAAAAACCATCTTTGAACAAAACCAAATTTATCCTAACATTGTCTACCGGTCAATGACAATCTAGACAACAGCAAATTCCCAACGCACAGCACAGTGTTCATTAAACCTCATGAAGATATTGACACTTCAGGGTGGCAGGGAAGTCAGACACACAGGTACATGTAGAGAGAGTTGAGGTCAGTATTACATTTTTTAAATCTTTCCAATAAAAAGGATTTAAGACCGCAAACGTTGCTACTCCTGACCACATGGCTCATCTTAGCCTCTCATATATTTCAGTTTGCCAGCACTGTATGAAATCTATCAGACATTTACTAAATTAATGTTGACACAAAAGTATTAAAACATTCACCTTGAGAATTTTCTCTAAACAAGAGTCTATTCCCAAACCTTTTGAACTGAACCAAAAATAAATGCCTGTCAGAGATTTGATAATTTTTCCTCAGGAAAAACTAAAATGTTCAGTCAAAAAGAAATGTCGGACTTCTTTTATGTCATGTGTCTTCGTCATGGGTACATGAAACAAACAGTGGAAAAGCAGTTTGTAAACATTCATGGGAGCAGCTCAAAAATCTCTCCACAGTGGCTCATCAGATCACATGTGCTGCCAGGTTTTATCCATTGACTGAATGTGCTCTTTGGCCTTCATCCTGAGTGCTGCGATGCTCGAACTCCTGTCATCCTCCATCGGGTATTTATCGTTGAAGCTGGGTGGGCACTGGTAGGGTGGCGGGCCCATTGGTTGCATACCTTGGACCATACCAGGTGGGGTGTTGAGATAGCTGTGGCTTGGATAGGCAGGCTGCAGGCCCTGCGGTGAACCCATGAACCCTGGAATAGTGTGCATGGGTGTAGCACTAGAGATGGGCGAGGTCAGCCAGGGATCAAGGGGCATCGAGTTGGACACTTGCCCCACGCAAGGAGGCATCGGAGGACGATTGAAGGATAGCATGGGGGAATCGTGGAGCTTCATAGTGCTCGTGTCCATCTTCTCTTGACGTCTCCACTTGGCTCTGCGGTTCTGGAACCACACCTGGACAAAGAGAAATGAATTACATTTATTAATTGGATACAACATGAAGTATGGGAAAAAATTATATGTTATGTTAAATTATACCTTATTTTAGGCCTAATTAGCCATAACTTTAAGCTGCAGTTTCTGCTGCACAGGCCATGGCTTTGTGCCAACATCGAATATCATTAGAATATCATATCGCCATTACCTGAACCCGAACCTCAGGCAAGTTAACCTTCATTGCCAACTCCTCACGGCTATAGACGTCCGGATAGTGGGACTTCTCGAAGGCTCGCTCCAGCTCGTGAAGTTGGTAGGTGGTGAAAGTAGTCCGGTTTCTTCTGTGTTTCTTTTTTGTGTGCTCTTCTTCCTCTGGGGACGTTGCCTCTGGAGACTCCTCAGTAACGTCCCCTTCCTTCTGCAGGTTACCCATTTCTTCATCACACTTGTCTCCGGAGAATAGGTCAGATTCTAAAATAAACGTGAAAGTATATATATATATATATATATATATATATATATATATATATATATATATATAGTATAATGTATATAAGATGCGAGAGTATATCCAATCCATTAATTCACATTTTATTTCCATTGCAGTTTTTATTGATGTTTTGACCATTTACAAACTTAAAGCCAACGGATTTAGAACATCGAAACAAACAAACATAAAATAAAGAATTAATTAAATAAAAAGGGAAAAGGTTAATGTTTGGTCATTATTAGTCTGCATCCTCGTAGTTAGATCCACTAGATCAGCTGTCCTTTCCGTAGTCATCATCACTGTTTAGGGTTCTGGATAATGTCACCCACTTTTCTTCCATCTGTGCCTC
The DNA here is from genome assembly GCA_038501785.1 of Myoxocephalus aenaeus. Classification (NCBI taxonomy): domain Eukaryota; kingdom Metazoa; phylum Chordata; class Actinopteri; order Perciformes; family Cottidae; genus Myoxocephalus; species Myoxocephalus aenaeus. The sequence continues at coordinate 257,864 of JBAMJR010000329.1, forward strand.
TTGCCGTCTCAAAGCATCAGTTTTTCCATTATCTAGATTTCCTCTTCTGTCTCTATCCATTGTTCCCGGGTAGGGGGATCCTCTCTACCCGACTTCTTTGTGATAGCTTTTTTTCTAGATACCTATCCCTTATTTACACATTTTCTTATTTAATATCAAAATGACACCAGTACCATGCAGCTCATACGGTTATAATATAATAATGATTATATTACCCCATATCTGAAAATGTGTTTATTTGTGATATCTTTAAAATAATTTGCCAATCGTTTGTATTCCAAACACTGAGTTACAATTTTTTTTTTAAATATTTACATAATAATTAACATTTTAAACAACCAACTGGTGTGCAACTGTTATCAAGCCAGTAAGCCGTCCTAAAGGTTGGCATGGCCATAAGGGTAGAGTACACAACCTCCTCTTCTGACAAATAAGCCAATGTGGAAGTGCGTTAAACTTCCATTCTTTGAGAGTCTTTGAGAAAATGACTCTACTTCTCACTTGATTTATTTCCTCAGTAAACATTTTTAACATGAGTTGGTGATCTTTTTTAATACATCATGATGTGCATTTAGAGTAAAAGAGACAATTCAGCAGGGTATGCTTTAGGCGTAGCTAACTTATGATTGAGAGCCTTGTTCGGTCTGGGTGTTGTCCGCGGTTTCATTTACAAAAAAAAGTGGCAACAGCCAAAAACCAAGTTGTTGACAGGAGTCAACACCTGAAAGTATCAACAATTATTCATACTGAATAATTAAAAGGTTTTGACACATACAAAATAAAAGGGTCAAACATTTCTCAGAGCAGCATAAAGTAAAAAAAAGTGTTTTTTTAAGGACAAATCCAGGCAAGGTAATACGTATATGTTTGCCTTTTCAACAGTCACTCCCCACATTACTCATCACCATGCCAACTTGTTTCAACCAGAAATGTAGTTACCAGCATTAGAAATGTTTGACTATCTAAACTTTGGTGCATGAACATGGATTACATCATTCAGCATGGAGACTGCCCGTATATATGTTTATTTAATATAAAATAATTAATGAATGCATTATACTTGATCGACCATATGTTGTCTTTAGTCTAGGACAAAAATGTGTCACCAGGAGAAAACACCTCTCTTATGCTACTTATTGATCTTTTCAAAATATATATAACATTTGAACCTGCAGCCTGATCAAAAAGTGAAATCCTAACTCTTCTCCTCATGATAAAACAGCTTAATGACTGGTGCCCTTTATACAGTTGAGGGCTTGCAAACACCAGGGGTTTGGCAAGTCCAAATGACATCACGTCTTTCACTGAATTCTTCCCTTGCCGTAATCATGGTAACAGATGCTACCAGTTAAACCTATGATTCCCTGCCTCCTCTAATCTAATAAGGGACTTAAATTGGCTTCTGCACCAAATTGAGTAAACAGTCATAGTCCAGATTGTGTCTTCCAAGACATGAATGTAGAGCAAGTGAGCCAATAGTGAACTGCACCAAAGCTCGTTAATCATACCAAATAGTTTAAGGCAATATTGTCAACAGATCAATGGCAAAATCTAAATCTTTCCTTTTAGCTAGATTGTGAAATTTTTAAAGCGTGATTGTTTTAAAGGGTCCACCATGAGACAGAGTAGTATGAAGTACCAATTTAATACCAATTAAAAGTTACTGCCTTTGTGCTTTCTGCTGAATTGGAAGGAAAAAAAAAGTTATCCACGTCATCACCATTCTTTGTTTTAATATTAACCGTGATATAGTGAACTCTGGATTAAACATGAAGCTCTTTAGGCAAAGGAGTCACTGTGGTTTTAGCATGTTATAGTTACATCTGTACAAGTTATAAAGAACTTAATAGAAGTGTGTAGTTTACAATATCAGTCATGTCTATGGAGCAAATTGTCCTTTTGATCACTACAAGTTTGGTGGGGGGAAAATTAAACAAATTAATCAAACTCTTGCAGATTGATGGGAAGTTGGAAAAAAAATCTATATAAAAGTCTTGCCAAATCTTGTTTTGGTCTATAAAGCACTTATATAGTAGCAGTACATTTTTTCATTGGTTGAAGCTACTTCAATACTCCATATACCAGGAAATATTAAGATAGCCATTCTTTATTACACCCAACATATACAGAAAAGATTTCTGGGTTATTACAAAATCTGCAGTTCTCACAAGGCGTATATCATGTCCATTATTCTACAGCATTACATTAAATTTAGCAGTGATTTTATTCATTTTTAAAATAGTAAAATAGATAATTTAAGCATACAGCAGGTGAAGTGTCCTGTCTATCCCAGGCTTTAGTACAATTTTTAGCATACAAGTAGTCATCACAGAAAATAGAATAAAGACGTAGCTGATTTTCAGTCGGTAGAAATGGCCGGCAACAAGTTAATTTCACTGGCTTCTTAATCTCGTGTTTCCAGCCAGACTCATTTGAAATTTGCCCAACATCCCCTGAATGAATCTTGCAATGGTCATTGCAAGAGCACAGGTGTAACTATTTACATTATTGACGCTCCTTCAATTAGATTTGCCATGAAGCTAGCATGCACAATACCAGGCCCGGGGCACTGAAACACTCGAAGGGAATGTAACCTTTATTCACATTAGTAACTACATGCGTCAAGTCAGAAGAATAACTGAAACACTAATACTGGAAAATGTGTGTAAAATGATATAGAAGACATCCTCTGTTCACCCTGCTGCCGTCTGGCAAGTGATACAGAGGTACGAGCTGCCGTACCACCAGACTTCAGAGCTTCTTTTCTCAGAATGTGAAACTCCTAATCTATCCTGCACCATATAATATAGTGGACAAACAAAACAAAAAAATGCACAACCCTGTGTTGTACAATGAAAATAAATGAAGGCTTGTAAGCCTTGATATGTTCCAAATTCAGTAATGTGCAGCCATAATACAAATTGCAACTTGCTTTAAATTATTTAACTCAGATCAAGTTTCATATAGATTAAATAAAATTTTAGAACAAGCAGATACAGAGTGGTATTGTAAGTAGGTCTCTTTTTTTCTTCTTCTTTCTTTTTACTTTAACGCAACATATGGGTACAGTTAATTGGAAAATAAGGATCCGGCAGAGTAGCTGGGACACTCATGAGACTGGGAAACATTACTAGGGCACTAAGAGACGTTTGCTATTATTTCATCTTTCTCAGACTGCCTTTGTATTTCTGTTGTCGTACTGCAAAGTGTGTTCTTCGGAGATGAAGTGAACAAGTATAAATTCACAAATATGTAGTACTATGCTTCCCCTTTTCCACTCACCAAAACTGCTACCGTTATTTCCTATTTTGTATTGTGTGGGCTTAAGTGCTAGTTATATTACATACTTTACATTACTGTCATTTCAGACAAAATAACACATCATGAGAGTAGTTGATAAAAGGTGACATTGAACTTTTTTATAAATGTTTACTGGTCAAATACATTTGGGAAAACTATGTGGTAACGTGTTTTAAACCAGACATATGGCACTATGACAAACTCAAAGCTCTACTTCCGCTTGTTGTACAGCTTAAGATAAAAAATCTCATTATGATCCTGTATTAGAGAGTTTTTGTGCCAAATAGTTTCGTTTCTGAAAAAACTCACCATGGTAGGAAGAATGTTGGGAGCTGTCACCCAATTCTGGAAGGTGCCCATAGGGATCTGAGGGGACCTGCTTCTCAGGGTGCTGTGCGTTTTCACCGTTGGCTTTTTGGCTGTCGTCATCCCCTTCCAAATGGAGTAAAGGGTCCTGGTCTTTAGTGAATCCCAGTATAACATCAATGCTGTGGACCCTGCCTCCACCACTTGACCCAGCACCTTTTGCCATGTCATAGTTGTCCAGGCAACTATCGTCCACTATTCCCAGGGTATCCATTGACAAATGCATTCGAGCCTTTTGAGACACCTTTTCTCTTCTTTGTCAGAAAAAAGCAAAATGCTAACAAGTGTGACAAAGCAGGGCAGTTGTTGTACAGCGCTATTGTTCTGCTTCACGTGAAATGGAGCAGATTTATGTGAAGCGTGAGGGCCGTATCCTTCAAGGAAACTGAATATATTGTTGACACAAAAGCTGAACCAATTCACATCTTTGTCTGCAAGAAAATGAGAGAAAACAAACAAGACATAACATTAGACATTAGTCATGCCAATGTGATACCAAGCAGGTTCCCTTGTTTAATTAAGATAGATCACTTTAAATGTGAGTGTGACTATCTTGCTTTTTCCTCCACAAGAAACTTCACTAAGTTATGCTATGTTAGTATTATTTCAATTATGATGAATAATCACAACATACAAAACTAAGATGGAGGAAGAATTCAAAAGGGAGCAAATTAAGAATATGTTGTTCTTATAATGTCTAGAAAAAGCAATCAAACTCTCAAGTCTCATTGCCATCAGTTTTTACTCATACATTTAAAATGTCAGCATTTAAAAAGTATGCAGTTAATTTGGTTTGGAATCCACTCAGCTGTCCTTGGAGAATATTTTAATTTCTTTCTTGAATTCCAATAAGCATTATGGAACCACGTGCATCAAAAGACTAAATTGACAGAATGCACAGTTCATAAGTTAATGAAGTAATCTTACCTTCTTTCAGATTCCTCCCACATGCTACGCTATAAACATGTTGTCTCTGTAGTCCATAAGTTCACGAAAGACACTAACAATCTCTACTGTAGGCACTTGTTACTCCCAGTTAAGTCCTTCAAATCCCCTGCACACAAGTGAGCAAAGAACCTACCCTTGGAGTCCTGTGCAGCAAGCACATGTAATGTCTTTCTCTCCTGACAAAACTCTCCTTAACCACACAAGACACCAAAGCTTGCGAGGGAATGGTAGTAAAACCAAAGGGTTTAAGAGGTTTATTAATTGGAATCCTTCCCCTTTAAGAATGACTGACAGTTGTTTTCTGGTCAAGTAATTGCTCCAAATGTGTCCTGCATTCAGACCACAGAGGGAGGCCATTGCTAATGAAGCCTCAACAAGACTTTCTTTCAAAAAATCTATTGTCTGAAAGATAATGGCTCGTACTGAGCGTTTTCGCTAATCCCTTCATTATAGACAATGTAAGGGAGAAAAGACACAGAGATGGACTTTTAACTTGAATGGGTACACACTGTAAAGACTTGTATTCAAAAAAATGTTTCATTCAAGTAGGCACTTAACTCTTTATGAGCAGCATTGCTTTTGGATTAGCTGGCTTTAATAATGAAATTAAATAAAACGAAGATGTGACTGTTCAAATCTGTTCAAAACAGATTTGATCACATTATATTATTTTGTTGAAGAAAATAAAAAGCAATGTTCGAATAGTTTCCTATTTTGTCGAATAAATAGTATAATAATAATAATAATAATAATAATAATAATAATAATAATTATCATCCGATTTTTGATGCTTCCTTTTGCATAACCAAAACCAAAAAAGCTATGACTTTATATTACAATGCAAAGTAAAAAGATACACTCGTCTATTTGACCTAATTGACTCAAACAAAAGCAAATAGTAGACAATACTAATGTTGAACACAGTCCCTGTCACCCCTTTAACATTTTTAAATTGTGTGACATGCAACTATATTGTTTACATGAGTCAAATAAATACATAAAAAATAACATTGCATTTTTGAAGAATAATCTAGTTGCTGAACCTCTGATCATTGTCAGTAGAATTGGGTTGGGGTCATTGGGGGCGTTTTATCCTATTCTGCAAGTTTCTCCTCTGCCAGCTGGCCCAACCAAAGCTGGGGCAGCTACAGTAGGTGTTGCAGAGATCAATCCCATCCTTAATCAGTCTAAAGACTTCACTAGAGATTTTCTCTGACCTCACTCTTCCTATCTGATGATATATATAGGAGTTCTTTGCACGCTAGACAAAAATAAATCCAGCATGGAAAAGTATTATCAAGCATCAACCGAGCCACAGCAAGAGCATACTTTCTTGCTATCATTCCTTGAAAGCCCACTACCTTTTATTAGTGGTGGTTTGCCTATATTCAGCCTAATTGTATTTATTTTATCGTTAGGGTTAGGCCCATGCCCAGAATTAAGACAAGTTTTTAAGAGTTTCAGGAAAAGTTGTCATGAATTTATTATATTATGATATACATATATACAGACATACAGACATACATATTTGGGTCAGCAACTTTTCTTGGCTGTCAAAGTTGTTTTGCTATAAAGGAGAGACTGCAAAGCACATTTTCCTGTGAATGACAAGCTTTGCCACTAGATACATATAATAATAAACCTAAAGATGTCCCTCCAGCAATGATTTGCCTTGCATTATGTTAACTTTCAGTAGATGCATGATAACTAAAATGTTCATTCCAAAATGTTATGCGTTGGTTATTTAGGTATTGCCATTTTTTATGGTTTTCTATTGCGTGCCTTCATTTAAAATATTTTGTACCAAAATGTTGAAATATTCTCGTAAGACAAGACATTGAAAGCAGCATTAATTGCCTTCGTACGCTGATACCATAAGACAGTCTATGGACTTAGAGGATGATAATTAGTCCCATTGATTAGATTCATTGCTAGCGATTCTGTACATTCAGTTGATGTCAAGAAAATGTTGTATCACCTCATTAATTATCTAGAGTGTAGACCAACATTGAATCTTAACAGAGTTATCAGTATATAATCATTTTTATAAAAAAATTAACTGGTATTTTTTAGGTTTCATGTCAAGTACACTTACTAAAATCCCTCTTGATTCACAGTTAACTGTCAATTTTCATTGTTTGGGTTTATTTTAAGTCAATAAAAATCAAAATACTGAACTACTAATAAAGTGTTTACAGACATTAAGCAAAGACATGGTCAGTTTGAAAGATGTGGGAGTTTAGATGTGGACAGCAGGTGGAGCCTGATATAAAGAGGCTTTCAAGTTGCATTGTGGGATATGTAGTATCCAAGGTGTTTAATGCTTAACCCATACCAGGGACTAAAAGGCTGGCTAACTAGGCCTCTGCTGCTTCACTTTTGGACATTCTTTTTTAAATATGTCTCTTGCAACCCAACTTTGTGACAGTACTAAATACTAACACTAAAACTGGAGTACCTCTTTAAATTGCAGGGAATATAGCTGGTGAACATTTGGATATTACATAGCACAAAAAGAACAGTTGTAATTAATAATATAAATGAATGTTTCAGTGTGCCAGTATGTACAATGCATGCAAGGGCATGGATCTACACACCTACACAATGTCTGTTCTTACATTTGTATTTTGACATTTGTATACTATGGCTCTGCGCACAGATAATGTTTAAAATATTCTCAGATCTAATTTAAATATTTTTGATATCCTTTACTTTTTGCCCTCATTAAACGGCATATATATGAGACTGCTCCTAATACCACCCAAGTCGTAGGCAAGGGAAATTGATAATCATTTTATCACATTAATATATTAAAGCTGTCCCTCTTTGCTTGTTTCTCCATTATCCTAATTGAGTACAAATTGGTTAAGAGGGTGCTGCATAGCTATCAAGCTCCTTAGTTTTATCAGATGACAATTAAAGCCCACGAGATCCTATTAGGAAGAAAGCAGCTAATGTTTCAAGGCGCTGTGTCAGCTTACAGGGGGAAAGGGGGATGGTGAGCAGCAGGGGATGACAGGAAGATGATGGAAAGGGAGGGTAAAAAGCTGAGAGACTGGTCATGTGATCAGCTTGAGCTGAAATGTGAAGGAAGAGCTGACACTGTCATAGCAGATATTTACATTGTCGTGGCAGGTAGAGCACAGGTGTAACTAATAACATTAACAATGGATGTGTTTCATTTACCCCGCGACCCTGAATAGGATAAGCAATTCAGATACTGGAATGGATGTGTTTCATTGAAGTGTCCCAGCAAGCTATGGGCCAACATGCATAGTAAAACACCACTGGAAATTGCTTACTTGTTTACACCTGTAATGTGATTTTCCTCCTAAGATATGTTAACTTTTCGACCATGAAAAATACCTTTTTACAAAAAGAAAACTTGCTATTATTATTATTAAATCATATTGGGATATGATTAATAATTTTTGTGTAAATAAATATAGAAAGAGGAAAAAAAATGCAACTTATGTGTACTACAAAATACGGGTAATTAGTAAACAGTGATATCTCTAAAAAAAGATCTCTTTCTAAAAACATGAGAAATGAGAAATAAAAAGGGTTTTATCTTTACAATCCCTTTCATGTACATTTGAATGTGTCTCACACTGTAACTCTGTCCTAAGCCTGAACAATGTGTCCTAGCATAAGGACAGTGTATTACAAGGTTAAAGGGTAGAAAAAGAAGCAGGTGGCTTTGAGTAAAGCTTTCCTTGAAGTTAGTGGTCTTATCAGCAGCAGCCATATTACCAGTAATGTTATTAACGAGGGAAAATAATTCACATCATGTATTAACAAACATGATCTTGTTAATAGAACCAACAAGTCACATTGCACTGTTTTGATTTGGATAAGAAAGCTGTAAAACTCTAACTGACCTCATCTAGAGTAATATGACCTTGTGTGCATCAGTGAGAATGTAGACTCTTCTTTTATGATCCTACTTTATCCTCAGTTTTATTTTATTCACAAAGTTATAAAGGATTACACAATTTGGCCTTGTGTTTAGTCATTTTACAACTGAGAACAGGTTGGCCTGATGGGGGAACTATGACTATAGATAAATATAAATATGAATAAGAGAAATATAAAGTCTAAAAGCCACTTTACGTGGTGTTGCCATCCACTGACCTGGATTTGCCAAAATGTCTTATTATACTTATTGGCCCCTGTGGAAGTGCTTAAATCAAAAGGTAAAATGTTGTAAAATAAGACCAAATGTTTTTTTGTTTGTGTGGAAAAGCCCAAAAGATGGAAAAATCATATTTTCTATAAAAGCATGGAGAGTTGATGAAAGCACAAGAGGAGTTATATACCAATGCAGTTTGTTGTTTTATGATTTTTAAAAGCTCAACTGGTTTCTTTTGTTTTTTTAAAATACTAAACTTTGAACATTCATATTATATCTGAGACTTTGCCTTTGCACCACTCCTTGGTTACATTGTAGGTCTGTGTTTTAAATGTTAACATTAGATTACTCTGGTCACGGTTGGGTTATGTTAGGATTAGGTTTGGGTTTGGGTTTATTATTTTGTTTCGGGTAATGGTTAAGTTTTTCTCCTGGTTACTTAATAAAAGACAACTACATGCTTAGTTCATACAGTTCATTTCACAATCGGTTTAAAAACAGTAGGGTTTAGTGAATTTAGCTAAAGCAGAAAAGACGCTGTTAATTATATTCCCCTCAATCCAGACTTAAATGCCTTGCCTGGAAAAACTGAACGAACGTCATTTGTCTTATAAGCACACGTCTGTACTACAGGGCAGTATCTATATTGATAGGTTTGAACTTTGTCTATTTAAGGGTGGTCTGTTCAGGCCCTGACCCTCTTTTAATAAGATTATCTTCAACAAGAGCTGCAGCTTGGCGCAGACCCACGGTTACTTGACACTTTGGCTGCACTCCTTCACCTCATTACCTTGCACTGCCATGTCGTTTAAAAACCAAGATGATCTTCAGATTGACTGAAACTGAAACTGTCTCTAAAAAAAATCAAAAGATGCTTTGAATTTGTGGAATATTAAATATGCAGACTAGTATTTATAATATATTATTATACTATATATTTTGATATTATTTTCTTTATATTTAAGCCAGATGTAGAATATAGCTTGAATACTCTTCAACTACAATTTTTTTATTAATTATTAAACACCCTATGCCAAACACCCCTATGCCAAAGAAAACCACAATTTCAATTGGACAATGAGACAATTTGCCTTTTTACTTCATTAAAGATAACTAACACATCAGCATTACTTGAGATTGTAAGGTGATTAAATAATTATTGTTTTAAAGCACACTGGCTAAGAGACGTGTTTAATGGTGGCTTTTTGAAATCGAGCCATGACAAGTTTTTACACGGGACTAATCTGCTTCTCTGGCTAATTTGAGCCCCAAGGAAATAAACCCCTACCTAAAGCTACCTTGTAAGCCTTGCTCACATCCGTTGATGTCACACATGCATCACACATGGCCACACAAGCTAGCGAGTTCAAACTGATTACGTCACACCCACACACACATTGAAATAAACAGAAATAAACTTAATCTATAGACCATTTTCACAGCAGCCTGTTATACATGTCAAGGCAGTATAAACACAGGTGTAATTGATCTAATTAATGATGGTCCCGTTATATTCCCCTCACACCCTGGACACAAGCTGTTCCAACTCCTCCCCTCTGGAAGGCGCTACAGAGCACTGTACGCCAAAACCACCAGACACAGGAACAGCTTCTTCCCACTGGCCGTCACTCTGATGAACAGACTCTTCTGCATCTGCACTATCTGCACTTTTTTGTTGTTTTACTACTGTCTTTAATGTCCTTTTTATATTTTTTATATTTATCTTGTATATTGTGTGTGAAAAAAAAAAAGTACGAAGAGCAAGTGAAACCGGAGTCAAATTCCATGTATGTGCAAATTTACATGGCCATTAAAGCTGATTCTGATTCTGATTCTGATTCTGATATTGAGTGTGTCACAGCCATTTGTGTAAGCCAGCATGCACAATTAAGGCCCTGACCCACTTAAATGGAAGAGGGCCATAATTAATGTTATTAATTACACCAGTGTTTAACCTGCAATCCCATGTCAAAATGGAGGCTGTGAAAAGGGCCTAGTATTTCAAAACACAAGAAATATTGTAATATCTTGTGTAATACTTGTGTTTAATAGATCTCAAAAATATTTCTATATCAAAGAAATTCATATGTTGTTCTATCAATCACAGAGTTAAACCATCCACTAAATTGACTATTAAACACAAAATCACACACAAATCATCTTAAGACTGATAGAAGACCAAAACAAATCTTTGTAGTTGGTCATTTGAAAAGTTCATTGTCTCCACGCATCACTCAGGACAGTTTGTTGTATTTTACTCATCAGTCAGGAAACCACCAGTCATGTCGTGTTCACTCAGATTGATCAGGATAGCCTGTGCCCTGTTATTAAACCTACCTTTGTGAGACTGATTATGTTCAGCTTTTGTTGACCAGAGATGTGCTGATACAACTCTGGATGCTCTTTAAGGCCCGCTGCATTATATTGAAAGGTGTGTCTAACCTAACCTGTCTAGACTTATCTTTCTCCCATTTCAGTAAGCTACACCATCTTATAAAGATCAATCGTTCTCCTCTTAATTGATATATCATATTGGCAATTTTGGGTCAATGCTGAAAGCAGTATGTTACTGTCCAAACATCTAATGTGAGGACTTATTGTTGCTAATAATAATGGACATAAAGAATTTTCTTTAAATTTCGATTATATGATTATATGACCGTAAAATCAACATCAATGGCGAGTGTCATTACTTATAAACACATTTGACAGCTTCCTTTTGAATAACTATGAATTACAGCTGGAAAATGCAAACCCACCTGCTTCTGTTTCTTTCTAAGATCAAGCCAACGCAGCGTCACTGTGTACCTGGTCCACATTCAAATGTAGACATTGGGAAGAGGTGTGAGGCGTTTTGTTTATCTGTGTTAATATCTGTGGCTCTTAGACAAACATGAAATTGAAGTACTTATCACACCTGCTAATCCCTGCTTAATGGATATGTAGGTCATATTTTCTCTTTATGCTTTACACTCTATTCAAGAATTCAGTATGAAATATCAAACACTTATTATGCTCACTTTTGTTTGTGAAATGATATAGCTCAGTGTTATCTATTGCGCAGTTATCACTGTGGGCTATAGAGCAATACTCTAATGCAGCGGCCCCCAACCTTTTTAGAGCCACGGACCGGTTTTGTGTCAGACAATATTTTCGCGGACCGGCCTTCACGGTGTGGGCGCAAAATATGACGTAATAAATATGACGTAATACGACCGGCATAAAGACAATTATAAAGTGCATAAAGATACAACTCACCATTACGCTGCATTAGTGGAGCCCTGAGCTTGAGGGTTGAGGGTTTTAGAGCTTTTTTGGCGATCTCAGTAACTCTGCCTTGATTTTAATCCAGAACACCGAGTTGTAACGGACTTTTAAGTTTCATTTTTGGGGAAACGTATCACGTAACCTCTTGACATGTGTCAAGATGTTATGTTTGAGGCTACGCACAGACGGATGTATCCGGTCTTTTTTCAAAATAAAACATTTTTCCGACTTTTTTATATTTTTTTGCCCGGGGGGGGGGGGGGGGCGCTCGGAGGGGGGTCTCGCCCGGGGCGTAATTACGTGTAGAACCGCCACTGCTTGTTCTATACCTGTTGTGCAACACTAGTCATTCATTGTTGAAAGCACGAGTCACTTTTCTTCTACCAGCTGCTTCTGGTAAGGTTCAAACTCTTCCCTGGGCATACTTTTGGATTTTCTTCTCATCTGCTCCTTCTCTACGTTCCTCTTCATTGTCTCCTCTGGTGACACATTTGATTCAAGAGGAACACCATAGCTACGTTTAAATCTGTTCAGTTCCACAATGAGAAGGGGAAAGGGTAGCCAAGGCCTAGTGGAGGGGAGAAGGGTCCTAGTAACAACAACAAAGTATTAACAGCATGCTGTTCAAACTTCCCAAAAATTGAACTGTGGCTATTGTGTGTCAAGATTACTAGACCGTATCAATAACTTGTGGCTGGAGTAAAACCGCTAAAGAGCTTAGCTCATAATTGGAAGCAGACAATGGAAAGTCTTTACCTTGTCAACAAGATGTAGCAGGATAAACAATGAGGATGTAGGCCACTGCTGTCTACCTCACTAGCCAGTGCTAATTACTAAAGTAGACATGGGGTAATGTTGTAATAAACACTGATAAAGGCAAGTACAAATCCCATGATACAATAAGGGCAAACCGTTTTAATCAATAGTTACTACAGAACTATCAGAAGTTACTATATCCAGTATTTATAAAATGCAAATATGAAGCTTAAGCTGAAGTTTAGTCAGGAAGACTCTTTTTGCACTCGTTTTCATTCATAATCTCTCAGTCTCTATATTCTCCCTGCCATTAATCAGTTGATTGTTGGCGTTCACTTTAATTAACCAACCAGATTCTGCATGGTTTCCTTAAATCAATCGCATCGTTACTGCCAAACTTTAAAAAAAGTTCTGTTAAATTCTAATGACGTCGCCCCTGATTGAAATACTGCAGGTGGCATTGAGGGATGTCCAAATTATTATATAAGCCGATATTGATTCATTCGAATATAGCCAGATCGGCACTGATATAAGGAAATGTAAATTAAATATTTACACTCCTTTTAGATCAGTTTTGGTTTCCACTGACTCTTCTGAAAAATATCTAAAGCATTACTCGTAGATGCTCTACTACATGGTCACCAGCTTTGTGTCATCTGAAAACATTGGAAGAATAGAAGAATGGTTGAATTTAATTAAAGTAAGTTGGCCAAGGAAGCATTGCAAGAGCTTTATACAGAAAATAATGTATCATTATTGAAAGTGTCATATCAAAAGCACCCCAGCCTCTCCTTATTTATTTACTGATCATTGTTTGTTTTGTCTTTGGGAATGGATAGTCATTTGACAATGTCCTTTTTAGAAAATCAATAACAGTACACCCTAATTAAAATGTATTTGATGGATTATTGGCCAGTCTTGACGGGACCGCCGTCGTGAGTGGATTTCTGTATTAAGAGGAATCAAGAAGCTGTAAGATACTTAAATCTCCCTGAAAAGCTGTACTGTCCACTACTGCTGCCATGTATTCTCATCCTAAGACTTTTAACGATGCTTTGGACTTAACACCCCAGTGACCTAAAACCTCTGTACCTAACACAGAACTTATCAGGCTCTGGACGTTGGGGTCATAGGTCATAAACAACTATAAGCTTTACCTTAAGCTTACTTAAAAAGACTATTTTACTAAAACAAGCCCTGTAGAATGCATCCGTTATTAATGTGCAAACTGAAATTTATTTGGAAGTTTCATTGTATATTAGCTAAAACCACATTTGTCAAACCCAAGTTTACAGTTTCATTGTCGAGTTGACACAAGTTTGAAAAGTACATTTCACAGTCAATGGTGTGATGATCAGGCAAGTGACTCAAATGCAAGGATCACACAAAACTGAAGTGAAGTGCAAAAATCCAAATTAACTAGAGATGAACTAAATTAAACTTCATAAACTAAAAAGGTAATGTGGAGGAGAAATGTTTTATAATAATGCGTAATATTAGGTATTGTGTTTTTAGATTTGTTTTAGGCGTAAAGTACCACTGTAAAAGTAATTTAACATCAGCCCAACGAGAGATTAGAAGGGAACCTTGAGCGTAGAACTGTTTGCAGTGGCCTTGTTCTGCTCAGGAGACAGCCAGAGAGCCCAAACCAAAACAACGATAAGGGGAGACGTCAGCGATGCAGTCGCATTCCTTAATAGTAACCGGATTGAGCTGGCATACGGAGAAGGGGGTCGGAGGCGGGGTGGTACCTGTTTGAATGGATATAATAATGTGTCTGTTTGATTATTCGGGGGTTGTTGCGTTAGACAGACGGGAACGGGAGCTGTTGTCTAATGATACCGGGCACGATTCGTTTTATTTGTAAACTATGTGTTTCAAATAAATCTATGTGGAGTGAACTTTAAAACAAACTCTCTGTGTTCTGTGGGTGTGTCGATTACTGAGGTCCTGAGTGAGTCCCTGTGGCGTCTCACGAGCAGTCGGATAGGTAAGATTCAAGTTCATACAGCATCAGGTTAAGAAGGAAATCAGCCACAACAGTAAACATGGTTTAACATTATACTTGTATGTATATTATACTGATATCATCAGGATGTTGGCATGCACAGCCTCTCAATAACGCTAGTATTAGCTGGCTTTTGACTCTAGTCTTGTTAGTTTTGCATTTTCAAACATGGAAATGAAAACTTGGTAATTTAATTCTTTTAATGGTAAATGGAGTTTCGGTGTGGATTTTCAGAGAATGAGTAACCAAAAGTAATAGATGATGTTGAACCAGTATGGATTTAATTAGAGCATGTGCAACATCAATACAGATTTGTTACTTTGCCTTAAAAGCTATGTGTGTTTGTCTTTCTGAGAATTATACATAAATTACTCAACAAACCAAAATGTTTGTTCTATCAAATACGACCACATTATACCTCCTGCAGGTACTTCACATTGTGTTTTTGTATATTCTTAATTAAACGTTCAAACAATCATTTGCATGTGGTTTGATGGTTAGTCTCAAGGGACAACATGGGCAACAGATCTTGTGAAGAGCTGTTTGGAGAACAGGTTTTTTAAATTGACACAAAGTTGATGATTATCGTAGTGTAGCCAGTGTGTCTGCAGTGACTGGACTTCATGTATTAGACTGTTCAAGGAACAGAAGGTTTTTCATAATTTTTCAATATTTTTTTTTCATCCGTACTGCGAGACTGAGGAGAATGTGAGGGTTGTTTTTAAATTATTCTTATAATCCCTGGTTGTTTCTTCTATGGACAAATCATCATGCCATTTGGTTGTTATTCACACTGCTTTCATGTTGTAAGATTTGATATAAGTTTGATTTATTTTTGACAAGTTCGGTAAAGTCTTTCAAGATAAATTTCTTAATGTTATTTTTTTTATGAACGCTATAGCTTTGTGTTTTACTGTTTTGTAGGGAATAATCTTGTCAGAGATGATGCCAAGCCTTAATGACCTGGAAATGGACGCAGTAGAGGTTACAGAACCCCTGGACAACCAAACGTACTGCAAATGTAATAAGAGATCTAATGTTGTGGCTTTTCTCATGAGAAATGCTTTCGTCATTGCCACAATGGCTGGTGTTGCATTAGGTAAGTGGTTTTCAAACACTGTTATTTATTCTCCTGCCTGAATAATGTATTTTAATCTGCCATTGATTTGCCATATCATTAATAATGACAACTTGTGACTACTTGTTTGTTATAGTTTGTTACTTATCTAGCACTGTTCTGTGTACTGTCTCTTCTGCATTTGGTATTTTGACCTCACTGATTTGTGTTAATTTTTCTCTAAGGGATTGGCCTGGGCTTTAGTTTACGACACATTAACATGTCGGCCAAGGATGTACAATATTTAACCTTTCCTGGAGAGCTTCTGATGAGACTCCTGCAAATGTTGGTGCTTCCTCTCATCATTTCTAGTGTGATTGCAGGTGAGAGCCACACTTCAGCTTGGTTAAACTGGATTTAAGGCATGATTTTTCAATCAACCTATAACATATGGTATAATCTTCCTGATAATGGTAGATACACAAAATGTATACTAAAAGTACACTCGTGGCTGGCGCAACTGTTACTAAGCCTTAAGACAAATGAAAGTGTAGCACAGGGAATGTGTTGAGCAGAGGCTCACAAACTCACAAAGTCTGGGTTTCCCCAGAAAAGATATCAACTGATTCTGTACTTTAGCTGATCTTTTTGTTGTTGTTGCCAACCGTGAAACATCTGCTCTTGAGTTTATTGACAGGTTTCAGTTTAATTATTACATTTTTAACCTTTAACTTTTCACCTTATTTTTAGTTTGATGTTGTGCCCCTACGCTGTTCAAGTAGAGCATTATCCAAGATATTGGAAAAACTATATTCTGTATATTTCAATTTGAATTGTCCCATTATATGATATTCTGGTAATATGTTTGGTATAAAGTATGTTAGGTTATTAATACGCTATATCTATCTATCTATCTATCTATCTATCTATCTATCTATCTATCTATCTATCTATCTATCTATCTATCTATCTATCTATCTATCTATCTATCTATCTATCTATCTATCTAGCTAGCTATCTATCTCTGTGAATAAATAAATAAATACAATAACATGGAGTTATGTTGAAATCCATATGTTTTTTTTTATTTCAGGACTGTCATCTGTGGACAAGAAGGCTTTTGGGAAAATTGGGCTAAAGGCCTTCAGCTATTACATGGTCACCACATTTATTGCTGCATTCACTGGCATCGCCTTGGCTGTTCTTATGCAACCAGGGAAATCATCCAGGACTGCCTCAGTGTCCTCTAGTGGTAACGCAGAGGCTGTGCAGACTGTGGATTCAGTTCTAGATGTAATCAGGTGCGTGTTAAAATATTCCTTGGTAACACAATTGTTTCAGTGTAAAATATATGGAATAATGGTACAGTTGGAAGTTTAAAACACCTAATCACTGTTTTTGTTTTATACAGAAACATGAATCCCTCAAATTTGGTGGAAGCTTGTTTCAGAAAGGTAAGATCTGCAAGGGCTATTTGTTCTAGATTCATAGTCACTGTTTCATAATAATAATAATAATAATAATAATAATAATAATAATAGTTGTATTTTTATTTATATATATATATATATATATTTTTTTTTGTATTGTAGATTTTACTGTTTTCTACCGTTTATTATTTATATTGTTTCGATGTTTTACTATGTCTCTTGTGTGCCCCCTGTTTGCTGCTGTAATCCTGAAATGTCCCCACTGCGAGACTAATAAAGGAATATCTAATACTTAATGGTTAACATTTGCTTATTCTATTTTATCTAGTACAAAACCGTTTATTCCAGGAGTGTGACAGCAACCAGTGAAAACCGTGAGATTCCTTTTTGTTTGTTATATTCCTATGAATAGTGCCAAATGTTTGTCTAAACCAGTGTCACTTATGTTTAATTTGTCATATGTCTGATCTTCATTATTCTGATCACATTGTCACAACAGCACCTAGTCCTAACGATATTCCTTCGGCCCCTATAGATGGCACAGTACCACTACCAGGGCCGGGAACCTCAGACGGAGTCAATATTTTGGGTCTACTGGTTTTTTCTGTCGCCTTTGGCCTCATCTTGAGCTGTATGGAGAATGAAGCAAAACCTCTGAGGGATTTCTTCGACTGTCTGAATAAAGCCATTATGCGTCTGGTGAACATAGTCATCTGGTAAGCACAGGAAGATCAACTGTGTGTAGTCTTGTTAATGCATATTTTAACTTGCATTAGCGATCAATTTGATCATGATATTTATCCAAAGCTGAGTGCCAGGCTGCTACCATCTCTACTGTTACAGCAGTGTTTTTCAACCTTTTTTGAGCCGCGGCACATTTTCTACAATAAAAAAAATCCCGCGGCACACCAACAACCTAAAAAGTTACAAAATGTCACATTGTAGCATAATACAGCATATATGGTAGATCATTACTGCGCTACCTACTGGCATGGAAGAGTATTCCGTGTTTCAAGTAAACCCGATCGCTCCATCAGACTAAAAAAAAAGTGTTATCACTTTGTTAGAAAAATGAAAATAAAGTTATGCAAAAAAGAACTAATATTTAGTTACTACTAAATAACTTATTGTGGAAAACAATAAACTATTGCAAAACAAAATGGAATGAGTGCAGATATGTGAGCATCAGGTTGTATCAGTATTAGTGGCTGCAGTGAGCTGCTTTCCTCTACAAATATTTTTTAAACGGGGTTGTAGATTTGATACGGCTCTCAATTCATGCTCAATGATGAGAGACACAACAGCAGAAAGCTGACCTCACAGAGATCTCATAAAGAAAGGCTTTTGGCGAAATGCCAAGAATCAGTAACCTGTTAACGGCGGACAGTGAACATTTAAAATCAGCATTTCCTCTTGCGCCCCACCTGTAATAAATACCGCCCCAGTTTGATAAATACTGACTTAAAGGAAACATGGTGTTCATTTATTTTAATGACAACCACAAAGTGTGCAGGCTTTATCACTGCAGGGTGTTTTTCAGGCTTCAGGAAGAATATTTCCAGAGCCTCTCTAAGTCAGAAACGTCATTTATGGAGCTCCAGGCTGTTTGTCTTGACCTGCAAACACATGAACTGTTAGGCTTTAACAGTGAGAGCTCATAGCTTAAAATACTAATAGCTTCAGCAGCAAATCCCATTGTGAAAAGTCTCTCTCTCTCTCTCTCTCTCCCTCTAGCCACTATATTGCAGCTCAGACGCTCAACAATGGAAAATCATTTGCGGCAACTAAATATTTTTTTGGACCAAATAAGTGAAATTGGACATTTTCCCACGGCACACCTGACGATCTCTCACGGCACACTGTGCCGCGGCACAGTGGTTGACAATCACTGTGTTACAGAGCTCATTATGTGCTGTTTTATTTGTTTGTCCGGTTTTGGCTCGTGATAAACAATTGTCAGTGTTTTTGTTTCGTACCTGAGGTTGAGTGCTTGTGATTTACTGAATATGTGATCATGTGCGTACTATTGCGCTAACTAGGAAATATTGTGAGAACATATACCCAAATGTGGATACGCTCACTGAATACAACATTGAGCCTCATCGCCTCCCTCTGCCTTGTCTCACCTCTGTATCACAGGTATTCCCCAGTGGGACTCTTCTTCCTACTGGCAGGACAGATTCTGAAGGTGACGGACTCTGGAGAGATCGGTCTCGGAGTTGCCATGTATACTCTCACTGTAGCCATTGGCCTCCTAATCCACAGCCTCTTCACCCTTCCCCTCATCTATTTCATTGTCACGCGAAAGAATCCCTTCAAATTTATGCTCAGTCTACTCCAGCCTCTCACCACTGCCTTTGGGACTTCGTCAAGGTGAGACACAGTCTTGATATTAACCATGGCAGACGCATGAACAACAACTGTGGAATGGCAGTGAACTTTTGATACTAAGTGGGATAAAAAAGTATTTAGTCAGCCACCAATTCTCACCAGTTCTCCCACTTAAAAAGATGAGAGAGGCCTGTAATGTTCATCATAGGTATACCTCAACTATGAGAGACAGAATGAGAAAAGAAAATCCAGAAAATCACATTGTCTGATTTTTAAAGAATTTATTTGCAAATTATGGTGGAAAATAAGTATTTGGTCAATAACAAAAGTTCATCTCAATACTTTGTTATATACCCTTTGTTGGCAATGACAGAGGTCAAACGTTTTCTGTGAGTCTTCACAAGGTTTTCACACACTATTGCTGGTATTTTGGCCCATTATTCCATGCAGATCTCCTCTAGAGCAGTGATGTTTTGGGGCTGTCGCTGGGCAACATGGACTTTCAACTCCCTCCAAAGATTTTCTATGGGGTTGAGATCTGGAGACTGGCTAGGCCACTCCAGGACCTTGAAATGCTTCTTACGAAGCCACTCCTTCGTTGCCCGGGCGGTGTGTTTGGGATCATTGTCATGCTGAAAGACCCAGCCACGTTTCATCTTCAATGCCCTTGCTGATGGAAGGAGGTTTTCACTCAAAATCTCACGATACATGGCCCCATTCATTCTTTCCTTTACACGGATCAGTCGTCCTGGTCCCTTTGCAGAAAAACAGCCCCAAAGCATGATGTTTCCACCCCCATGCTTCACAGTAGGCATGGTGTTCTTTGGATGCAACTCAGCATTCTTTCTCCTCCAAACACGACTAGTTGAGTTTCTACCAAAAAGTTATATTTTGGTTTCATCTGACCATATGACATTCTCCCAATCCTCTTCTGGATCATCCAAATGCTCTCTAGCAAACTTCAGACGGGCCTGGACATGTACTGGCTTGAGCAGGGGGACACGTCTGGCACTGCAGGATTTGAGTCCCTGGCGGCGTAGTGTGTTACTGATGGTAGCCTTTGGTACTTTGGTCCCAGCTCTCTGCAGGTCATTCACTAGGTTCCCCCGTGTGGTTCTGGGATTTTTGTTCACCATTCTTGTGATCATTTTGACCCCACGGGGTGAGATCTTGCGTGGAGCCCCAGATCTTGTTTGTAGGTGACCAAATACTTATTTTACAGAGGAATTCACCAATTAATTCATTAAAAATCCTACAATGTGATTTCCTGGATTCTTTCCCCCCATTCTGTCTCTCATAGTTGAAGTGTACCTATGATGGACATTACAGGCCTATCTCATCTTTTTAAGTGTGAGAACTGGTGAGAATTGGTGGCTGACTAAATACTTTTTTTCCCCACTGTATATGTTTTTTTTTTCTTCACAGTTCTGCAACCCTACCGATTACCCTCTACTGTATGGAGGAAAATCACAACATGGACAAACAAGTGACACGCTTCATGCTCCCTATTGGGGCCACAATGAACATGGATGGTGCAGCACTCTATGAAGCTGTAGCTGCTTTATTCATTGCCCAGATTAACAATATGGAGTTTAAACTGGGTCAAATCATTGTGCTCAGGTAAACTTAAAACACATTGAGCTCAGATTGGTCAAATGTTGTTGTTTTTTCAGTTGATCACTGAATTAATTCACATGAGTGACTGAAGACTGAACCGATTGAGATGGAAAAGTGCAGTCTTTACATCAGATTAATTCCCGTTGAGTTGGTGTATTTTCAATGCTTGAAACACAAATTCATAACGTAACATCACTGTTTCTCCTCTTCAGCTTGATTGTCACAGTTGCAAGCACTGGTGCAGCGGGCATCCCACAGGCCGGCATGGTCTCCATGATACTTGTGTTGGAGTCAGCTGGGTTGCCCACTGAAGATATATCACTGCTCATGATAGTTGATTGGATTCTGTAAGTGCACATGGAACCAATATCTGTTTCAGATGTTGACGTTGAGATTTTCATCGTTTGATATTAATTATTGAAAAGGCTTTTGGGTTTTGATTGAGTTTAAAGTGTAACTTCACCCCCAGATCTAAGCCCGATTCACCCACTGCACATTTTGGTAAAATGCAAGGGGCTGACCTATTAGGGGTGGTTCACTTTTTTATATATTGATAACTTTCATGAATTCGATAAGTCCTCACCTGTTCACTCGGCATTGTCCTTTTATGTTCAGGGCTTATTTAAAACAGTAGATGGCGTGTTGAGCCATTTTCAATCCTGTAAACTTGGGTGTAGTTGTGGTCAAGTCACACTGAGTTCCTAATTTAACCTCAGATCTTCTTCTTTGTTGATAGGGATCGTCTACGGACTACCACCAATGTGCTGGGTGACTGTGTCGGTGTGAGTGTAGTGCAGCATCTGCATGTCCACAGACGAGGACAACTTCCAGATGTGAGCCTCGTGAGGCTTGACAGGATCTGTGTTGGCTAATAATGTGATATGCTTTTGTTGAAGGATGACAAAATACTTCTTTGTCTGGGTTAAATTGATATGGTCCATTTTTACTACCCAGTATACAATAAAAGTTGATAATAATATAGCTTGCAATATGGACCGTTATCCCCAGACAATTGTTTTAACTCTTCAAAAAACAAAACGGTGAAAAACTACCTTTCTTGCAGGTGTTATTGGAACACGTGTTAAAAAGGTGGCCGATCCCCTTCTGTCCCTCTTTGAGTTAACGGACATAACCCTCATAGTCCCTGTAATCTATCTGTATTCTTTTTGTTGTTTGTAATCTATTTTCACCCCAATAATACTGACATTTTATGAATAAACCATGCCATTAGTCCCAACTGATAAAATTCACTTAAAATAGTTGTGCTTTCTATAGGAACCAAACAGTACTTTGCGGATTGTGGCAAATTAGATTTGTCATTTGTAAGGATGAATATTTTTTTTGTGTTTTTTAAATGTCTAATATCCTATAATATTCTTTAACTCTATATTATTAGTACTATTGTAGACGTCAATCCAACCCATGAAACCTATGATGAGTAGAACTGCAGATATTTTTCATAGGCAACAATCTACCGCCATCTGGTGGCAGGACATCAGAGACAAAGAAATATCTCGGTGACCCAGTTACACACAGACGATCCATATAAACACATCGAACTGTTAAATGCTTTATGGTAGTGCACTTTATGAAAGTAAACACAATACAGTGTGGGCCTGGAACTGAACGCGACTTTGTTTTCTCTGTAAAAAGCTGTATGTACAATTAAATCAAATTAAACAACATTTCAAGATATGAAAATCAATTTATTGACTAAGGATAAGAACTCACACATCTTTAGATGACCACGAAATGGGATAAGCCACAATTGAAAGCAAGGCACGCCTTTTAGTTGAAATAAGATAGAAAAGCCGACAATTTACAGACTTATTTAGTCAAATGAGTCATTAAAACAATGCTGGTATGTTATTAAACACCTAAAGCTATTTCAGCATCTCAACATTTCTCAATCCATTTGTTTGCCACAAATCCAGATCTGTGGGGAAACAAATGTTTTTAGACACAAGTCTGGGCATGTTGCAGTATTTCAGTACTGTGCAAAGTAGCGTTATTAATAAAAAAACTGTAAACGCACCCGAAATGTATTTTTCAGCCAAGCGGCCAATGGCAAGAGAAGAATAGGAAACTGTGGCTGCCCCCACTGGGTGATAAGTGCAATGCCAAAGCAAAGCTACTGTGTCTCATGACATCGCCCAGAGCTCAGTGCTGCTGTGAGGAGAGAAAGGGAGGGAGGGAGGGGGTGTAGGCATCACAGCTAGGAAACAAGAAAAAAGGAGGGGAATTCATATGGAGGTGGGGTTTAGTCAAGAGCGAGAGTGCTTAATAGAGATGGTGAGAAAAAGAAAGAGAGAGGGATTGTGAGTGCGTGTGTGACGGAGGAAGATGCTGTTGCCAGGGAACAGAGCTGAAGTAGAAACGTCCATTTCTTCCAGTTCGCAGGAGGTTAGAAACACGTTACATCATGGACTGAGGAGTGAGGCGAAAGAAAACAGCTGATCCCGACTCCCAGCAGCCAAAGGGAATCAAAGAGAAGGTAGGCAGGTGTGATTATATAACCATCATAACACATACGGGTGACGTCATCACATCAGGATTAGAGCCTAGGGTGGGGGCATTAGCGTTGGTAGAGGGAGGAGGAGGAGGGTAGAGGGGGATTCAGCAGAGATGAGCAGAAGTAGACGGGAGGAAGAGAGATCAAGAGTAATCATCATGACACGGGCTGAAGGCGCAGGGCGAGGATTATCTGTATTCCAAAATGCAGCATGGGATCTGATTTGCAGACGAGACTGAAACGATCAGAGCAGGATGGCGTTTGACGTGTGATGACCCTGACTCTCCTAACTGTCCTCTCTGCAGGAGGACACCATTTCTCTCTCAGCCTCCATTAGCAGCATTAGTAAACAGCAAGAATCATCCAGCAGCCCAGATCCTGGGCACTCTAGTGTCCCACCTGCAGATGTAAACAATGACGACCCTCACTCTGCTGAGGCCGATTTAAGGAGGAGTAGGAAGGAACTCAAGAGGAACATCTGGAAGCAAAACAGGGAAGCTTTCAAAACGGAGAAGAGGAAGTCTTCCTAATTAAGGTATGGGATTGCCTTCAGGAGCTGTGATTTTTCTGGTTTTGGCAGAATTAAGTGCTTTTCAGGGGACCGAGTCTCAATCAGTGACCTTTTCAGTGCTTTGTTTCATTCCGTTACTGTTTGGTGAGTCGATGTTTCCATTTGTCAGATAGGGAATGAAGGCAGTCGTGACAGAATAGCTTTTCTCCTTTCACACATGTTTTAAGGCCCTGAAAATGTTCATTCTCAGCCATCTTTTCATATAAGTATAAGCTTCTTTCTGTGCTCTTCTCACTTGCTACGTTTGTGTACCAGTCAGGATTAATCTGATCAAACCACAGCAATTCCATCCAGTTTATGCAATTATACCTACATTTGTTTTTAACTTTGATTGTTGCTTATTTGGTCATAAATAATGTTCATAAATAGTGGTCGAGCTAGTGTTTGGGAAATGAAGGCTGCTCGGCCATCTGGACTCAAATCCCAAACGTGTGCTGCTGCAACATTACTTTGTGTCCATCAATCAGCAATTCACTGTATGAGCAGCTGAGGCTTGTCAAGAGACATCTGCACAGACAACAAACCACACGCACTGGTCCGTGTGAATGTTCCACTTCGTTCTCAGCTAGTCAAGCCCCTCTTTCATTCTTAATTTAGCAGGGAAAATGATCACACTGTTTTTCAAAGCCTTTTTTTTTTTTTTCTTCAAAAGATTAGGTTATGAGAACAGACAAAGGCAAATCAAAGTGTGCCAAAAAGATCTTTATTAAAGTGGCGTTCAGGATTTCCCCATCAAGCATATATCAAACACTACAACTTCCTCTCGGGATAGCACAGTGTCAACACTGAACCGTCATTTAGATGCAATCCCAACACAGCAGCTCCAGCAGCATGCAGCCTGAGGGGCCTGTGCCTTTTAGACCACATTTTCAGTTTTTCTCAGTATAGGCTTCGATGTGTCTCACTGTAGCACATCAGTGCCGTCCCAGTGGACAAATGGACTGTGGTAACGTCTGCTGCAGCATGACCTCTGGCTGGGACAGTGATGTAGGATGGACACTCCTCCCCCATATGCACAGTTCTGACAGGAGACTCATACACGATGTTCACTCTGTGCATGACTGACCCTTGTGTGACAGCTTGCAGCAACCGACTCAAGAAAATGACGTGCAGCGTCGGATGGAGACTTTATTTCATGCCTGATTTGGTTATGTAAAATATGGAAGTTCAGATGAGTATCTGCTCTATGGTGACACGTGTGATTTGCTTGTATCACCCTGAGGGGGCTGTATGAGCAATGTTGTGTTTTATTTTTGTCTCATTCCCCGGGGATGTAGGGAAAGGAAACGCGCTGGGACTTAGTTTTGACAATACTGTATTTGACAATATCATGATACAAGCATTAACCATGGCAAACTAGCACTAGTGTTTTAAGAAACTGACGTTTTATGTCACGTGATACATTTGCTATGTGTATCATGTTTGTTAGAAAAGGATAAATGTTGAAGATTTGGCAAGATTGTTGGTTTGATTCTTCATTACACTCATGTTATCCTTTAGCTGCTCTCCAGAGCACATCATTACAGCTCCTAAAAGCTGTATATAGTGGATACGTCAGCTTTTACTTACTTAAGGGGCACTCCAGCAATTTAGTATACCACACCCATAAGGTTGTTTGACTTTTGAGAGAGAGAGAGAGAGATGTAAAAAGCAATGAGGCAAAAGGATGAGCAGAGATATCCTAATTTTCCATTCCTAGTGTGGTTCAAACTCCAGAAACAGTGAATCCTACATTTCCCACAATGCAACCGGATAGTGTATTTTATTTAACCCTCCCTTCCTGATGAACACACATACCTTTCCAACTCCACACCTTCAGTTTGTCACGCTGGCTGTCTGTCGTAAGTTTGTCGCAATTATGAGTTTAAAGCTAAAGTTCAGATAATCCTGATGGAATCATCAGGGTTTCATGAAATGGGTGGAGTTCCCGTTTCAAACAGCTACAATTACTGTATGTTTTAACAGACTTTAACTCTTGGTATCCGGATTTTCATTGTTTCATTTGTTTGTCAACCACAGTTAGCTGAAGCCTGTCCTCCTTGGTAGAGGATGGGGACAGCAGAAGCCACGTTACGCATGGACAGCATGGAGGTTAAAGATGAGTGGCAGGATGAAGACTTCCCCAGGTAGAGTGTGTTTGTGTGTGTGTGTGTGTGTGTGTGTGTGTGTGTGTGTGTGTGTGTGTGTGTGTGTGTGTGTGTGTGTGTGTGTGTGTGTGTGTGTGTGTGTGTGTGTGTGTGTGTGTGTGTGAGAGCAGTTTGTCTGATTTGTTTGGAGGCTTTGACAAACAGCCCCGGCTCTGATGGTTCTGTTGAATGCTGAAGGGCAGCAGGTGTGTTCTTTCCTTGATGCAGTCGTTACGTGTTACGTGATTATGTTGTATCATGTCAGTGAACAAATTAGCAGCGAGCACAGAGAGAAAAAGACATCAAGTCAAACACGTCACAGTGTCCGGCAATGGAAAAATATAGTCGGCTAGCCACTCGTTTACTGGCTAAACTTATTTCTATTGCAAAATAAATGTGTTTGTGGAAAATGAGCAGAGGAAACAGATTATTCAAGCACATCCAGTGTATTCACAACATGTATATACAGCTGCAAGTCATTGTGGTATTTATAAGATATAATAATATCTCAATGGTATTCTGGTACCTGTTGGTTAAAGCTTACACAATACAAATACTATAATTAGATAAAGGAGAAGTAATGGACATGTACAGCACAATGAATGTAGAGGCAGATAGTTTAAACATGAGATCTATAGAAGAGAAACATTTCAAGATTCTTTAACGCAGCAAATAGTTTTCCTCTTCCCCACTGTTTAATCCACTCCTGAATATCTGGAGCTGTCTTTAACTTGCATCTACAAAGCTACTGGCAACATAATAACAGCAATTATGAAAACGGCTCCATCAGCTCGCCCATATTTGTGGTGTTTTAGGGCGTGTTTGTCTATGCATGCATGTCTGTGTTAATGTCTTTCTCCGTGTGTGTGTGTGTGTGTGTGTGTGTGTGTGTGTGTGTGTGTGTGTGTGTGTGTGTGTGCGTGTATGTGTGTGTGAGTGTGAGAGTGAGTGTTCTCTACTATAATCTGGCCATCATGTGCCCCCAGCATTGAGGGTTCAGATGTCTTATTATAATGTCAGGGGGAGTTTGGTAATTACTGGTGTTGCTTTCTCAAACAACACATCTTTTTTTCCAAAGACACACTGTTGTTAGATAACAAAAGTGCCACTCCAACAACAAAATACTAAGAGTGAAAATGCTAGTAATGACATGCTCATATTTGATAGTATTTCATTTTTCATTGATCATAGAAATGTAATGTTAATGCTTGTAACTGCAAATGACATAAAGAAGAACCAAAACAATCATTAAAAGTGCCATATGAGATTCAGAGCCTTAATATATCAGTAAACTGTTTGTTATAAAAATATATAGTGCAGTTACGTCGAGGTGGAAGTGTAGCAACCACCATCCGATTCCCCCATCAGGCAAACACTGTTAGCTCTGTCATCACTGTTGTAGTTTGCACTATTAGCACTACTAACCACCAGCTCAGCTGTTGCCATGTTGAGAGCTGTTGAGAGTCAATCAAAATGCTCCCAATCGCATAAAGCACCTTTTAACTTGGTAACAGAGAAACAAAAGGCCAAAGAGAAAGAATAATTCTGATATATATCATTCTATTTTCTGTTTATATTGTTTTATTGATTCTATATTGTCTTTACAATGCATATGAATGTGTTTCTCTTCAGGCCACTACCAGAGGATGGATATGTTGATTCTTCATGTGGCCTCACTGACAACAGAACCAGTAAGTGGAACAAATGCTCCGCATTAATATGTACTTTTAAGATACACTGTATCTAAACTTTTCGGCCGTGCCTGTCCAGATCCTCCCACCACTCTGAATGTGGGCGAGTCCTTGGCCCAGCGTAAGCGTCGCACTCTGGTCGCCCCCGACATGAACCTCTCCCTGGATCAGAGCGAGGGGTCGGTGCTCTCTGATGAGTTTCTGGAAACGCCTGACGACCTGGACATCAATGTAGACGACCTGGAGACTCCTGATGAAACCGACTCTCTGGACTTCATCAACAATGGCAACGAGCTGGAGTGGGAAGGTAAGAGATAGGTCAAATGATATTGATTTAGATGATCAATAGTGGAAGGCACACTCCCTTGTTTAGGTCAAGGTAATCATATTTCGTCGTATATGTCCTCCTCGGTTTGAGTTCAGCCTTCATACCTGGAAGCTGTGAAAAAAAATATCAGATGCATGTCAAAAATCATAGTCAAAGATGAATTTTCACGACCTTTTACTAAATGTTTTCAATAACATTTAATTTTCTTGTTTAATTACTTTAATTCTGGTCGGCGAAGAGTATAAATACTGTCATGTCGATCCGTATCTGCCTGTGATGTTTGTGTGATTAAATTTTTTTGAAGGAAGGCAGGTGTGGAAGGACGGTTAAACAATGTGACCATAACCATTTTGTGTTGCCTTGTCTAGATGACACTCCTGTGGCTACTGCCAAGCGTCTTCCAGGTGAAAGTGATGAGGAGAGAGACTCCTCCGGTCGACTGTGGAGAACAGTGATCATCGGTGACCAGGAGCAGAGGATCGACATGCAGGTCATCAGACCGTACCTCAGGGTTGTCACACATGGAGGTTAGCGCGTGTGTGTGTGTGTGTGTGTGTGTGTGTGTGTGTGTGTGTGTGTGTGTGTGTGTGTGTGTGTGTGTGTGTGTGTGTGTGTGTGTGTGTGTGTGTGTGTGTGTGTTGGAAGACCAGTACTGACATTACGGTTTTTGATCAAAGGTGGTGATAGGTATTTTTTTATGCAAATATGAATAACTTAGTTGAAGAAAGAAACGTTGCACTCAACCAAAGACCATCCAGATACAGCTGGGTTTCATGTCACTATAGTCAAAGTCCATCAAATAGAGTGTGTGTGTGGATCTGAGTTGTTACAGGGACAAACTCTCAGTTGGTCGTTTATGAGGCAGGTTCACTGTAAAACCTTACACAGTAATTCTTACCCTCACAAAGATTATAATGTAATTCTACTGTGTGACTATTTTAGAACACCGCCAGCTACCTTAGACTTAACCAATGGCTTAGCAATAAGTTTGCAAGAGAGTTTTTTGGAAATGCCATCTCATCCACGTGTGTGTCCTTTTATACACGGTTATTCCACTCTGCCTTGATTGGCTTGTACTGGTTACACATTGGTGGAAGGTCGGTAGGGATAATGATTAGCACTGAGATTTGGATGTTTTCATAAGGATGTCAGCCTTGTATAGTGCTATCATATATAATTGCAATTTGTTATGCACGTTGCCTATATTTAATGGAATACAATTTCAGATGGAGATTAAAATCCTAACGGTAACCTTAATGTTGATATGGCACCCTCATTATCAATAAAATAAAAGGCACCCTGTTTTAGAGGATGTAGTTTGTAGTGCTGTTGGACTGTGCTTCGTTATAGTAACAGGGGTTTGGTTATTTTTCCTACTCATTAATATAAATGGAGTGGACAATTAATAGGAAGACCGGTTCACAACAAGCATGCAAAGAACACACATTAAAAACTTGAACAAAAACGTTGGTAGGTTTTTATTTCAAAACAACAATAAATCATACTTGAGCATCTGATAAATACAACATGCAAATCATGAAAAGCAGATCATTTTCAGTTTTCATAGTTTTTCAGATCTCCATAATAAAGCTGCAGTTATACCATTCTTGCCATGATACTGAGTGTGTGTCTCCCTCCTCGTTCAGGTTATTATGGCGAGGGTCTGAATGCCATCATCGTGTTTGCAGCCTGCTACCTTCCTGACAGTGGCTGTGAGGACTACACGTACATCATGGAGAATCTCTTCCTGTAAGATCCATTCTGTATTCTTTACTTTGTGAAGTCCATATCTGGATTGGTTCCACTCAATGTGAACATAGGATTTGTTTTTCATCATATATGGTACTGTACAATAAAAGTCAGATCTGAGCTTGTTTGCTCTGTCCTCAGTTACGTTGTGAGCAGCCTGGAGCTGCTGGTGGCAGAAGATTACATGATTGTTTACCTGAACGGAGCAACTCCTCGCAGGAAGATGCCCGGCATCAGCTGGCTGAAGAGATGCTACCAGATGATCGACAGGAAGTAAGTTTGGCCGACCGTGATGGAACTGAGAACAAAGACAAGAATGTAAAACTAATGTTGTCGATGCTGAAGATAAATGATGATACAATCTGGACTCATTATGATTCAAATGTTATGAGAAGGAGAAAAGCTTGAACACTTGAAATTTCTCCTGCAGACTGAGGAAGAATCTCAAGTGTCTCCTCATTGCTCACCCAACGTGGTTCATCCGCACCGTCCTGGCCATCTCAAGACCTTTCATCAGGTGAGGATACATTCAGTGTGGTTTGTAGTCTATCCGTTGAGTTACTTATGGGCGCAGACAGAAGATAGATAACAGCATTGTGACATAATGATTCAGACCATAACAGAACATATAAGAATAAGAGCTGTGCTACAAGTCCTTGGCATGACGACAGATAAATGATACACGTGTTCAGAATGGATCACTTGTGACACTTCTTGCATGTTGTTGATGCGTTCTGCAGCGTGAAGTTCATGGATAAGATCCGTTACGTTCACTCCCTGGAGGAGCTCAGCCAGATCATCCCCATGGAGCATGTGCAGATCCCCGAGTGTGTGTTGCAGTAAGTACTCTGAGCCACCAAGGGTCACTTTTGAGACACTAATCGTGTGTTGTGTGTATTGCACGTTTCAGTAGCAACACCTTTTAGAGAATGTTCACAGTACAGTGATCAAACTAAACCTGAACCTGATTTCATTCATTCACATTTAGTAAGTGTAACTGTTCTCAAGTCTGTTTTTCTCACTCTTTACGTTAATGTAATCACAGCTGAAACAGACGATGATCAAGATCATTTGCTAGCAGTCAAAACAAAGTTAACAACTTGTTCTTCTACTTATTAAAAGTAAAATACTGTTTTTTAAGCAAACTGTAAGTGCCTGTTCCTTGGAGGCTTTGGGAAGGACTGCATTGAATACTTAATACTTAAATGATTTGCAATAGCATACTGCAACAGACGAGTGAGAAGTATGTTGATGTAACGTTTACATCAGTCCCAGATTTATATTTTCATTTTTAAAGGTATGACGATGAGAAGATACAAGCACAAAAGGAAAGGTGAGCAGTAGATTTCCATAAGATTTTATGTTAAAAAGGAGTTTTGATGCTTACTCTGTTTCCTGCATCTCAGTAGTATTATTAATACGTATATTTGCCTGTCTTACTTACAGACTTCACCAAGAGAAGCAGCAGAGCAACTCAACACTGCCTAAAGAAAGGTGACCTCGATTTACAGTACATTCAGTCCAGTAACATTTTGTTTCTACTTCAGCACCACAGCACGGAAAACGATCAGGCCTTTGGTGGCTGCTCGAAGGCGGAAACCATTTCTCTCTCACTCATACACAATGCAACTTTATTTAATTTAGCCAATGAAGACACTGAAATATATATCAAGAAAATGTGATGTAAATGGCTGACTAGAAAATCAATCTGTGGATTTCTTCTCTTTAAATCAAGTGTGAGCAACTGCAACCACATGGATATATTTTGGGAACATAAAGCACAAACTACTATGGGCTTGATGCTAAATATTTATATTTACTTATGGCTTAACTTTAATCTGTGATTTTCAGGCCAAAGTCAATGATGGCAGAGGTTGGCCGTGACATCTGACATTAAGGTAAGGGTTCCCTTTACAACTTCTCCAGGCTGGTTTGTAATGTCAGCTCACTGTAACTAAACTCTGACATACAGGGAAATGTTCTTGTCTGGGAACACACACACACACACACACACACACACACACACACACACACACACACACACTACAGTAAATTAGCTAAATGCTGGAAATTGCGTTGGGTGACCAAAGGTCCAAAGGCTCATCTCTCAGTTCAGGGGTACTGAGGTCCAATTTACAGTATTGCTCTCAGTCAACTGAGTCTACAAGCTGAAAGAAAGACGTGACTCAGATCTGTTACCTCAAAAACTAGTACTTGATCATAAATAGCAGAAACAGTCATGTGTTGACGCTTCTCTCTTTGTCCTTCTCTGAGAGCACTGGAACAAAGGCTGAAGCGCCAAATCTACTGCTTTGTGATTTCTGTTGATCAAGTCCAGATAATTTTTTTTGCCTAGTCATGTTTCAGGTCTTCAGCTTCAGACTGCGTTTGCATCCAAGAAGTTTTAGCTGACCCTCAAACATCGTATTCCCTTCGTACCCGTGTTACGTAAAGCACAGCTGCTAATCTCTTTAAGCCTCTCTGCACACAACCGATCAATTCTATTTTTAATGAGCTGCTCAACCGAGGTCTGGCAAATTGATCCGAGTCCCACGGCCTGTCCTTAAACTTTTAAAAACCAATCCCCAGACTGAGCTATTGTTATATAAAACTGTAAATCATAGCTTGTTTTATGAATAAAAGCCCAAAACTGCTGTATTTGGATGTATTGAACATCATCAGTAATATACGAGTGAAATATATGGTTTGGTACATGAAAAAATTTAAATGTCACAGATGTGCTCAAATGTGCCCCAATGCAAATTTTGGAGACCTCGCCTGAATTTCCTCTGTACTAAACCCTCTAACTTTGTTCTGCTTCACTTTATCAAAGTAAACCTTTGCAGTGAGAATGTTCACATATTGTGCTATTGTTTGGGTTAGAGGTTTAGACCTTACAGCTGCATCATTTCAAAGAAATATAGAGACAGATATTTACACATCTGAACAAAATCTCACATGTATACCTTTTATTATAACACCCAAATTATTAAATTAGCCCTAGTGGTTGCAGAGATGCACCCTTTTTAGTTTGGGTATGCAATTTTTGAGGAAAGGGCCTAAAAATAGTTGGTTTGGGGAAAATACCTGCTGTAGCAAGTCTGGGTGGGTATTTTTTTAAACTCCCCCCTGTCTGCTGACCCTTCCTATCAGCCTCCATATATTAAAGGAGCTATCAGCTGCAGGAATGGATGACATCCCAGGAATGGATACGGGCACCATCAGTAGCCAAATGCCAAGGGAGGGAATCAGGGGAAAAGTAAATAGGCAATGTGTCAAGTTGGACTTAGTTTAGATTGAGTGCATGCTTATTGACACACTGCCACATTTAAGGATTATATAGGAAATGTTTTTTTTTCCTTGAGATTCACAAATGACAATTGATATCATTCAGATGTCGGGGTGAAGGAGACGGAGAAGGAAAGACTGTGAAACTGTCTTTGCTTTACAGAGCTTCACATTGAAGAACCGATGGGGACATTCATTCATTACAGTGGAAGCCGGCCTCGACCACCATCACACGCTTGTTGCACAGGATTAAATCTCCAGACTGGATCCATTAGCTGCAAGACAATCATTTCTCAAATAATATATTTTCAGTGACATGCTTGCTTATAACTAAAAGTTAATTCACACCAAAGCATAACAAGATATAGCTAAATTAAA
Organism: Myoxocephalus aenaeus; assembly: GCA_038501785.1. NCBI lineage: Eukaryota > Metazoa > Chordata > Actinopteri > Perciformes > Cottidae > Myoxocephalus > Myoxocephalus aenaeus. The sequence continues at coordinate 291,719 of JBAMJR010000329.1, forward strand.
AAATATCTGCATGACAGTTGAGTTTCATCTCCAGCATGAGCAGCTATATAAATTAAAAATAAAAAGACTTGGATGAACACTCAAGCTTATGCAGACATGGCAGGGAATATTGTCCGTTCCTAAGTGTACATACTTGTATAGATATTTTTGAGAAAGTTGTTTGCACAGATATCCGTTTTTTGATATGAGTGGCATGGTATTGTTTGATTGTATGGCCGTTTACTTCAAACTAATGTGCAATGATATATTGTTCTTCTTAGACAGTAGATGATACTGATGCAAACGTGTGTTACAGTCTTCAAGTTTTCCAGAGTTTGATATGCAGGTGGCATGCTTGTTTATACCAATTCTGTCTCATTTGTTTTGTCTTTTCTCATGTTTCAAAACGTACTTTTACAAGATGGAAATCATACATTGTTACAAATTAAATATATTTAAAGAGAGAGTCTAATTAATTGCTAAAAGTGTTATTTATGAAAATGTGCCATTTAATGTTTGTAAAAAAAAATAAACTAATGAATTAACTAAAACAAGCTATTGTCATGAGTTTCCTCTTGTATCCAATCTCGAATTCTGACACAGAACAGATACTCTACAGCTTATATTTTCATCTTTTGTATTGCCTCTTAATGTATTTCAGTTTGCTAACAGGCATTTACTGGCGACTTATAAAATGATTAACGAGTGTGTTACTGCTCTTTGTGTACCCTTGCAGTCGAGTGTTGTTCTTCGTAGGGTCACATAATTCTCCCGAGGTTACCCTTCTTTATTTTTACATGTTGGACACACGTGGATGCTGCGATCACAAGGCATGAACACGATACACAACCCATAATAGACAGTACTTTTTTTTCTTGCATGTTTGTTGCCATTTTTACCATTAAGTTGTATCGTCTATTATCCAAATTTAGTTATTTAAACAGGTTCAGACATTAAACAAGTAGACTTTATTCATTTAAATGAAATTGCTTCTTATCTCTCTTGGCCTATAACAATATGAAAGTGATATTTCAGCAGGGAAACGGATTAAATAAAGTATGATGGAAGTGTTCATTTTAAAGGATTTTGTTGACATTTTGGAAAACGGGCACAAAAAAAAACTGTCTTTACTCAATGTGTTTCTGTCTTGTGATTACTTTAAATGTCAATATATTTTGACAAACTGTTTTTGTCATGAGTTGATTTTTTTTCAGGAACAAGGACGAACGGAGGAAGCAAAATAACTCTGGATTTGGCCTTCGAGCCTTTTATAACTTGTAAGACCTAATGATTCCAATATTTGTTCTGGGTTGTTTATTTACCGAAAAAAAAAAAGATACAGATAGTCTGGGAAGTCTATAGGGGAAAAGTCATTTTTAGGCCCCTATGGTGTCTCGTGACAGACCTGGAAGTTGCAATTGGCCACTGCAAAATTTGCGTCAGAGCCCTGCCCTCTTTGCTTGGTTGAGTTGTGCCTATATTTATGAAACAACAAAACTGAGACTCTGGTCCGAACCTAGACAGCAAATTATATTTCAGTAACCCTTTCAAAGGCAACGCAGACCAGATTGACTACTTCCGTGCTTACCTTTCGCAATGAAAGCTAGACATATAACTGCATGCAAGCATTTAGCATTTTAATGTTGTTTATTTGTCATTCCTCCAGTGTGTTAAGTCCTCAAGAAAGAAAAAGTATGTGCAACACATGCATGCTGGTTTAGTGCCCTACAGAATGCCTGCCCTATGGGACAGTTTTGTAATCCCAAATTCTTTGCCAGAATGCTACATTTTCTGTTATCTAACATCAGACTACTGGAACACTGTCACAAAGTTGACAATCACTTAGATATAAGAGGTAAAGGAACTATGACATGGTGTCAACGGGCATCTCTTTTACGTTGGCGTCAACGTCGTGGCTCTAAAACATGAAGCCCTGAGCATGAAAACATGTGCTCTGATAGCTGGGACTCAAAGTTCACCTCTTTGACACTAACAATGTCAGAGATAAGACTTAGTTCAAAAACACTGTCCAAATATAATGAATACAAGGTTAGACTGAACACATCCGGAGGTGTTTAACAAACAGGGCTGATAAACTTTAGTTTCAAAGACGTAGATCTGTTATCAGACCTACTGCACAGCCATTACTCGAGACACTGTGATCACATGGCTGACGACCATATATTCCAGCTGGTTGCATCAGAAATATGTGTGACACAGCAAGCAGACACCCAACAGGCGACTAACTATAGTGCTTCTGGTTTTTACCCAGCCAGACCTGTCGAAGCACGGAAAACTTTCCCTCTAAAAAGACAAATAATGAGGTTTCTTTCTGAGCTGTGATACAGATCTCAGTAAGACAACGTGACTTTTATACTCTGACATGTTTAACAGTGAATTTTATGGATTGTACAATATGCTCCTCTCCACATGTTGCCTTTTCTATAAAAAAAACAAAACACCTCTCTTGTGATAATCACATCTGCACTTAAATCACATGTCTTTTCAGTTGTTTTCAATAAAATGTATCTCAAAATAAGAATAAATACAAATGTTAGCTCTAAACTATCAGCATCATCAGTCTGCGGTATCTTTATGTCTGTGACAAGAGACTGGGGCTCTTCCAAAGAGAGATTTCATTGTGAATTAAACAGCTTAGCCCCATCACAATGTCTTTAATATATATATATATATATATATATATATATATATGTTCACTGACCCCTGACAGCAGGTGGAACATTTAGGATATCCTTTCATGCAACTGTGAGGCTCCTAGGTGCCCCTCCTCCCATTGGTGCTGCCCGGCTGTAAAGCAGCGACTTATAGGCTGCATGGAAAAGGGGGGCTGATTGGTTTGGGAGGCGGTGACACTGCAGCTAAGTCCTATATATGTCCGGCAAGGAGATTGTCTATCAATGAAGTAGTAAAAGGGGGGAACGTCTGTGGCAGAGAAGAAGGAAAAGGTTTTCAGAAGAAGCCTTTCGTAGACGGTTTGCTTTGGGTGGGTTCCCTTCTTTTATTTACTGAATTCAATAGGTGAACAAGACACAACCAAAGCCAAAATGAAGTTCATCATTGGCATTGGAGGGTAAGTCTCGTTTTAATTTATCCACCTCCTTCTGCTTGTCTTGTGGTGAAACTTAGAATGAAATTCATCTTAATTTCAGAGTGACCAACGGTGGGAAGACCACTTTGACAAATAGTCTACTAACGACGTTACCCAACTGCTGTGTGGTGCACCAGGATGACTTTTTCAAGGTAAGCTGAATTAAAGTCATTATTATTTTAAGCTATTTGGTTAGTTTAAAGCTACAGTAACTATTTCATTGTATTAATGTTGAGTTATAGTAACTGTTATATTTTATATATTTCATTTGCTACGTTAAATTTACTCTTCAGAAATGAACCGCCAGTCTGACCTGCAGATGTTCTGTCATCACAGCAGCCTAGTAATGCTTCTGGCTGATTGTCTCCTGGACACTCAATAAAAGGACTGAGCGTCCCCACTTAAAGTCAGAATTTCATCTAATCATGTTGCAAATCAGGCAACCAATTTATTGAATAATTATTAACCTCATTTGGCTCAAAAAAAGCTCGAAGATTTGATCTCATACATCTCTTCGTGCTGCATTCAGGGCCTGTAAAAGTTAATTGACCACCAATCACTGTTGATTGTGATTTACCACTTTTAAAGGCTTATTATACTGCTTCAGCAATACATCGAGGACTATAAAAAAATCCAAATTGTGATTTCCAGTCTGAGACAGTTTGCTAAACGAGCTAGCTTCCATCTTTAAAAACACTTTCGGCAAAGTGAGGCGACAATGAGCGTTACGACCCTCCTGCATATTTTGTTTAAATACTTTAAAATAAGTTATTTAGTGAAAGCTAAGTCTGGAGGTATTGAAACCGATATTTCGCAAGCGCAACATTGAAAACACATTTTTTTTAACCGCAACCAAAATTGGCAACGTGCGCTACTTTTGGTGGAGACGAGTCCTTGGCCTGTCCTGTCCAGGTGTGATCAGCTCCAACTGGTTACTAGGTTGCAGCAATGTTTTATTGGTGACTGTTATTTCAGAAAACGGAACAAATAGAAGTCGGGGAGGACGGCTTTAGACAGTGGGATGGTAAGAATGGATTTTGCGTAGGAAAACCATGCAGTAATGTACTTTTTCTTTCCTGCACATTTCTTTTGTAAAACCATTCAGTCCTAAACTGTGTGATAATCTGTCATCTATTCTATGAATGCTATACACATTCACTGTGACTACTGTGTGTTGAAGCACATTTATGAGGAGTGTCGGTTGCATGTGTGGTGAAGCCTGCTCTTCTCTCTCCACCTATCAGTGATCAGCGCCATGGACATGGAGGCCATGGTCAACACTGTGAAAGGCTGGCAGGAGAACCCGGTCAAGTTTGCCCGCTCGCACGGCGTCAGCTCAACACCTGAAGTTGAGGTATCCGACTCGGAGGAGAGGATCCATATTCTCATCGTGGAGGGGTTCCTCATCTACAACTACAAGTGAGTCGTTTTCTGACGCAAGCTATCAAGTGAAACCTACAGGCCTTTTGACCTCTAAAGCTTTTTACTAATCGGAGCATCGTTTTCCCTCTGCAGGCCTCTAATGGACATCTATGACAAATGTTTCTACATTTCCATTCCTTATGAGGAGTGCAAAAGGAGGAGAAGGTAACGAGCTCTCGACCGAACACAGATTCGACAATGTGTTGGACAAATTTCAGGCTTGTAAAGTGACTTGATTGGTTATGTTTCCGCAGTACAAGGACATACACATTCCCTGACCCCCCCGGCCTGTTCGATGGCCACGTCTGGCCCATGTACTTGAAACACAGGAAAGAGATGGAGAACAACTGTGCCGGTATAAGTACGTCAAGCCAGATCCTCCCATCTGAAACTAAATATCCATGACCACTGATGTGCATACATTGCTCTCTCTCACTATAGACACGCCAAAATACAAGCAAAATATCCCCCTCTCCTTTCAAGATAAACTGGCATAAACTGTCATTCACCTCTAATTTGTCTTTTTCTGGACAGAGTACCTTGATGGGATGACATCAAGGGAAGATATCTACAACAAAGTACATGAAAGTATTCAGAACTCCCTGCTGAACAACTTATAGGTAAATAAAACAATCTTATCCTCCACATTTTCACTGACAGTGTGATAGCGTCAGTGTGAGTAACTTGTCCCCTTTCTCTTTCTCCGCAGGTAGACGGGGACAACAAGGATTTGTGTATAGACTTGTAAATATAACTTTGCCTCAAGGTGTAACACCGGTTCTGCACTTCTAGCCTAATTTGTAAATAGTTAATCCTGTAACTTATTAAGAACTAATGGCAAAAGTGTTGTCTTTTGTATAGTCCTGTGTAATTTTTTCTAAAAGATAAGCCACCTCTGGACTGCCTTGTGTTTAACATCAGGGACAGATCTCCACTATGATCTTGTTGTTTGTGAACGTATGAAATGCCCACTGGAGGATGGATTTGTGTCTTGCAAACTAATGAAACGACTAAATCTAATTTGTGTTTCCTGTTTTTCATTTCACACACACACCCATGTAGCTCCCACATCCTGTTAGGAATCACAAACATCCCGTTTTACAACATATATACATGTATGTACGCTAAGGATGACTGATAACATCCTGTGGCTCCTTATAATCCAAATTAGAATTAGAGCCTCAATAAAAGTGGTCTGGAAGTTCAATAACGGGGGATGTTTGTTTTCCTCTGAAAGACAATATGAACTTAATCTTCATTTTTAACTGAAGGATATATAAATATAAAATCGACCATAACTGCAGAAAAACAAAACAAACAGAAGATTGCTGTTTATATTGAGAAAGTTTACTGTGTTTTACCTGCCCATATTTATTAAAGGCGCTTTATGTTCATCATATTAATCATCCTCTTAAGTACCCGCAACTGGATTTGTAATGCTGCACCCATGGATATACCCTATTTGATAATAAATATTGTCATATCATGAGTATTGTTTTTGTATATGAAATGGGGGAAATAATTAGTCTAACATTGGACTAAAATGGACCTTGGACGCCTGCCATATAACTGCAACATCCCTAGTTTGATTCCAGCCGGTCCCTTGGTGCAGGTCATATCCTTCTCTCACCCAATCGCCCGTCTGCTGCTACACTCATCTCTCCAATTAAGCATTGAGTGTATTAATGTATAAGCTAAGAGAAAAATGTAATAGTCAACTGATGAGGAACAGTTATCAGGCCACAACGTCCGCCTCCAAAGCACAAAATGCCTGCATGATACTGTAAACCTTCCACACAGAGGGGCAGAACCAGACACAGAGCGGTTGAACACTTGCTATGCTTCCATGCAAACCAGTTACAGGAAATAAATAAATAACCTCTATATTGTTATAACCTTTCTATATTTTAGCCCGTAGCTTTGCAGAATAAAGGAGTCAACTGTATTGGTTTCAATTACTGTCATCAACTTAATCAAGGCACGGAGGGAAAGTGCTTGTCTTTGTCACTGATAGTTTACTACTTCTCTAAAAGATAAAACGTCTTTTCAGAAGTCACCCACATCACTCTAGCCTCGGCAGACACTGTCTGCACAGAAATGGAAACATAGTACATTTTCACTTTTATTGACATGTCAACATAAAAAAAAAAGCCATGAATGATATGTTCACCTTGAGGGTTGTCTGTTCTATCTGCACCTGTCGACATGACTTGCGTCCGATCGGCAGTGATGACTAAGGATTTATGGTGCAAGCATATTTGACATCTTCAGTGTCATAGGCTTTTTCTGAACGTCCCCGTCTGATCACGCACGCTGCACATTATTCTGGCAGAGCCACGGAGGAAGTGCTGGGAAGGGTTCAGGGTCTTGTGATACGTTTCTGGGAGTCTTTAGATGCCAGCAGTTGGCACGGAGCAGAGGGTAGCTGGTCTGTCAGTTTATATTTAGACCAAGTGTCTGGGGTGTCAGAGGAAAATATGAAATGAGTGTACAGCCAATTGCCGACCGCCACACACCCACTCGACGCGCCACACGCCACCACCGGGTTGGTAATGTGAGAGCCTCGTGCTCCAACGTCACCGGCCGCTATGGCAACCCCCGAAAGTCCAGCCGTAGCATCCATATTTAGGTGGAGAGGCAGGGACACAAGAGATGAGCGGCTGTCACATGCTGTACAAATCCCCTGTGAGTGTGAGTGAGGGCCTCTGAGGCATGTGAACAGTTGTGGTTATGCCCCTGAAGTAAGACAGGAATATTTACGGCCGTGACTAAACACATGTGAACAACTGAAGTCCCCCTATTTAGCATTTACAAGCTGTATATAAACATGTAATAAAGGATTTAATATACCCGATAATGTCGCTGTAAACAGGTATAAGTACAATTTAACTGTTTTTTTATGTAAAGTGTGTGTCTATGTTAGGACATATCTTATAGAGTGTTTTTACAATATTGTCAAAAGTGATCTGTTTATACAGCAGCCTCCATTTAATGGGGGCCCATAGGTCATATAAGTTTGTTTATAGAGCACTATTCAGACACAAGGCGATTCAAAGTGCTTTATAGAAATATATTAAACACAAGACTTGAAGAGAACATTAACATTTCATTTAAAAGACCATGAAAACAAAAGCAAAAAGCAAGATCAAGCAAATTAATAGTTAGAAATTTGAAAGAAGTTGCATTTTTAAAGAGCAATTCAATTAAAAAAATGCAAATTAATAGTTAAAGATTAAGAAAAATATCAACAATGATTTAAATGAGCTGACAGGTATTCAGGAAGCGTGTTCCACATGTGGGGAGTAGAAACTAAAAGCTTGCTTGGTTTTTATTCTGGCAACACTGAGTAAACCCATCTCAAATGACCTAAGGGGTACTGATAATAGGTCCAGGAACATTGAATGCTTTATAGACGGGTAATACAGTTTTAAATCTAGCCTTCAACACACAGGAAGCCAATGCAGTGGTCAAGGACCGCAGGAATGTGCTTACGTTCATGTTACGAGCTGCAGCTGTCTGATAGACTTTATACTATAAGTAAAAAGTATAAATTAATAAACACTTATATCTGCTTACAGCTACATTAGTGTGTGTTATAAACCATGTATTAAACGATTATATACTATTTTTAAGTGCTAAATATAGATAGAGGAACAGGTGGGCCCTGTGTTTATCATTGATTTAGTCTCTAAGGTGAGACATCAGGTGATATAGAGTCAAAGAGTTTCACTAATAGATAATATAGTTTTGTTTGTGTTACAAGTTTTCTGAAATAGTATGTTTAAATATGAAAATTAGGCATTATCTTATGCTAACTTTTGGTGAATTTGAGAGAAATCTACAGATACAAATAAACTAAAATAAATACCTAAATGTATATATTTTTAAGTTATCTTTCCACCTGTGTCTCCCCTTAAAAGGTCAAAAAGTGGGTGATTAGGCAACTGGCACTCGATCCTCATTGGTTTGCCATGAAGTCAACAATATACTAGAGAAATAAATGGCATGTTGTGCTAATTCATTGAAGTGTTAAAACAGAATAAGGAGCAGACACACACAGTAAAGCTTAAAGCCCTTAACATCCGAAAGTATTAACTTTTAAGTTTGAGTTAAGGGTCCACTGAATAGACAGTTTTTAATAGCTCACATATTGCGTGCCTTCAACATTAATCTGTCACGTGTAGATGAACCAAAACGTGTAGATACAGTCGCATGATGCTCAAACCTGAAACGTGAGGAGCGCTGACCGTGCTGATTTTGGTAAAGGTTAATCAACGATAAGCAACACGTGTCACAAGAAACCTGATGATCTGCAGTCGTCAAATATCCTATAATTCATCATTTCATAGACACTTCTATTTTAACTCAAGTTAGAAAGAAAGAAAAAGTCTGTTTTATTTAAGAATTCACACTTGCCGCTTTCAGGTGGAACTAAACGTTCACTTCACGGGACAACAGATTTGTTTCATCATTTTCATTTTCTTCACACATGTTTTTCAGCATCTCACCTGTCTTGTCTCCCCATGATCTGTGGTAAACCTTCTGGATTTATCAAATAGTTGTAAACTCCTCAGACTGGCAGTGTGAGGCCTCAGGGGAAGATAACAGGTGTATTCCTTCTTGTGGTAAAACCATTTTAAGACCACCATCGTCGTTAAATCTCACAAGAAGCAAAGCTGTGAGCAGCCCTGGATACCTAGATTCATGGGATAAGATATATTCAAAGGGTACAATAATTAGTCTTTCACTCGGGGAAAGTTCTGCTGCTGCTGCTGCTGCTGAAGGTGTACCATGAAAACAACCAACTTTATTTTATGTACAAGCACAGTTTACAGTAAACATTTTTTTTTTTTTGTGGCAACATTTGTTGTGATTTGTTTACTTCCAGGTCAGACACACAATAAAGACTGAATTCAACATTAATACTTACTGGCTAAATTGTGTGGGTTACATGTCCTGCTGAGGAAGTCTTGTGCCAAACCAGTGCCGAGGATCTGCGGCTCTTATAAACCTGGACCGGAGCAGAGAGCGGGGTGGGGCTGGACTTTGGAGCAGGGGAAGGTTTCTTTGACTAAGAATAGAAAAGCATGCGGGCTCACCTCCCTGATGCCCTATATGGCCGAGGAAACACACACCACGGCTCTTCATGTGAGAGCTGACATGAACTGTGCTCTGCCTCACTCAGTGTGTGTATTCTCTCCTATCTGTGACCCATCACACGACCTAAGTTCCATACCTGAAACCAGATGAGGTTATAATAGTCTTTATGTAAAAGACATTGAGCAACAGATTTGAATAGGTAACATCAGTGATATACATATGCAGCCCTCTTTTAATACATATATTGTCACGTCCATACAAATAACTAAATTAACGAGTAAACACGTACAATAAAACTGGCTTTATATTAGTGTTGCTGATCTTCTTTTAGAGTGAATGACTGCTTGAAAATGTGATCAGCTTGTCTGACATCCTAAGTAATAGCGGTTGAATGTAACTGAATATTTTTACTCAATTACTGTACTTAGATAACATTTTGGAGTTACTTGTACTCAATTTTATGCTCCAAACATTGTACAGCTTCAGTAGTTAGCTTACAGATTCACATTGTGAATAGAAAATATAAAAGCCGCTCTGCATAATGGATACAGTACTTCTACTTATGTTATATTAAGTGTTTTTATTTAACTAATGTGCTTCTCCTTCTGTAAGATTTTAAATGCATGACTTTTTATTGTAACAAAGTATACATACACTTTGGTATTGCTACTTTTACTAATGAATCCTTCCTACAAATTAAAGTTATTAATAATAATAAAGAATGTTATGTTTTCCATTTGTAAGTTGAACTTATTTTGCATATTAAAGGGAATAATGTTGCATATATTGTTTCTTTTAAAATATATTAATATAGAATTTAGTCAAAACAATACTTATATTGACAATATAGTTTTGGACCCTTTGCAAGACACAAATCACATTCAGAACCGACATGATTAATGATAACAGCGTTTTGTTTGATGTACCTTCACTGTAGGATGATACTGGATGATACAAAAAAAAATATTCTTAAGAGCATCAGTGTTTGCAGGATGGCGACACAGAGGCATCCTGCCTCCGTGTGGTGGAGCTGTAGTCCTGCACGAGGCCATGAAGCCATGTGGTGGCTCCAACGTTGCTGCATCATGTTAGTATATTTAAATAGATCTGAGATATGTTTATTCATGTTAATAAACTAACCATGTGGGGCACTTCAATAGCAAAATGATTGTTAACTTTATTAATTATGATCATTATTTAAGTGTTCTAATGACATTTAAATGCAACAATATTCCCTTCAGAGTATTGTTTATATTGTCAGTGGAAAAACTGATGCGAGGGGAAATCAAAACCAGATCATCTTAGTTTTTTCCTCTACTGGGCTGATTGGTTCCTAACTGTATCCAGATTGAATGATAAAGTCTACTAAGCAAACGTCCCTGTGTTGGTCTTGTGTAGCAGAACTTAGCCACGGCGAGGGATGGGTTAAATCTTCTTCCTTGGAAGTTTGACTTTGCGTAATCGAATTGAATTCGATAAACGAGCCGAAAAAAAAAGTCTCCAGTCCTCCTCTCCTCTCCACTTGTCAGTCCTCCTGACAACTGATATCTTGTTCTGTGCCGGAGCTGGAACTGAGAGCGCACTCCTGCTTTTCAGCTACTTTCCACAAAGTCTGTGCATGTCATAATTTAATTTATCATTGATTTACAGGCGGGATTTATTTTTTCTCTCTCTTATCGCCATGGCAAAATTGTCGGTTTTATTTTTATTCTTTTTCCATGGACAACTTCCCTCCATCTTTGGGCAGCAGCAGCAGCAGCGCGCAGCTGGACCCTGGCGGCAACGGATTCAGTGGGAGACCAACGGGCAGGTTTACAGTTTAATGAGCACTGGGTCAGAGTACCATGCTCCGGTTCAGTCCCGAAGCCAGTCCAGGCTGTACGTTACCGGCAGGAGGGAGAGCACCAGGAGCCAAATGCCCGCAGCGCACAGAGGAGCGACGCTTGTACGACCCGTGCCGGCTGACTCCAGACAGTCCAGGACGGATCACAGTGCAGAGCCAAGATCTATTGCGTCAGTACGCGATGTTAGACAGAATGCGCCTTTTAATGGCCGTGCGTCAGGGGCCAGACAGCCGCCTGAGCGGCCTAACGGAGCAGCGGCTGCTCCGGGGAGGTTTACAGATTTGGCAGGCAGGAGAGGAGGTGTCGGTGTGGGTGCTACTGCACAGCACACCAGAGGAGGAGAACCGGGACCTGGTGCGCAGTACCAACAGTTACGCGCGGTGTCTTCCTCCAGGCAACCCGCACAGACAGACCAATCCACCTCAGTACATTCCACAACTCTGGAAAGGGGATCTGCGGCTCCATCCCCTGATCTAAGTGAAGATGCTTCAAACGAGGCAAACGGTAATGCAGAGGACATGGTTAATGACGACCCTCGAAACCCGTTAAAAAACCACAGGAATTCGGTTTTCTACAACTCCTATCCTACAAGAGGGAGGTCAGTGGCCCGCACGCGCCGTCCGCCTGGCACAGGGTATGGAACAAGGTATTTCCAAAATGGTAAGTTTAGCCTTTTTAATTTGCATGGATTTAAATATTCTTAGAACAGAAATTATGTTTTAAAAAGAGGCAAAAAACCCTTTGATTTATGTCAAGCAACAGTCTCGTTTTCAGCCTGGAGACGGCCTATTGTCTGAATTGTTCTCAGCACTAATAAACTGGCAACATTAAGATTGCAAAATGGCACAAAAAAAACTTGGATTGTTCCTTTAATCTACTCTTCCAGGACTTCCAGACCTCATACCAGACCCATATGCCATCCAAGCAGGTGCTTATATCCAACGCATGCAGATGTTTGCGCTCCGCTGTGCCGCTGAGGAGAACTGTCTAGCCAGGTAATCTGTGGTGCCAAAAGTGATTCACGTCCTCAGTACACAGACACTGAAGCAGACACACATACACACACACACACACACACACACACACACACACACACACACACACACACACACACACACACACACACACACACACACACACACACACACACTCAATACAGGTATTCCCTTTGTTTTTACTGCTCATTGAAGATCGATTTGACTTGTTTTTGCACAACTTTTGGCTGTTTGAGGATAACTTTATATTAAATCTGTATAACTTTTCAATGTGGTGGTACAACTGTTCTCTTCAGAGTGCTACAAAAACAGTGTGATGGTATTATGGAGCATGGAGCAGTGATTCTCCAACATGATGTCCTGCCAAGATGTAAATGTTATGGGTTGATTTTCCCAAAAGCATTAAGCACAATGGAACCCTTTGCTCTCAACACAACTAGCCCCCGGGAGCTCAGCCAGTAGCACTTTCCAACGCAGCTTACGCCTGTTTCCCCTCTGATCCATTCAAGGTCGGCCTATGGACCTACCGTGAGAGACATTGACTTCAGAGTCCTCCTGCGGTTCCCCCAGAAAGTAAAGAACCAAGGCACCTCTGACTTCCTTCCTGTCAAGCCGAGATATCAGTGGGATTGGCACAGCTGTCACCAGTAAGTTCACTAATAATATGATTCACACAGCTCCACCCTCCTCAGAATTCACTTAAGAACTTAACATTGTGGGTTTAAAAGCATCCCTGAACCCTAATTGGGCCATCCCACAAACAGTAAGCTCTTATTCTGCTCTGTTCGACCCCCTCAGACACTTCCACAGCATGGAGGCCTTCAGTAACTACGACCTGCTGGACATCGTCACCGGACAGAAAGTTGCAGAGGGACACAAGGCCAGTTTTTGCCTGGAGGACACGGGCTGTGACTCCGGATTCAGGCGGCGCTACGCCTGTACGTCTCATACACAGGTACAGTAAATGTTGTTTAACCTTTAATTAATCCGGTGATCTCACTGAGATCAAGTTGTGTTTCGCGAGAGAGACCTGATCAAATCAGTAATGAGGAATCAGAAACAATCAAAGGCATCACTAAATATGAACAAAGTTATACGGTTACAATATATTGTAAAGTACTGGAAATCATGAGAGAGAGAAAACAATCATGTCTCATAATCCTGCCCTCCTGCACCTGTTTTTTAGTCTCTGGTTTGGGTCAAGATCCCTGAAGGTAACCCTCCCTAAGTTAACGTCCCCTTCTTTCAAAACTCTACACCTCTAGTTTTAGGTTTAGAGATGTAGACCAACATCTCCCCTTTTCGGTGTGTAGTTCAAAGATTCACATTTTTTATTCTATTTTATTTAGACAAACAAAACATAATGTAAGTAGCAAGGCTCTGAGTTGAACAGTTACTTATTTTGCAAATCCCCCAGATCCACTTCTGAAAAAAAATAACTTAAACTCCAGTATGCCAAATAATAAAAAATAAGCTTCTTGAGAAATGGGAATATTTATTATATCTATTGTCTGGGCTCTGTGATTCTGTCTTTTTACTGCTTAGCGCTGGTTTCTTGTAACAGCTTCGCTTCCAAAGAACTGTTTGTTTAACTAAGACTCAAATGTGCTTCATTTGCAGCGCTTGTAGGAAAAAAGTAGTCAAAGTCGTCTGAAGAGTCAAAGCTTTAAACCACACTGAGGGTTGTTTGGGTTGTATTTTCAGGGACTGAGTCCGGGATGCCATGACATTTACGCTGCAAACATCGACTGTCAATGGATCGACATCACTGACGTACCTCCAGGAAACTACATCTTGAAGGTAGCACGTGTTACATTGACGCTACAACAACTGTTACATTTCTCAACATGGACATTTTACAGTATTTATTTAACTAACCTGCCTGCAGAGCCTCTCAAACTGCTTTTATATATTTCAGGTTACTGTCAATCCCAATTTCCACGTCCTGGAGTCAGACTTCACCAACAACATAGTGAGATGTGATATCATATACACCGGAACTTATGTTCAGACGCGCAACTGTCGAGTATCAAGGTACCGTAAGAGTGTTTCTGTTTAACGATTACATCAGAAAAAAGGACAAAACTTTCTGATGACAATTGAGAGATTCTGTATCAAGTATTGTGTGTTCTCATTTTGGATGCCTGTGTTTTAATAATTCTCTTTCTTCCCCTTTTCAGGAGTTGAAATCTTCCTTTTCAAGTATTCCCTGCAGGAATGTTGCAGCAAACATCTCCCTGTGCTGCGCGGCAACATCGACCGTATGACTAACAAAAAGTGCAATGGGTAAAGTGTTTAATTGTATCTGTGTGCTACATTCCTGCTATAGTCTAGTGTTGCATATGCTGGAAATACATTCCAATGTTTACACATATTTTGTACATTAAACTAGTGAGATCCTCACATTTACTTGATTATGTATTTCTACAAATGTGCCTTAAGTCATAACAAAAAGATATCTTCTTTTTTCCTTTTTTTTTTCTTAACAAATACAAGTACTGTGTTCATATACATTTTTCTTGAATGCTGGTTATTGCTTGAAATGTGTTGTTGCCTCATGTTGTCTTTGTCTTGTTATTCTGCTTTGTGTTATTGTTTTTGTTGTTATTATGTGTACTGTGTTTTTATGTGTTTTAATGTAAAGGATATGATATTCTTTATTTTTGTTGTTGTCAGCAAATCTCATGAAAGTATCAAAGTCACCTCCGGGGCTCAGCTAGCTGACGGTCCGAGGAATGAGGTAGTCTGGGTCAAGCATAGACAGAAAGAGGGTAGGAAGTGGGTGATTCACCGGGCCTTAGTATCACGAGGTATTCAGAAGACTTCTCGTAGACCGGATCAAGCTAAAGGTAAAGAAAAACGTCTCTCTCAATACTTTCCGGCTTCTACAGTCGATGCTTTCAAGTCCATTGGTTCAAGAGAGAAATCTGCGTAAAACAGGTAAAATACATTTTCAATTGATAAAATTACCATAAACAGCTGGGCACTGTAGTTCTTTGTCAAATTTTACTCAAATGGGAGCAAATAGGGCATTTGTTAGGGATTATTTCTGCCCGCGCATTCGGATGTGAAAGTGAGTATTCACGGTTGCAGGATGCTGTATGTGTTTGTACTGTAGGATCAATTCACTGCTGCTTTTGACAATCTCATATGTTGACAATATGAAAAATGCAGAATATCAATTATTCTTTAACCACTTTGTCAGCAAATTGCAAATATCTGTTAAATGGTATGTTGAAGAATGTGTGCTTTGTGTATAACTGAGTGAATGAAAAAAATGGAGGAAACTGTTTTGTAAAACTGCTAATATTGCTAAAACATTGTTGAAAACTGTATTATATTCTGTTGGCATGTTGGATTTAATGCAATAAAGATGGTGAGGAGAGAGGAGTTTGTTATCATAACAATTCTTCCTTTTTTTTAATGATAACCACAGGCAGGTTTAATCTTCTTAAATGCCACAATATCATAGTTGTTATCTATTGATCTGTGAAGATTTTATTTTCTGGATTTTAGCTGTCCATGTTTTACCATGAAACGTCAAGATCTATTACAGAATAATCTTTTACTCGTTTTAAATCCGGAGTTATGGAGAAAAGAATCTGCTTCATAGAAAGTATCCCACTGTGGAGGACTGAGTAAGTGGTTTGTCCTTGTCCTGTTGAATGGTGAGCTTTACTTTGAGGGATGCGTACTGATCGAGGCCTCAGAGACAAACAGGCCTGCGGGCAGAAGCTGGCGGCATGTTTGCTGACAAGCCTCTGTGAAGACACAAGCCGCAGGAACTTATATGACCATGCCATTTACTACAACACAGCCAGAGCACCATGAATGGAGGCCTTTTCTCACTCTCCTCCTCTGTGCGTGTAAAAATAAGTGTCTCTCCCAGCTCCTTCCTGGCAATAAATCCATCACATAATTCAGGTCCATTGGGGCGACAGCACTGGGATATTTTGTCTGAGTGGGAGGATTAACACAACCCATCAGAGAATATCTCAAGCAATTCATTCAAAGATGTTTTTACCAAGGACAAATGTGTATAAGCAGCAAGCACTAGACTGTTTCAAACCGCAGAAGAATGACAGGAGGAGCACTAAAGCTTTATAGATTGTATTCTCTCGAGAGGTGGCGGCGCTTCAGCTTATTCATAGATGTTTTTACCTCCAACAAATCACTCTCTTTATATATTATGAAGCGGTTTTGAATGATGTACTGGAAAACATACAGGCTCCAGACAATGTATGCCTTGTTAAATGCACAGATGTTGAGTATTTACAACCAAACAGAGCTCAGTCTCAGTTTAAAAAAGCAGCGAACCGGGAAGATTAAGTGCAATTGAAAATGTTTACGTTGGAAGTCACCAAGGTGCTTCCCTGCCAGAGTAGATTGTCTATGTTATTGAAAGTGTCTGGAAAACTCCCTGATTCCTATTGTGTCGTCTGGCTTCTTGTCTGTCTGGGAATTTTCAGGACAATATTTACAGACAGTGACTGTTTTAGCAAAGGAATGCTGTAGCAGAGGGTTAAATCGGTCTGAATTTTAAAGTCTGATCTGAACAGAGGTAACATCATTAAGAGTCTGCAGCATGCAAGCGGCTCTGCGAAGCTGTACTTAGGCATAGCATTAAGCTAAATGCTAACAACATGATGCTATCATTTGCTAATTAGCACTCAACATAAAGTACAGCTGAGGTTGACGGAAAACATTTTTTTCTTCTTTTTATTGCAGGTGTTTGGTCACAGACCAAAGTATTGGACAACTTTTGACTTGATGGTGGTGCTGTACCAGATTTCATGGCAATCCATCCAATCCTTGTCAAGACATTTTACTTAAAAAAACAAAATGTCAAACTTGTGGTGGCGCTAGAAGAAAAGTAAGTGTATCAATGAAGTGATTTGGCTTCATCCTCTGGGGACCATGAACATCTTTACAAAATGCCATGGCAATCCATCCATTAGTTGTTGAGATATTCCTGTCTGGACCAAAGTGGTGGACAGACAGAACAGACATCAATCTCGGAACCGCTCGGCTATCGGTCTGACGACGGATAAGTCTCTGAGGGCAATGAGTTGCATTTTTGTGGTTCCGGTGTAGCCAACGAATACTCGGCCCAAGACTTCCTTCTCTGTGCTCTGCTCATTGTTGTCAGTCCGATTAGCAACTTCAGATACTAGCATGGAGTTAGAGTTGAGAGATGACAACCTCATTGTTTCTCAAATAACCAGTTCACACGCTAATCCAATAAAAAAGTTAAATCATCATCAATGTTAATCGGTGGGTTATGAGATTGCATTTCGGCCACTCTAATGGGATTGTTCAATACTACGATGACTTAGAGATTAGACAAACATCCATCACTGGTCTCCCACTTGATTTACACCAACCAAGAAAGATGTCTTCCATTGCCATTTGTATAAAATCAAAGATTCTGCAGGATTTCCTTGTTTGTTTTACCATTTGGCGTTAATCTTCAGAATTTTTACTTACTTTTCACTCTGTTGACTTTGCTTTTTGATTCACTTATAAGTCAGACCAAGATTGCCATCCCCAGAGCCAATACAAATTCAAGGGATGTTGAACTTTAAGCTGTTCTAACAAGCCGATCAGGTGATGAGTGTTTGGCTGATGGTGTTCCTCAGAACTCAGCTGGTCTCCTCCTTTTTGGACCAGCATGTCATTTTAAACATGTCATGCTGTAGAGAAGACAGAAACTGTTTGCTCAGCTGTGGAGCTTCACACCAACATCTGGACGTAGTCTCTCGTTAGCCTTACACAAGCACAGAATAGCCTTGGCAAAGGCCAAAAAGAAAAAAAAGGCAGACTGGCACCTCTCATTTGGCCTCAACAAACACAATCCAGCGAACAGGTAGGTAAGGTGAGGAGGGGATGGGTTTTGCCATCTGCCTGCAGCCTATACACTGAACATACTGTGGCAGGGAGAGACATTTTCCGGAAGCATCTGCACGTAGGTAGACAGTGTTTGGAGAGGTTACTAAGGCCAGGGTTTGGTATTTCCAGGTCATATTTCAACAAAGCAGGGCCAAGTGAAAGCCGGCGGGGACGTAGCAGAGGAACGTGCTCAGCCTAAAAAGAGCGTCTTGACAGGTTGGTTTAGGCACAGAGCAGAGAAATTCCTTTGCAGTTCTGTCATCCCTTTGAGATTAAGAACAGTGCTGAGGTCAGCCGTAGACCAGCGAGGACATATAGGGCAGACATACTGGGCTACTTTCTCACTTACACAACCAGCAGTGTCGTATATATTTATAGAGGAAACGACATTGTGCGCTGAAACAGAACACACGGGAGTCATCTTCGAGTGGGACTGATGATGAATTGTGTTTCTCTTTCAAGCTGGGTGGTATCGTGACTTGGGTGGTATTTGGAGGGATAGCACAAAGGATTTGCTTTTCTTTGATTGTTGATCTACTGTACGTACGGTCTGCCTGTAAGTTCCTCATACACTTGCATTCATCTGTTTTGTTCACTTTAAAACGCCTAAAAGAAGTTCAGGGACATAATAGAAATGGTAAAACTGTTGTGATTGTGAGCTTCTCATTTTCTGGCAACATGAGATAAAAAGACATTTCTACAAACTATGGCTACTGTGTGTGTGTGTGTGTGTGTGTGTGTGTGTGTGTGTGTGTGTGTGTGTGTGTGTGTGTGTGTGTGTGTGTGTGTGTGTGTGTGTGTGTGTGTGTGTGTGTGCTCGTACGTGGTGGTAGCTATGGTCAATTTGCACTTGTAAGGAAACATTTCCAAATTTAAATAGTAATTTACATCCCCATAAAGAACTTGTTTTTGCTGATCTCTGAACTTCTCATCTTGCTGCAGTGAAGGGCCGTGACATCCCTGTTTGGTGTGGTTACCATGTGCAACAGACCACATCTCTGACAAAAACATGCTTGTAAGCTGAAGTTGCCCTTTAAAAATCGTTTTCAGCTTACCCATGGCTTTTCTGTTCTGTTATTATAGGTCAACATACACATCAACATATATGCCAACATATGCGTCGTACCAACTTGACTAAATATGTCACCGAAATAAAATTTTGATTAGAACTAGATGTCATAACCTTGAAGCAGCTACTGTCTCTTCCTGCCTGGCTCAGTGTTTTGGGAGGCTGGTTGGATCCATTAGCACCTAGCTGTTATTCAGGATCGGGCCTCTCAGACTGCAGTGGTTCAGCCTGCTGTGGTTTTCCATCCAGAATCTGAACAGACCAGGAAACAATACTCCTCTGGACAGGGATCGAACACTTGTGGTATTAACAACATCCTACTCATGTATTATTTTTGGGTGGATAAGACCAATAGGAGGTTGCTGTTCTAAAAGTTGGTGTTGTTCTTGGTCTGAATCTCTGTCTGAAATTCCTTAGTCACTCCAGTATTTACAAAGGCGGCACTGTGCCTTCGGTCTGACAAGATTCATAGACAAAGTATGCGGAAAGGCTCAGACTTGGACAGGAGGCCAAGACATGGCCTTTCTCAAAGTCTATTAGGCTTTAGGTTGCAGCAGACATCTGAGATCCAGGCCTGCAGACCTGAAAGTGATCGCTCTGAGGATTGATGGTTGTTTTGCAATTCCAACTTGGTATTCATAGAGCGTTCTGAACAAGATTATTTGTTTTAAAAGTTAGATTTTGGTCTAAAGATTTGAAAGAAAGATCTTTTTAAAAGCCATACTTTTTGCTCACTGCCAAAACAGACCCCTCCTATTGCAGGCAGAGTGTCTGGAATATGGAAAATATTCTGACACAGTTCATGACTAAACTATAAAATATTTAGTCTTTGCTCCCTCAAGAAAACACATAATTTAGGAGTAACAATGTTGCACTCATGATTCTTCTTGAGTCCAGTAATTCAACAAACATTCAGCAAACATGACAAATATTCACTGGTTAACGCTTCTCAAATATGAGGATGTACTGTGTTTAATAACATTTTTAAAGTAGGTGTGGGTATGTCTGTAGCTATATATTAAAAAAACACTAAGGTCAAGAGTCCAAATGGTCCCACAGTGCATCAATCTCACAAAAAAAAATGTTGATCACCCACCACAAACTTTTCTACATTAATATAACTGTTAATATATATTGATATATGCAGATGGGGAGACATTAGGCATGCATTTCTCAGCAACACCTTTTCACTTTCATTTTTTTTCCCTTTTCATTTAAATTAAATATACATAAAAGATAAAACTGTAACATGCTTTATCGAAAATATATAAATCCAGAAGATGTTAATTAAAAAAAGAAAGAAACTTTGACTGAAAGTTCCAATACAGCACAATATAGCATTTAAATAAGCTATTATGAATGAAATATAATATTATGCCTATCAAAATTATGGTTAAACCTTACATTCATATTATTGGTTTGAGTACATGCATGTGAGCCACTCTTTATTTTGTCTTTTTTTTTCGACCATTCTTAATTAATGTGAGAGTAAAAGCAGTTGAGAGTCCACACGTGTTTTCTCTCCATCTTGTCTTTCTCTCTCTCACACACACCCTAAGCGCTACATATAGTATGTAGACTTTATGTACCAGAGACTTTATGGTACATCATTACTACCGATGTACTCTGTCCAACATTGTAGAACTTACATTACGTTCTCTTGTCATGCTGTCCTGTAGGCACAGCAGGTAAGTCAACATATTGATTTCTCTACAAGTTGCAGAAGTTTGCATGGGTCTTTAGTATGGAGGACCGGAAATAACTTAAGTATAAATAAATAAATGCAGGAATAAATACAGGAATAAATAAATAATTGCTTAAATAAATGTATAAATAAATACAGGAATAAATAAATAAATGTTTAAATAAATGTATAAATAAATAAATAAATACAGGAATAAATAAATAAATGCTTAAATAAATAAATAAATACAGTAATATATAAATATAAGTTATACCTAAACAGGACATCATTAAATAAATATATTTCTACATTTCTCTATTTCTTCATTTATTTATGCCTGTATATATGTGTCCACACGTATTTCTTCATTTATTTATTTCTGTATTTCTGTGTCCTTGTATGCAAATGAGCTGGGGCGGTCCGAACCTCATTGTTAAACAGGATTGGTCAAGTAGGGGAGCAAGACAGAAGCAACCGATCCCTAAGCACATGGCCTCTGTTGATGAAGTCAAAAAGCTGTCTAGGCTAGGGTGACCATATCCATAACACCAAAAAGGAGGACACTATGCAATATTTTGTGAGGCTGTGAATAATTGCATAGGAGGGGTGCAGTTTGATTTTATTAAGTGTGAAGAGAGATGTGAGCCCTTTTTACTGTAATTGATCTCCTTGGAGCATACCCTGCTTTATCAACTAATTAATATGTATTTTTATTTGTTTATATGTATATGTAATATATATCTTATATATATGTAATATATTATTAATATGTACTTATTAATTGTAATTAACAATGAATTAATATGTATTTTTTTATGTATTGTTATATATATATATTTTTATATAATTGCAATCAATTCGGTAAAAAGTAATAAAACACCGCTGTAGTTCAAAGTAAAAGTTCAATTAAAATCTTAAGTTATGAATCTTAACCTTTCCCTCCGTTAAACTGATGTAACGTTACTGTGAATAAATAATAAACTAATAAAGATTGCTCGTTAGATCCTCAACACAGAATTATATCTCATGTTTAACCGCTACGGAGAAATCGGAGCCAGCGGATCATTTCTAAAAGTCCTGCCGGGATCAGGCTGCTCTCGGTAGGCAGCACAGCGCTGACGGCCCGGTACTGCGGAGCTCACGGTCCCGCGAGCAGGAACTCAACTCATCGGCGTATCTTTTTAAGTCGGCTGATTCTTGAATAACCGATCACAGATTTGATGCTTAAACAAATAACTTCTCGTCTGAAAACATCCTAAAAGTACATGTTGTGACCAATGTTCCCTCTAATTTTTTTCAGCACTGAGCAATTTTTTTTTTTTCTGAGCGCACATTTCAGCACTGTGAGCAATTCGCGACCTGCCGAAAATGACCACAAGCCTGCGTTAGCCATAGGGGATTCAAAGAGATGACAGCAAATGCATCAATATGTATACAAGGTTGGTATTTATTCAATATCCTTTATAATGGCTGGACTTTGGGAACATTTTAATGATGGTGTTTTACCAGTCAGTTTAGTTGAACTTAAAGGATCTTTGTTGAACTTCAATCTTCAATAAGGGGAGGTTATGATTGGTTCACTGGTTATGACTGATAATGATATATATACAAAATAAAAGTATCAAAGGTGTTTAGTCATTTCTCAGCAGGTACAACATTTAAGTGGAACTTCATTGAAAGAAAAATGCTAATGCAGTGCTTAACAATAATTATAGGCCTATTAAATTGACATGGTGTCATTTTTCCTAAAGGTAGCCTAAAGAAACAATTTAATAACTGGAGTGGTTTGCAACAAACTAGGCTACAAAACATGTCATTTGAATGTCATTGAGGGAGATATGCCTATCTGGCTATGTGGCACCTGCTCTGCCTTTCTTTTCGCCATGGTAGCCTATAACTGCTGGAGCAGGGCCCGCCAAGAGTAGCCTAAACAGCGCTGGCCCTAGCTCATGTGGCGCTCTAGGCGAGCTTCACTCCTGGCGCCCGGAGGAGGACAGCGGGGGTGGGGGGTGCTAACGGAGGCAGAGCGCTAGCATAGGTACAGAGCGCGCATGTCGAGAAACGGGACGCTGATTGGCCAAGAAGACTCGACGCGTCAAAGATCTTCTATTGCAGAGATGGCTCACTCCTATCTCAGAAACACTGGCGCAAAAAAGATTTTTAACCCCTGAAAAAAAATCGTTTGCGCGGTCTGAAAAATGTGCGCGGTCTGAAAAATCTATTGCGCGGCCACTTCGACTGGCCTGCACGCGCGCAGCTTAGAGGGAACACTGGTTGTGACTCAACAACAGTAGTATTCAGAGAACGTCAACTTTCAGTTGTGAGTTTCCTCATCAAGTACAGAGTAGAAGGCGTATTGAGAAACGACCCTGGAGACATCTTAACGCTGATTGGCCAAGACTCATCAAAGATCCTCTATTATGACGATCACGACCACTCCAATCTCAGAAACGCTGGCCGGCCAGTTCACATATTTTGATTTCAAAACGGCGCATTTCGCCGTAAGGTGACAAGTTTGCAGGTATGCAAAAAGGAGGACAAATACGCGTCCGGCTTGATGCTGCGCCGGACGCCGGAGAGGGCATTGAAAATCCGGACTTCTGCTAACGGTTAGCTGAGCTTGCCAACTTCAACAACATGTGAAGGCAGAAGTAGTAGAGCACAACATACCAGGAGCGATCACACTCCTGTGACAAATCATGCTTTTGACAGAGGTTCGGACCGCCCAGCTCATTTGCATACAAGGACACAGAAATACAGAAATAAATAAATGAAGAAATACGTGTGGACACATAAATACAGGCATAAATAAATATTGAAATACAGAAATAGATTTATTTAATGATGTCCTGTTTATATATTCCTGTGTTTATTTATACATTTATTTAAGCATTTATTTATTTATTCCTGTATTTATTTATACATTTATTTAAGCATTTATTTATTTATTCCTGCATTTATTTATTTATTTATACATTTATTTAAGCATTTATTTATTTATTCCTGTATTTATTCCTGCATTTATTTATTTATAATTAAGTCATTTCCGGTCCTCCATACTTTAGAGCCATACTTTCTAAAGAAATACTTTTTTTAAGCCTTTCCAGAACAGCGAGCACAAGCTAAACTGGGCCTCAGGATATGGAGTAAACTGTGCATTTATCTGCTCTATTGTTAACTCTACAGCGTAAATATAATATCTGCGGCTATTCCTTATTTTGGTTTGAAGAAAAGATCACCTTTAAAATGTATATGGGGAATTTGTTAGCAAACACTTGTTTATTTACACATCCAGCAGTTACATTCTGATTTATTTGGAGTTATGTTTTTTTTCCCCCATCTGGAAAATGTAAGTCCAATATTCACTCTCTTTTAACTCTGTTTTTGGTCTCTACCCCATTCTGAGGGGAATATCTGGCTCTTTACCTGTTAAATGCTCCACATTGTTCACCAGCTAGCTAACTGAGTCTGTCTGCGGTTTGGTGCTGAGTACTGTGTTTTTTGTGTGGATTATGATTGAAAACAGCTGCCTGCTTGGGCCGAAAGCGAGACAAAGCTTTTCTATCTTTTAGAAAAGATATTGATTATAGCCACTACACAATTATTTTACATTGTTCATGTTTTAAAACGAATAACGGCGTAATGTAACGTTATCTTAATTGTAACATTATCCTGCTACTACTGATCAAATTGGCAGTGACAGTTGTCATTTCAGCCGTAAAATCGGTGGTTGCTGGTTAGAAATGACACGGCTGCTTATGTCTACCTCTGTGTAGGAATTTCAAGTGGTAAATCTGTCACTGTTATCATAAACTGCAGCCGTGCAGTGCTCAACATCCGTAGAAACAGTGTGGGGCAGCGTCCTCAATGGTAAGCCTATGGCCCTGATTTGTTTTTTTTTGGGAAATTGATATTGGAATTCATCACTATTTCCTAACACTAATATCTGCATAATATCTAAACTCAAAAGTAATGAAAGGATTAATTGATGAGTAAAACAATCTCGCCTCTGGTCTATACTATTTATTATGAAATGATATGATCATTTGGTGCATTTTGCATGATGCTCTCAACAAATAATAAAGGCCTCTGGCACTTGACTTCACCCATCTATCTAACCGTCAGGGGATTATTGACTCTTTACAACCTCACTTGCCATTATAACACAATAACTCTAACTGCTATAGGCTGCAGACACAGATGGTGAGTGACAAAGTGCTCAGGACAGTTAACAGTTTGCAAGTGTCATCCTCCATCTGTCACCATAGCTCTCCCGTCAGTATTACACACAATAAAAGAGACAGAAAGTGGGGGATGTTTTGTGATGTGGATGGATTATACTAGTTGTCAGAGGCGAAGCGGTGTCCTCTGATAGCAGCAGCAGCAGCTTGTGTGAGCAGAGTGGTGAAAATCTCAGACAAGATTTAAACAAACAAGAGACACAGACGCTGGCCTGGCTGGCCCGGGCCGCCCTGACAGAATAAGGCCATGAGAGATCACACACTGCCATCTCCAGATCAGTCCGAGAAGTACTTCCACAACTTCCACAACCATTTGGGATTCTTCTATCAGACTCAGTGAATGCATAAATAATTTCCCAGAGTCAGGGGCAATTAAATGCTGGCATCAATTATTTTTTATTTCATATTGAAATGTGGGACATTCAGCGGTCAATGCACATCTCTTAGAGTTAGTTAATTGAGACGTCAGACTGTGTGAGAAACGGAAGAAGAATCTATTGTATTGCAATTTTATCTCAGCTCTGCTTCTCCAACTTTCCAGTTTCCTTGCTGATTATTCTTCTGACATACTTTGACAACCACGTAGCAGTGAGAAAACCTGTCCAAGCTCTTTATTTGTAAAATAGCTGTAGAATAGTTTCGATGATATAAATCTTGATATAGCATACATTAAGTTAGGTAGTATCCAGACTGGTGTAAGCTGCCTGAAAATATATTTCTTCGCAATAAAAAATAGCCTAGTATAAAATAAATTAACATTGTCATAGAAATATACCTTTCTATTGGTTGGTTATTGAATAGAAGTTTGCTTTATCTTCCTCATTATTTGCCGCTACTTCACATGAAAAAGCAAAAGCATAAATTCTTGTCGAGGTTTGACTGCCACTCCTCCATGCTTCTGTGCTTGCGTGACGTACAGCTGCAGGTTGACTCTTGGGGGTGAGTTTTCCCTTTGGAAATATCCCCACCTTCAGGCCGTGCTCTGGTTCCACCGGCTGACAGCTTGTCTCAGTGGCATCAGCTCCTGCTGGAAATAACATGACAAAAGAGGGGGAAAAATATAATTTAGATTCTGAACTGAGCACCTCGGATATCTCAGACCAGGGGTGTCAAACTCATTTTAGTTAAGGGGCCGCATGCTGCCCATTTTGACCTCAAGTGGGCCGGACCAGTAAAATCACAGCATATTAACGCATACATAATGACAATATGTCTCTCTGTTTAAATCATTGGTGAAGGTTTTTGGATGATAAACCCTGTTTTAAGGTCTTTCTTCAATAAACTAGAAACATAAAAGACCAAAAATTCAGACATCAGCCCACTGTTTACCTGCCTGGGCTCTGCTCTGCAGATTCCCTCGCAGTTGGGCAATATGTTTAGTAAAGTCAGTGCTGTGATCAATTGTGTCTGTGGCTCAATGGTTACCATGCATGTCTTACAATCAGAGGATCAGTGGTTTGAAATCCTGACTGAGGTAGTTTTTTTTTTTTCTTTCTGCAATTTTAACAATTATCCCGCGGGCCGGACTGGACCCCCTGGCGGGCCGGATCCGGCCCGCGGGCCGTATGTTTGACACCCCTGTCTCAGACTGAAATATGTAAAGACTGGGCTTCTTCTCAAGGCTTTTCATCATTCATTGATGGAGCCATAGAAACTGTGTTAATCTCTATTGTACTGAAAGCGAAGGTCTGTGTGTGCGTGTCCTTGTGAGTCATGATGCCTCGCTTGTGGAGGAGCGCTGTAAACCAGATTTTATCAGGTTTTACTGTGGAAAAAGCTGTTTGCTTGTGCTGTCTGTGTGAAGACCAACGTAGGTTTATACCTTAAGGGTGATGGCATTGTGGGAAGTGAGGGCATTTATGCCAGTACTTGTCTTTGCCACTGAGTCTCAGGCCGACTTCTACTCATGGTCTAACCCAGAAAACTGCCCTGGGGCACAAATGAGCTGTGGCTCAATACTGACCACTCCATTCTGCAATCAAAAGGCAGTTAATTACGCAGCAACAGAAACACAAAGCATGTTCGCACAGCATGTAAATACAAAGTATAAATTAGTGAACACAGAGAATACAAGTTAAAACAGTTGAAAATAAGTTGAAATGTTATAAAAAAAAAGAAAAAAGAAAAAGAAAAAAAAAGAAACATGCACTTTATTAATCCCCTTGGGGAAATGCTTCTCTGCATTTGACCCATCCCTGGATAGGGAGCAGTGGGCAGCCCTGAGAGATGCCCGGGGAGCAGTTAAGGGTTCAGTGTCTTGCTCAGGGACACTTTGACATGTGAGCTATGGGGGGACTGGGGATTGAACCGGCTACGGGACGACCACTCATCCCCCTGAGCTACAGCCGCCCAACATGTTGCCTTTGTGTATTCATCAAGCACAGACCTGAAGACAGACTACAGGTGCCAGTGACATTCAGCCCAGAGCTGCAGAAACCAGTACTCCTACGCAGGAATAATACCTGGCCTCAAGGCAAGGGTGCTGTGCACTAATTAGTATGTGGTAAGTTGATTAAACAGAATTTTATTTAGGAATGTGCTCCATTAAAACACGATATTATCTGAAATTACGGAGTTTTAAAATTAATATTTTGACACAGGACATGTGTTCATTTCAGTTTCAGTTTTGGGGCACAGAGGATCTGGATCTGTTTTGAAACAACAAAGAGCTGCTTGAGACTACGGTTAGGGAGTGTGTGTGTGTGTGTGTGTGTGTGTGTGTGTGTGTGTGTGTGTGTGTGTGTGTGTGTGTGTGTGGGGCTTGGTTACGTACAGCAAAATCTGTTGTGTTCGCCATTTTAACACTGAACCTGCTCTGGGTGATTAATTCAGATGATTCAGGCCTTTAAAATGTCAAATGCATCGACGCTTTGAAAGACTTTGAAAGGGAAAAGAAAGGGCAGTGTTGAACAGAAAAGCTACATTACACTACCACTCATAAAACTCTCGTCTCATTTTATAAATGAAAGCTCAAGTACACGCACTTTTCCGACACGTTTCTCTGGCAGCCAGCCTCGACCTGAAGCTTGGAGCGTGTCTCTCCCTGCAGCATAATGTGAGGAGCTGCTTTACTGTGCAGCGGTGCTTATGTTTATATGGACGTCACAAATATACCAAGTTTGCCTCACTCCGTTCTGGCATGTGGCCAGAGGGTTTTATGATTAAAACCAGATTGTGCTTGTCCAACTCAGAAAGGCCAGAAAAACAGATTGCAGTTACGCATACTCTGCACAAGAGGGAAGTACAGAAACATCCACTGTTTCTGCAGCATCTGTAAAGGTGGACTTTTTGAAGGGACTGTATGCACTTTTTTTCCCCTCAACTGCTGGAAGGACTTTTTCACAGATGTCATCTTGTTATTAAGTCTGTTCCTAGTTCACAGTCATTAATTAAACATCTGACTGTGACACGAGAAGAAAGCTTTAGTTTCTCCTCAGCAACACGGATAACAGTAAATCCCGCCAATTCTGAGTCAGAGCGATGATTATCCTGTAAATATAATGACGCCTCTTTAGTGTCACATGATTGGAGTCAAGCGGCTGTGGGGTCTTCCTCCGCCAAAAACGACTGAGCTCCTGCCAACTCTGTTCCCTCGACGTGATGACTAAGTTACACTGCAAAAAAAAGTCTGTTTCAAGATTTTATCTTGCTTTTTTGCTGTCAGATTCAAGTGATTTAAGTGAGAAAAATTGCCAAAATTCAAAGATTTTTTTAAGCTGCTTGAATTTATCTTGCCTTAATTTTGAGTTATGTTCTAAGATGTTTAATAACCAATGTCTAATCTTGTTCTGCAATATCAGATATTCCTCAAATCTACTCAAAAAAGTGTAATTTTACTTCAACAAGTGACATTTGTTCAGCCTGCTGGTTGATTTTGACAACACGTGTCACCAATCTGAAGTGTAAATACTCATTTCTCATTCCACTTGCCAAGGCAGACACATTTTGCAGTGTAGTGAAGACTGGGAAATCATGTGACATCAACAAAAACAGACACATTACGCCCCCTCCACCGCCGCCGCCCACACACAGACATCACACACACACACACACAGACATCAAACACACGCGTAAACCCTTTTCTGTAACAGGGAGGAACACTGCAATTAATTTACTGACATTGAAAACTACGCTGCCAGTAAACACGGCAAACGTCATCAGCTGAGAGCGCTGATGGAAACATCAACAGTGTAAAACAAGAGCGAGAAATCTGAACTTACCATGAGTTGTTCCCCTGCCTGGTCCCATTCTGACCTCCACTCGCTGCAGCAGGGTCTCATGTTTCAGGCCCCAATGGCACTGGGGCAGATCACCCCCCTCCCTCACACCATGCTGGTGCTCTGGCAGCCTCTCGCGGGGTAGGCAGGGGTCCTCACAGGCTTGGGAGGCGGGTACGGGCCCTTCCCACAGCGCCCGTTTTGAGGGTAAAGAGGAGGCTTCTGAGTTCTTGAACTGGAGGTGCTGTTACCAATGATGACCGTAGGGTCGAGGCTCTGGGGGTGCGGCTCAGGATGAGTTTGGCTAACGTGGTTGGAGTCTCTGCGGGGATAGAGGTGAGGCGGGTGGCCGTTTGCACCTGTCCTTTCGTGGTTGATGTCCTTGGTGATGCTGGGTGGGGTGAAGCGGCTGGTTTTGACAACTGATGCCATGTGAACAGGGGAGGGAGAGTTAGTTCTTAAAATGATGCGGTCTTCGTCGATGTGTTGCATGGCCTGGACTGGAGCAGGCTTGTGATCATGCAGCTGGGCCACCCTCAGGTCACCTGGATGAGTTGAGCCGTGAAGGTTAATGGACGCCCCCTGAGTGATGCAGGGCGTCTCCTCGCTGAGGTCAATTCTGGCTGTGAGACGATCAATCTGCTGGACCACCTGAATGACAATAAAGAGACTCTGTACTTGTCCAAACTGAAGTGGTGGAAAGAAAATAAGTACATTTACTCAACTACAGTACTTTACTCACATATTTAATCCCACTTTATGCTTCTACTTCACTGCAATTCAGAGGGAAATATTGTATCTTTTAATCCACTACATGTCTTTGACAACTATAGTCATCAGTTACTTGTCAGAATAAGATTTTACTTAAAAACATTTGATAAGCTTATTAAATACAATGCATTCCTAAAAAATCAAATTAGTGGTTTCAAACTTTTTGGGGCTTGTAACCCTTCACAAAATAAAAAGTGTCTAATTCTGGCTCCTTGTTATATTTCAGATGAGTTGTTCGCAGATCAATCAAGAAGACATTTACACTCTGAACAGCTGGGATGCTTTCATGTAATGGAAGAGGTAAGTCTTTGCAATATTTGACAAAAAGCTGAATACAGAGAATATACAAAAAATATATATATAGATCTGTGTCATCGCATTTAGCTTTATTCCTCTTTCCTCTCCCATTAATCATCTCACTACCCCTCAGATGTGTCTTGTGACCCTGAAGAGGGCCCTGACCCTTTTGTTGGAAACACTGGACTTAACTATCTGTATATAAAGTAGTTAACACCTCGGCCAGCTACAACAGAACAATTCTGATTTATGCATTGATATATCACTAGTAACAATCTGATACAACCTTCTCCTACTTTTTCACAAGTGGTATTTAGCTGCAGGATTTAACCTTATAATGGAGTAGTTGTATGTCATGGTCTTGGTACATTACAGTAAAGGATCTGAGTACTTCTTCCACCACTGCCAATGTGTATTTTTTATGTCCTCTGGTTTCCAGCTGTCTCTATTCACAATCATGGAGGTATTTCATTTGTTATGTTGTTTCAATGTCAAGCCTTGCACATATGCATTCAGCTGTGAATCAAAGCTGTTTTACAGCTGCATGCAAAATGGATACTGTAAGAGCAAGGTATAATTTAGTAGAAGTCTCAAGCCAGGCTTTTTAATGTGCTTTTTAATACGCTGCCAATGTCTACAGCGTTCTGCAAAAGGTCAGTGCAAATCGTTCTCAATCACAGCTTCGGTAAGAGACGATAGGTGAGTCACAAACATGCAGTCAGCATGCAGGCACACACAGACACACACGCCGACATGTTCTCATGAACATGTACACACAGATACACAATGTGTCAAACTGATCTGCACTTTTGTTTGAATCTAATCTATCTTTTTAAATGTCACGATATCCAGGGGAGTATGGATAAAAGACTGAGACACCTACATGCAGACCTTCATCTTTAGACGCCTGATGTAAAGAATAGACATCTATAATAATAGACCCTCCTACCTCTTTCATCTCCACGTGAACTTGCTTCAAACCCCCCAACACATCCTCCAGATTTGTCACCACTTGTTTGATTTGATCCCTCACAGAATCCTGCCTCCTCTTCTGCTTCGCCACGGCCGAACCCTGGCACTGATGGTCCCCGTTGGTTGTCGATTTTGAGGGCTCTGGACTGCTGTTGCCAGAGGGTGGGACGCAGGGCTCCTTCTGTCTTCTTTGGTTCAAGTGTTTTTGTGGGACTTCAGTGGGGAAGAAACCTTTGCGAGAGCCACCGCGTCCATTACAGTCTTCCTCTGATCCACCCTTCAATCTGCCCCAGTCCTGATGGCTATCTCTTTCCTCCCCTCCCTCAAAGTGCACAGGCCTTGGTCCGCAGTGGCCATTTGGCATGTGTAAATGACCCAGATAGGGATTGTGTGGCTCCGAATGATAGCTCTCAGAGTTGCGTCCGAAATCTTCTTCCTCCTCTTCCATTGAGACATACCTGACTGTCCTCCGGTGCCTGTACCCCTGACCTTTGACCTGAAGATGGGGGAGAGGATGCGGTATCCCGGCGTTAAAGGGGTGTGCCCTGGTGTCGCTGTGCACCACACAGCCACACTGTTCTCTGACAGACGGGTAGTGTCTCACCCCAGGCTCCGGCGGGTTGCTCCACTGGGCAGGGTTCAACTCCCAGGGGCAAACTTGGCTCAAGTCGTCTGACTGGCTGTAAGGGCCCGGCCCTGCGAACACAGGCCTCCTCTGTGGGCTGCGATGACCGCTTCTCTCAGCTCTGTCCGCTACGAAAGCTCTCCCTCCTCCGTCTTTAAGCCGAGGAGCCTGGGTGTCTCTCCTGCAGTCCAGAGATGTGTGGTCCGTCTGTCTGGCTGATGCCGGTTGGTATCCCAGCCCACCGTGATGGCCGTACGCTGGCTGCTCATAGTGGACGCAGTGCTGGCAGGAGCAGGGGGCGGTGGTGTTGATGTGCTGAAGAAATCGGTGGTGTCCCGTTGTTTGTGAGCCTTCTGTGTACATGTCCAAAGAAGTCCAGAGGCTTGTGTGGAAAACGCCTTAGAAAACAATTGGTTACCTCCCCTCTCTGCTCTCTCTAGCCCAGTCATTCACTCGCTCTGTTTTCCTCATCTGAGTCTTCCCACAAGAAAACTTTTCTTCAGCTCTTTTTTTTTTTCTTCCTCTCTACCCAAGACTTCTCCCTCCCCTTCCTTCCTGTCTGTTGTTTCCCTTCTCCTTCTCTCCTGTAGTTGTTAATCTTTGCACCAGTTCTTTTCTTTCCCGAAAATCTCCTTCTCATACTTCTCCTAACTTTTTCCCTACTTCTTCCTCACCCTGTAGCCCTCTCTCCTACACGGGGCCCCTCTCCACCTCCCTTCCTCTCTCTGTCTCTCTTTCTACCTCTCCCGCCTCGTTGTTCTGTCTCATTTGCTGCTGCAGGCTTTCTCTCTCTCTCTCTCTCTCTCTCTCTCTCTCTCTCTCTCTGTGTGTGTGACTGTGTATTTCCCGTTTCCTCCCCTCCCCTCTCCCGCTCTCCTCTCTTTCTCCACCTCTTACTCCGTCTCCTGCCTCTGGTATATTCTCTCACATAGTCGATTGTACCTGAATTCATGAATTCCTTCTTTTCCCCTCCACCTAAAATCCAGCCGCCCTTGCGAGTCTCCTCCGGTAAAGGATTTCTGTCTCTCAGAGAGTGCGTGAAAGAGTCCCAGCTACGGTGCTGAGCTCATTAGCCCAACTAAAGCCTTTGCACTCTGCAATTAAACGCTGCCTGGGATTCCTCAGCCGGAGACCGAAGGAGGCGGTGAGGGGAGGGGAGGAGAGACGCACTGGGGGAGGTGGGGTTTCAAACATACACATATGAGGGAGTAGATAGCACTCTGAGTCAAGGAGACAGAGCCACTGCCTTTGTACAAGGGATTTTTTTCTCACAATTCAGTTTTTTTTTCCACCTCTCTCCCCACCAATGCCTTCCCCTCTTTGTCCTTTGTCATTCCTGTCATTCCCACTCTCGCATTGTCTCGGTTAAAGTGGCTTCACCTCAACAGTTGAGCAAAACGTAACTCTGCTGAGGCAAGCACCGATATTTTTGTTGAACTATATAGAAAATCGCGCACCCTTCTTCCTCTCAAGTCCATAAAATGGTGTTTACATGCCATTTAAACTTTTCAAGCCATCTTAAACTCTTCATCCTTTTCATTATAAATCAATCTCTGCTCAGTGTAGATAACCATAATGTCAGGCTAAACACAGGAAGAAAAAAGAAAAGCAGGTTGAGCAAGCAAGATCTCTCTCAAAAATAGCATAACACGCATCTGTTGTGGCTCTAAATCCACAGCGACGGAGAACAGATAGGCATTTATTTTCAAAGAGAATAACTGTAGCTTTTTAAAAAGACAATGGGTTGTACAAAGGAAACCATCCCAGCAAGAGGATAAGCAGTCTGGTCCCAGCTGCGGGGAAAGATTGTTGTTGTAGATGAAACACAGCTGGAGTGACTTTACGTATATATATATATATATATATATATATATATATATACTGTAGATAGTATAAAGATTAGATTCTTGAGGTCAAAGGTCAAGGTCAGTGTGGCCTCACATCCGTGTCATGATGTTGGTTTGTCTGGTGCCCTGTCTTATTGTGAAGTCCTTGTCTTGGGTGTCCTCTGTGTTCCTGCACTTCCTCCCCTGTGATTGTCGGTGATTGTCTGTCTGCCCTGTTCCCTGATTGTGTATTCCTTTCACCTGTGCTGCCCTCAGTGTTTCCACCTGTTCCTCGTTACCCTCTTGTATTTAAGCCCTGTCTGTCTCCTTTCCCCTTGTCGGATTGTCCTGGTTTTTCCCCGTCGTTTACCCCCGGTTTTCTATGCCATGTAAAGTCTTTCGTCGTCTTTTTGTTTTGGAGTCTGGTTTTGTTTGATTAAATTTTACTTTCAACTGTTGCTTCGGCGTTTGGGTCCTCTCTCCTTCCCCCCGCCTGACAATCCGTCCCATTTTCATGAGCGCAATATCTCAAACCCCTTGAGCAAATTTCTTCAAGTTTGGCACAAATGTCCACTTTGGGGACGTCTCCGTTCAAGGAGGAACTGATTAAAATGTTGTGGTCAAAGGTAACTGTGACCTCATAAAACACGTTATTGGTCATAACTCATATTCATATGCTATTTCTGACAATTTCACACAAATATTGCATAGGATAAAATTATGAAGTGATGACATTTTGAACAGATATGGATGTTAACTGTTACGTGACTGGTTGACCGAAGCATACAGCAGTGAGGCGGTACTTCCAGTTTGAATAAATGTCTGTTAAGTCACTAACTATCTCAGAAAGAGCTAACAAAGTGGTGATTGAGCCTGGCGCACTGAAGTATTGTATATTTGTAGTATTACAAACGTTGTGTCTGTGGCAACATTCCTTGGGGAAAAAAATGCGTTATTACAGTTTTTTCTCCATCCACAAAAAAAAAGTAATTATACAGACAGCTCTGAAAACCTGAAGCTCATGTCTCAACAAAATAACTCCAAACTGTTAAACTCGAAACACAATTCCATTGTTTTCACTCAAATAGAAATTCTACATCAGCCAGAACTGAAATCCTGCCACTTGGCAATCCTTAAGATTTCAGTCGTGGTTGATTTAGAATTTCTATTTTAGTGAAAACAAAGGAATTAAGCTCAGAGTTTAGCCTTCTGGAGTCCCGTCTGCATCCGAAACTCCATACTAACCTGCATGTTGGAGAACTACGGTGGCCTACTGGTATGGATAGGTATCTTTAGGATCCTATTACTACAAGTAGCTACTTTATCAATATGCTTTTCTACATGACTTCATGATAATTAAAAACATAGATAGAATTTTTTTAAATTTTTTTGTATTATTCATATCAAATTTATACATAAAATCCATATTAATATATTGTTTATAGAGCAGCAACAGTTATGTTTAAAACATCAAAGTTCCGACATAAAGTCATTAATATCTCACTGGAAACCAATGTTAATAAAATAGATAACACTTCTGAGTGAAGTTTATAAAAACTAAAGAACCGGCTGAATATAAGCACTTCCCTCCAACTCTATCTATCTCATACATACACAGTTCAGAGAGAAAGACAAAAAGACGCAAAAGTCGATAGGAGGAGACAGCAACACCTCAACCTGTCTTCTTAATCTCAGTATTTCACAGTAGGGGTTCCTCAGGCAGACCTTTGTATCTAAGCTACAAAAGGAATATAAAAAGTTGTAGTTGTCATACTGCCAGCACCATTACCTATAGGCGGGTTTAGTATGTGTGCGTGTGTGTTGCCTCAGAAAGTTCCCATCTTATGCAGCTCTTACATCACACTCTTTTGTGTTGGCCTGCAAACCTCCCGCTTGGCTGCACGACTGGAGGGCAACCACGAAGTGGAGAGAGGGAGCCACACTTCTCCGCTCTGCCACTCTGCACTCTGCTGTCCTCACCAGGGTCAAGATGACCTAATTAGCACATATGGATACTTCTAAACCAGCCTATAACAGGTGCTCAATATGGTGTCAGTGATGTGTCAGATGCCGTGTGGCCTATTTACCTTCCAGCAGATGCAAGGGCCCAGAAATTTACTGATGCAGAGTTGAGTGTCCCACATAACACATGACACTGTTAGTAATGCGTTAGTTTGCAAGTGATACAATATATGATTAATGTTTTGTCTGTGATATCACCATACTGTATAGGCCCGTTTAAGCCTCATTAAACTCACTTCCAGTGTGTCCTATCGATTTAAAGTTGTTACTGCTTAAAGGGCACAACATGAAAAAGCCACAGAGCGTTTAAAGCCATATTGTCTCTCAGTCGGTCTGCAGTCATCCGTCTATGGTCAAACAGAACAACCAACTGAAACATATTTGAATAGCCAAGATGTTAAAATCTCATTTAAAACCTTTAAAAACATTGGTCTTTATGTCTCAATCTATAGTTATTGCCTCCCTCACATCCAGTGTTTTATTGTGTTTAATGTATGTCATTTTTATCAACTTAGCCTGTGTTTTATTGTTCTGTCTATAGCCTATCTCTATGCCCTTATGTTAATATTTTTACGAATTTAAAATACTATGTGTGGTGGAAATTTATCATAAGTGGGGGGGTGGGGGAGGGGGGAAAGGGCAAACATTTCAATAATAATTGTTGATGTATAAAACTCATGTTGAACTATTTTTCCTGGTCAGACCTCCGAGCCATCTGTGGTGACGAGCTCTGCCCATTCAATTGAATTATTACAAGTTTCTGTTTAATAAATACTTAAAGACATTTAAGTGTTTCACATCGCATTTGTTTTCTCTAAAGGAGATTGATAAGGTTAATTAAATTTCCATTACAACGAGCTCTGCCCATTCAATTGAATTATTCCAAGTTTCTGTTTAATAAATACTTAAAGACATTTAGGTGTTTCACATCGCATTTGTTTTCTCTAAAGGAGATTGCTAAGGTTAATTAAATTTCCATTACACTATGCTGACGCAATTGCAACATAACCATTATAACTAATCAGTGAAAACCTAGTACAGTACCTCAAAATACTTGTTTGGAGTAGAGAATCGGACTCTCAGCCACAGTGTGTTAAATGAGTTCTCTAGATATACCAGGGTCTGTTAATGTGAACATTGTGTTTACAAACTTTAGAGCCAACAGAAGTATAATAACAATGCACTGATCATACGCTACTTCTCTGCACAGCAAACACACGTACGGGGGTGGGTGAAATTATACATAATTAAAGAGGATATAAATATGAATTACATTCTTTTATTTTAAGAGGTATTTTTTTATACATTTGAGAAATGTTTTTGTTTATTAAATACCTGCATTATATTAATATATTTAAGAGATGAAAATATATGAATTTGAGCGGATAACCCTTATGCGCTTCAGTTACCACCAACACCATGAATATGCAAATAATTGAAGAGTATTAGCATAGAAAGGATCAGATTTTCGCTAAATGTATCCCTTTTACCTCATTTTAATTACGTGGAAATAGCACTGGAGCACGGCGATGCTATTTGCTTGGCAGCGCAGTTATGCATGCATTTCACCCTTTGCTGCATGGTGCTTTGAGAATTGCACGATTTTGTCTCATTTGCTCAGGTTTAGTGGCCGCAAAAAGCCATGCAATCCTTTTGTAGATGTATAAAATATGAGGGGCATCTTCCTGACACTGCAGTACTCCTCTGCTTCTTTTCATCTACATATCCTCCTTCTAAAATATATTCAACTTTCAACAATACAATTTTAATAAAGAAAATCAATGACAGAAATTGCTTTTACCTGTTATTTATCGAGCAGAAAAAATACCCTGATAGTTTGCACATACAGTGCAAACTGGGTGGTTTAATAAGGATGAACACTTGCTGTTGAGGTCAATCTAATTTCACTCCCAAACGATCTTCTATTGTGAGTCAATTATTGCATGTCGTGAAGAACCACCACCCCTGTGAAATAGTAATTTCAATCTAGCTTTGGAAGTAGATTATATTACTTCTTTGGGGGAACAAAAGACCCATGGTTTATGTAAAGTACCAAAAACAGGCAAAAAAACATATAAATTAAGTCAATTTGCCCCTCGGTAGAATTGTAAAACGTTGAGGCAAGATTGGATTCCCTGAGACAAGAGGAAATGGCCTGAAAAACTGCAGTCAGAAGTTATTTCTCCATCACATGATAGTGACTAGTGACAGCGTCGAGACTATTTTACAGAAGACCACACTAGATCTAACACCCAGTGAGGTCATATCTCATATCAGCGCTCGGTGTGTCGATGCATGTCCTGCTTTTAGGGAACACAATGGTTTCATTGTACCAAAGAGGAATATAAAACAATTTCCATTTCTGAGCCAGGAAACTTAATTGCATCATGGTGCCATAAAAAACACTCCATCATGTAATTCATATAAGATAAGTTATCCTTTGAGTTTTTGTGTGAGAACAAAATGGTTTTAGTGTGCCATTGGAAGCTGAGAGACACTGTGTTCTTGCTTATAAGGACACTAACATAGACTACGGAGAAAATCACTTGTATTCCTTCGTTCTTTGTGCAAGGTTGGAAAATGACTGTCTTAAGAAAAATACTTAGCTGCTTTTAGACCTTTAGACAATTCCACGTGGTTAATCACAATCTGCACACAAAGTGGTAAAGACCGCAGGGTGCTGTAGCTAATTTATCTTTATGGGGAGTATCAAGGACACCACACGGGAGTCCAAAATGACAAACAAAATCCAAATGACAATGTCAAAAAGCCCTAATGGACAGGATAATGAGAGGGAGAGGGAGCGGTGAGAAGCCCAGCTGCTGAGATGTCTTGCAGAGAGCTGTTGCCATGGCTGACAGTAATGGAAATGGGAAGGACATGATTAATTTTGCCCTGTTGGCAGGATATGGAACTTTCCTTGGGGATTTAAGAAAAAGTGCTTGTTTACACCTGGTTTGGCTCTTGAATGGTGACAAGCGGGAAGCAGAGATAGGCATGGGAGGGGGGTTTTATCAGCTCTGGATTGACAGCACAAAAGGACCACGCTACAGCGAAAGCAAGGTCATGTTTGTAGTTAAGACCGCTTCAGATGAATATATACGGCAGTTCTAAAACCAGATGTGAGCTGAAGAGGAGACAGCGACAAGACAAAAGCAGTGCAAATCTCCACAAGCGCAAAGTGATGCGGTATGACGTCTTTCCAAATATAAGATACAAAATACATCAAGGTCATTCTGGGGTCATTCTGAAGAATTTGCAATACACATTTATGTTTGGATAAATCGATGGTTATAGGTTTGAGGACCATTACTGTACATAAGTGTAAGAAATTAAGTGTTTAGGGTTGAGGAGGACATTTAGCCACATTAGCAGCTCTATGAGACTTTACACATCTGTGCTTTCAGCTAAATGCTAACATCAGCATGCTAACAGGCTCACAATGATTACCATGTTCACCAGCTTAGTTTATTGTATAAGCATGCTAACATTAATGTATTAGCACTGAACACAGTGCAGCTGAGTCTGATGGGAATGGCATCAGTTTTGCAGGTATAGTATTTGGACAAAAAAAACAAAAGAATTGGACAAAGACAAATTACAATCATTACCAGAAGATGGCGCCAGTTGTGAAATATTAATATATAAAAGATATATCATATAAAATGATGTATAATTATATAAAAGACCAACACATCTGTTGAGTCATGCTGCTCGTGAGTCAAGATGCTGTTTGACAGATACAAGTCCCACTAAAGTGTTTTCAAGGGAAGACTAAAACACTACAATCCCTCCAGAGGCTACCAAATAACAAAAACAAAACAAAAACATCCCTTTTTAAAATGAAAGCCCGGCCTGCCATCATCTCACAGTCCAGGACACTGATTCAGTGATTCTACAACAGGAACAGACAGTCCGACTTCTTTTCACTCTAATCTAACCAGCAGCAGTAACATGCACTGGCCCAGATAAACCTACATTCCATTGTTCATTAAGCAGCTAACGCCAAGGCATTTGGTCGTTAGTCCAGGGCAGAAGATTTTAAATGACCATTGCCAAAGTCCATTACAATACATACGAAAGAAGCATTCAGAGTTCAGATCCTTTATTAAAATGAAGTCAAACAGAACTGGAATCTGTGAGGGTTATATAATCATATATTATATTTATGATTTATTAAAACTGCTGCATTGATGTGTAAGTGGTATTTTACTGTTGTAGTTTAATGTTTTGGTATTTAAATCTATAACAATGCATTACATGTAAAAGGTTACATGTTTTGTAAGTATAAGGTACCAGAAACTATTAAGACCAGGACTCATAGAGAAGCTTCCAAGGATCCAACTGTTTTACAAAAAAAGCACGAACAAAGACCTTTGAAAATGTTATAACAACATGGTGCATGTTTTCAACATTTACACTAAGTTGAAGTAGATTGCAGGCACAGTGAAGAAAGGGAACGATAAAGCAATGCTTTTTAATATGTCTGTAACCTGTCTGCATATCTTTACACCAGCAAAAATCTGTATCTTTATCCCCTTACCTTGCTAATCTTGGCATATTACATTTGGGGCGGGGGGGTTGTCCGTTAGTGGTATAGCATTGTGACGTAACCTCATAAGTAAAAATCATACAACTTTTGGTATCAGACCTTTGGTAGTGTTACTATGCTTTGATTGCCGGACTATCTGGAGTTAGCGATGTGCTTTCCTACACTGACAAGAGTCAGTGATGAAACATGAAGTTGTTTAATTTTACTGATTTAGCGGCTGGCTAGTTAGCTAGCTTTCTAATTCCCCTTTCATGCTACACTGGTTACAGAAATTGAGCTCACATGGGAGAAGTTTGCCTCTGCCATAAATCTCCTTTAGTTAAGGCAACAGGCCTACTTGGTTAAGTGGAGGACAAGATATGTTTGCATTAAAATAGCCCTAAAGGCAAACTTCCCCTGTGAGCATAATGAGCTAAACAGTCGAGGAGTACTAGCCAATCATAGCACAGTCAGGTTGCTTTTCTTTTTTAAAGATCCAGATATTAAAAAGGTGATCACTAAAGATGTCGGGAATGAGAGGCTATGCGTATGAACTCAGTTTTAACTCATTCTCCAATGGAGACAATATATAATAACTGCAAACATCCTTACCTGTATTACATATTCAGCATATAAACATTCATTCAATTCTTGTTTTTTTCTCACAAGCCTCCTGCAATTTTAACATTTGGTTTCATTGATAGAGAGCAAGCGATGGTCCAAAACGTCCATTTTTGCCATTCCCCTGACCTTCAAGTTCACGGCCGTCCATTTGTTCTGAGAAATCTCTCATGTTTGGTCACAAACAACAGCTGAGTCATTAATTCTCTGCCCCTGTCTTGCAACACAAACAGTGAAGCCTCCAGCCTTCAAATCTTCGCATCTGAGATGAATAGCAGTGCACTTAAATCGGTGCACTGAGGGAGAAATCAAAGCCGTACTCAACCTGACAGACACTTATTATCTACAGTACTGTGTTTAATTTCACATCTGTTATGATAAAAAATTCTCCATGGTAAGCAATTAATGTCAAAATCATAATTTGCTTCCCACTGCTTCATATTTGCTTCAAACTACGACTTAAAATCAGCCTCAACCAAAAACGTGCTCTGAATAAATAATGCTGCTCTTTTGTGGATGTTTCAAGTAGCTATCAGTGTCTTTTATTGTGTAGATATGGAAAGGTACAGCAGATGGCAAAGAAAAACAATCCCCATATGTACACTGTGGAAACGCTTGAGAGCAACAGTTTCTTGCTGTTGAGTCCATTACGTGGTTCACATCTGATCTGATCGAGGATCAAATAGATGGAGGAAAAAATGGCATCGTGGTCGCATTTACAGATCATTTGCAAACATGTCCTCCTGTAGCCTTGGCGTGAGAAGAGCTACCGATGGTCAGTGGAGGTGTTTCTATGCTTCGTAGACCTTGGTTGAACCAC
The DNA here is from genome assembly GCA_038501785.1 of Myoxocephalus aenaeus. Taxonomy (NCBI): domain Eukaryota; kingdom Metazoa; phylum Chordata; class Actinopteri; order Perciformes; family Cottidae; genus Myoxocephalus; species Myoxocephalus aenaeus. Next base: position 333,753 of record JBAMJR010000329.1, read on the forward strand.
CTCTAGAAACAGCCAAGTCTGGGAGTGTTGTTTAACACACTGTGTTGACACAATGTTCAATCTTGGCTCAAACTATGCGACCTTTCTTATTTTCCTAAGTGGCAGTGTCTTATTTAGTGCCGCAGCTCTTACATAGCCTCGTCTGTGAGAGCTGAGTCTTTTTCTCACCTCTAAATTAAAAAGAAGAAAGTATCCTTTATTAATCACAGTGGGGAAATTGGTCCCTGCATTTAACCCATCCTTAGTAATTAAGGATGGCCGTGAGGCGCCTGGGGAGCAACTGGGGGTTCAGTGTCTTGCTCAAGGACACTTCGACATGTGAACTATGGGGAGACCAGGGATCGAGCCGGCTACCTTGTGGTTTCAGAACAATTATTAATTATATAATAATATTATTATTATTTTTATCAAAACTCTAGTGAAGACCATCTGAGGCAACGTCCAGTCTGGGGCTGTTATTTATCAAACTTTAGTTGACTCCTGAGCGCATTCTTATCACTAAAAAACCTTTTTGTTCAAAGTAAAGAATAAGATTTTATCTTGACTTACACTGAAGTGTAGTTCTCATGTGATCACATTATTATTCACATGTATATAGAAGCAGAAATAGGAAGGCAAGAATCTACACACAACCACCCCATTGTTTAAAACAATCCTTACATTTCTCTAGTGATGCTGTATGTTATTCTGCAAATACCTGGAGGATTCAATTTATTAAAAAAGAAAACTGTGTGACATCTTATTTCAGTTGCAACTCGTAAAACTGGCTGAAATAGAAATACATGAAACTAAAGCTGGAAATAAGTTGGAAATGATCCCAAAGAGTGACCCAAATAAAATGTCATGGAGACATGTTTAAACTTACTTGCATCTAGTATTTTCTACTCTGAAGAAGACAGAGACTGGAAACTGGGAAATGTACAAAGAGCATGACAGTGCGATTGCGTGCCATCTGAAAGCATCACTTCACTGCCCCACCAGGTTGCCTGAAAAATAAATGAAATCCTCTGTTTTTCTGCCATCTTCCACCAACGCTTTCCATAAAACAGTTTTTGGATGATGAACATCACATCCACTGAACACTTTGGATGAAAACCCAGGTCAGATGCCATTGTTTCCAATGACATTTTGGTAAGCATCAACATTGTTTTGAGAGATTTCTTAGGATTTTACTTTTACTTTTCTTTTGCAGTACATTTCTTATAAATATTTAGAATTATAATATCTCAATGTGTAGAGAGCATATTGTGTGTTCAGTGTTCACGCTACTAAAAGTGACACAGTCACATGCACTAAAACACGGCCCGCTATATCAAAAAGGCAAGGAGAAGCTCAAATTATAACACGCACAGAAGGAGAGTGACTTCACTCTCTGTCAGGTGGACATTACTCAATATGTTTACACAGCAAAAGGTGTTAATGCTCTGAATGTTGAATTTAGCACTTTAAAGTATAAATATTCAGTACTTACATCAGTGTTCTGTTGCTGTAAACTATTTTGCTAATGCATGAAGGAAATGGAGGTCAGGTGTGAAAGTGGTACTCACAGATGCAAAATATTAAAATAAGTTGCAAATGAGAACAACTCCAGAGATCTCAGAAAGAAAAGAAATCCTACAATAAATAAACAGAACCAAAAAAAACATTTTTGCTTTTAGCTGCATCATTTCCTGTTTGTATAAAGTACATACACAAATTTTGTATGCTAACTGTAAAAACAGGAAACTATAAAGATTAGTATATAGAATACATTGCAAACAATAATACATTATACAATAGTAATTTATTAATTAGTTGACACTAAATTAATTGGGAGCTATTTTGATAATTAATTATTCATTTGAGTCATTTTGAAGCATGAGAAGTTCTCCATTCTGAAAATAAACTGCCTTTTCTTGTCTTCTAGCAAACTGAATATCTTTTGAGTTTTGGACCAACAAAACAAGACATGTCTGTCACTAGGCTCTAGGAAGTTATCTTGGATATGTTTCACTGTTGTCTGATGTTCTATAAAACAAAACAGCTAATAATAAGATTATTATTGTTCTTTATAGATGTCAGGGAAACTCACAGGAAACTTATTGAAGTATTAGTTTAACAAAAAATAAAGAAAATATAAAACAACAACATAGTGTGACATCATCTGAACAGATCATTTCTGGATGATTATTTATACACCTTCAAATTAAAACTCTTAATACGTAATATAATTAGCTTTTTGCATTTCCTGTGTGATACTTGTACCACAGAGGCTCAGGGAGTTAGCGGTGCAGCCGACCTGACAGCTTGGTATGCACGAGTGTCACTGACTCCCACTAACCACTGTGAGGGTCAAAGGTCGCCCAGACATTTTCACAGATGCTGTTTTCCTTTTTGATATCCTGCACTCTCAGCGGGGTCAGTAGCTATTCATTATAGCTACTGACCCCGCTGAGAGTCCAGGATATCGGGGTGAGTGTGTTACATATTCTGCAGCTGCTCACAAGCTAAATAATCTTGCACGTAGAACATCGTTAACTCTCCTTTCTCATTTTTTAACCAAGCAGGCATGAAATGGATTCAAATGATCTCTTGCACCTATGAAATAGATTAAAATACTCATTGTGATCAATAGGTGGCACTCCTGATCCTTGACCGTTTTGAAAGGTAATATGTTCACATGAATTAATTATTGCTGCAATAATTAACTAATTTCCTTGTTGTTATTATTTGCATGTTTCAGTGCAAATTACATCTTTGTAAATGTTGCAATCTGATGTGTTATAAATTATTACATTTAAATTTCATCAAATATAGAATTGCTCAGCTTTTTCATGGATGTTATTCAGAATGATTCTGCTGAGTGAAAGAACATTTACTGCCGCAAAAGCTCTGCCCATCTCTGTCCTTCATTCTCATTCTTGGCTGCTAAAACTCTTATTCAGGCATTTATCATCTCCACATTTGATTAATGCAACAGCACCCTCTACAGCACCCCCTCTCTCTCTCTCTCTCTCTCTCTCTCTCTCTCTCCAAATAATGCCCGTTGGCTTTGTATGCAGGAAGGGATGCAGATCAATCCACTTCCTCTACATAAGGAGCTGTTCATCATGCGGCTCCTTCCTGTCTCTGTGGCCTTTTTAACTATCTTACACTCTCCCTCTAAAGCCGATGTCAAATGGCCTGAAACGTGCAAGGACAGAAAACATTCAAGTCCCTCATTATCCACTTCGATTCAAACTATTAACAGTCACCTTTTCAGTGAAGCACGGATCATTTCGCTCTCACAGGCCATGGTGATTTGTCTCAACACTTTTTGTGAATGTCAAATTACGTATTGACTCAAAAAACTTGATGTGATGGAACTGATACTGTAACTTTATATTTAATTGCTGTAAATAATTCCACACTATAGCTGGAGGCCTGTTTGGTTGCAATTTTCTTTCAGATGGATAAATAGATGAAGGAAAGAGCGAGTTTGTCTAAGTTCAGCTGCGGCTGATGGGAATGTCATTAGTTTTGCAGGTATAAATTAAAATGTTGGCACTAGTAAAAGTTCAGGGATCACCAAGGATATTACAATTCATCCTGAGGGAAATATTAATGTGTAGTGTGTGTGTGTGTGTGTGTGTTTTTGTGTGTTTTTTTTAGAAATTCAAACATTAGCCATCAGTATCACATCATAATAATTTGAGAGTTAAGGGGCTTGTTGGACATCAGAGCGGTCAAAAGCAGTTTACCGCCAAACTCTTCCAGCCATAGCCGTACATAAAGGACAGTCAGGCCTCTCGGAGCCAGCTAGCCCATTAGCCTTGGCTAATGCGTCCAGGACTCCCGGCCATGCACTGCCCATCACTCCAGACCGGCTCTGGTTTCACACAGAAGCTGCCTCATCTCTTTGAGCTCGCGGCAACTCTCTCGGTGCAAAACAACAACCACGCCTGAGAAACTGTTCCTGAGAAAACCTGTGTTTTCATTCTATTCTAGTGTATTTAGGAGCTTTGGTTCTAAGGTCAAATGAAGCTTTAGGAGAGGATATAGGTATCTGGCAAAAATAATAAACATTTCTGAGGTTTCAGAGACAAATACATTGTGACTGGTTACAAGTTGGGGTTACTCTGAAATGAACAGAATACAAAACTTGTATATTGTGTGTGTGTGGTAACACATATCCCATTACTGTTTCTCCTCAAAATGTAAAGTGGATATTGGCTCAATCAGAGGGTGAAATTGTTTTTGACCATGTCTGTGATCTTGGGTTTCACAGCTCTGCCTTGCTAAATGGACCGGGAGCATTAGGGGCCAGAGGAGCACGCTGCAGAGTGCTCTTAAAAGCCATGGGGAGAAAAACAACTCGAGACAGCCTCCCTGTGTTTTTCAGCCCCGCTGAACCGCTGTAGAGGGACAGTGACATAAACCAACCATGTATGTAAGCCTCCGGTATCGGGTTGCAGCCATCAAATCAAAACAATCATCCTGATGGAGACAGGGCAGAATGTACATAGAGGGTATGGTGAATGACATAAGGGCCCTCATGTGATGGAGGGGGAACATTTTACATGTTCTACTCTGCTTTGTTACAACTGGACAGAGTTTGCAAAAAAGCGATTGTCGGTATTTTTGGGGATTGGTAACTAACTTTAACTAACAAGGAAGTATATACATTTAATATTGTTCTGCCTTTTTTTTTTTAACATGGAACTTACTGGGCTGTATACTCTCTGCGCTGTATATAACTTTCATCCCTGTTATTTTTATTTTTGTGTCTGTAAGCTGCTACTTCGACAGCAAATTTCCCCTTGGGGATGAATAAAGTATATATCCATCCATCCAAGTTGTGGAACTTGTTCTGTCATTTGGATGAAACGTCCTCCTATTTTCTAGGTTTTTCAACATGTTTCTCATTGTCCACTATGACGCTCTACTACGGTCGCAGTAAACACATGCTTCATGTTGAGAATTCAAACAAAAACCCTCTTTTGTTGTTTTGGTTCAAATAAGTACGTAAACTAAGTAAAACACAATGAATTAAATATAATCACGGAAAGCATGAACTTCAAAATAACTCTTCTTTGGGGCACAAAGAGTCGTGGTTGAAAGTCCTGTGTTTGTTTGACCCATCCACCCACCCATACCCAACGGGGATGACATTACATTGAAAGCCCGGTGCGTCTACAGACGCTAAAGGTTGCCTTGTGTGTCTGTATCAGACGACGAGGGACGCAACAAAGTTTGGGTATTTGACGCCCTGGAAATTAGATTTATCAATATGGCGTGTGTATCTCCTCCGGGATTGGGTGGGGAATTGGTTGGAGAACTAGATTGCTTCTTGTATACTTAGTTTGTTCAGTATATTATGTGCAGATGGCAGAGTGCATATCAATTCCACAAACAGTTGTAATCTTAAACTCTAATAAAATACACTTTTGTCAAAAAGTGACTGAAGCAATGATATGTCCTGCAGACAATTAGTTACTTTTATATTTCAGTTTGTGTCGCCATCTCGCTCAGAAAACCCACATTTTCCTTGGACTTCCACCACAAGACGGGTGACTCATCACGCAGGAGAAAATATGTCAATAGTGTGTGCTACCAGCAGGGTGTGTAAATTCCACACCTGTCCCATCATCTCTCCCTCAATCCCTCCCTCCGTCTCCCCTCCCCTTTTGTGCCTTCTCTCTTTTCACATATGCTCTCCCCCTCGCTCACCCACACCTCACACTGAACAGCTTGAGGAGCAGAAAGCAGCGCTGTCTTGCTAAGAACATGCAACTGAAAACAGAGAAACCAGCAGAAAGTGAAAGGGCCGCTCTCCTCTCTTTACAAACAGGTACGTTGAGATTCACACTTCATTACAGGCACTTTTATGACTAGATGCATGAAGGCTGGTATCTAAGCTCTATGGTCGACAGAAGACAAATCAAATATGAAATCAAGAGCTTGTGTTGGAATTACACTGTGATGCATTTAAGTGCATTTTATCTTATTTGGGAATATTTTTGCTGAATGTGGCGCTGCCAAACTGCTCGTATAGACTGATTTAGACTGTGCCGCTCTTTCCTCCCTATTTTTCTCTGTCCACCTATTACACCCACGTTTTCTCATCAGAACTTCTAGAAGAGGCTGTTAACCTGAGCAGTGGAGAAGTTGAATAAAGTAATGTATGAAGGTGCTGGTGGAGGCTTGTTATCCTGCTTATTTAACACTAAAGATGGATCTTCTCCACAGGAAACAATGAGGAGGCGGGATGACAAAGGCTGCAGCTGCCTTTTCTTCTCCTGAAGCAGGGTGAAGAATGGCATAATGGCATTCGAGCTCAGGTAACTTCACTTTGACACTGATACCCTTGAAACTAATCCAACTCTGGGGTTGTGTTTACAAGATTCGTGCCCATGCGAGAGTGTGAAATCCAAGTCATTTTGTGGACACAGACAATGATGGGGACTTATTTGGGTAACAAGGATAAAGAAGTGAGGAAATGATCTAATGATCTAATTAAAACTGGGAATAAGTGGTATCTTGTTAAATAAGATTTAACTAGTGCAACTCGGAGGAGAGAAGAGTCTAAATACGATCATGTGACGCTTGAAGTGAAATTTGTTGTAAGTTTTGAAAATCAAGATACAATTGATGCCTGCGTGTGCATTAAGTTTACTCGTAAGGCTCCAGATGGTGGCGGCATGAACGTGAGAGAGAGTTGTTTTCCACCGACCGGTGATGTCATGACACCGCTGTTTGGCCAGACTAACAGTTTATTCTGAAAACTGAGCCTGCGTCCTGAGGCTCAGACAAACTATCCGAGTACAAACGATGGAGGTAGACTCTTCACGGCCGGGTAGGGAAGGAATATACCCACTGTGTGAGAAGAGAAAGCCGATAGCTGCATCTAAAGTTTATAAAACACCGAGCAGTCATTTACATGAAGTGTAGTAAACCTTCTGGCATGCGGCCTCTCCTTCTTTGCTAATTATAGGTGGTGAACGTAGCTAAATACAAATACTGTGCTTAAGTACAACATAGAGATACTTTACATGACTATTTACTCTTTTACGCTTAAATAAAAACTATAGTTACAAATTACTGGGCAAACTTGGATTTTAACATTTCAACATTTGCAACAATACAAATGCAGCTTGCATGTCTTACAAGTTACAATAATGATATCTAATATAATTATATAAAATGGACTGGTGCCATTACTTGAAATTACTTAAATAGTAATTCCTCCACAACTGGATTTGAAGAGTGATGTGAGGCAATTCCCTTTTTACGAGGCTTATTAGCATGCAGGTTACTGTAAGAGCTTTACAGATTGCATTTGGAATTATAAAACTGCCCCATCATCTTATGTCTCCACACCTTTTACTTTCATAATAGTGGCCAGTGTAATATATTAGACTAATATGTTATTCGCGAATTAGCTTTTTTTTTCTACGTATATTTAATGACGTCTTTGCCTGCAGTGGACATGGATTTGTCATTTGGATAAATTACAGCATGAAAGTAGCTATAGGATTACGCAACCGATATTACTTTTAGAGGTCTGAGCATGATTGCAACATAAATTAAATTCATGTTCTCCATTTTTAATCTGTACAGTTTTATGAGTTGTCTGAAGAATGTTTTTTTTCTTGCAGAATGAGACACACAAAGCTCAGATTTCCTGCTGCGAATATTACTATGGGATGACTTTTCTGAAGATGCAGAACTTAGCTCATGAGTGAGCATTGAACCAAACAGGGATTGTTCACAGTGGCTAAGTTCAGTGTCTGACATGAAATAATGAGCTCTCACAGGGAAGAAGGATGCACTCGATGAAGAAGCTGGGCCACCTGTACTGTAAAAGAGGAATGCTTTAAAAGTCTAGCATGTCCAGACGAACGGTACAGAACAGTTATGTGGAGAAGAGGAAGACACAACACTTCTGTCTGAGAAATATTTTTCCGTAAAGCTGCAGATTTTTCAAGATAAAGATTTTAGTCAATAAAAGTATTATCAAGGTGTCATCTATGACCTTAAGTTGCCTCACAGAGTTTAAAATAGAACCACTGCTGGTTAAGCTGTGTGCTTTAAATCATTTGGGGATTGTGATAACAGTCTTTCCGAGTTGTGCACTCCTGTGCCTACTGAACTGGATGCAGTGTGTCTTTGCAGAACTGGCTCAGTTCAGCAGGAACAAGAGTGGCATCTAATGTGACCCAATCAGAGTGAACAAGGCTGTCATCATCGTCCCCATTTAAATTACTCAGAAGGAGCACATCGCAGATGACCACAAACATGTTTATCACAGCATTCAGCAGCAGTAGCGATGAATTTGTGTGTGTGTGTGTGTGTGTGTGTGTGTGTGTGTGTGTGTGTGTGTGTGTGTGTGTGTGTGTGTGTGTGTGTGTGTGTGTGTGTGTGTGTGTGTGTGTGTGTGTTCTAATCTGTCTTCCTGTGTGGGTGAATCTGGCTGCCTCTGCAGGTAGTCGTTATTAGCAGCAGCTGATTTGTGCTGAGTAACACTTCCCTCTCCTCATTGCTCACCCTATAATAAGCTGTCAGTGTGTCTGCGAGCTTCTTCACTAAATTGGGATACAGCGGCTCAACACCTCTGCAGACAGGCACTGCATTAGCATGAGCAAAACTGATGCTATTGATTTTGGACATCTTCCATGGGTGAACAATTGTTTAATGGGCCATCTTCCTGTGGACTTGTTGATTAAAAAATATGCTCACATGCCAAATGTAATATAGCCAATACAAAAAATATATTAAAATATGTTTTTCTTACTCTACAATAACATATCTGTGGCACTATAACTGTGTCTTGGTATCCACCTTACACTTACATTTTGACCAATCTTGTATTTGTTTCTGTTATTTTTTATCCTTTTAATGTATTTCTTAATTGTCTCTATCCCTTAAATTTGCATTTAAATGGTATACGCTGCTTTTCCTCTTTTACGATTATGTAAAGTGCTTTAAATTATCTTTTTGTATGAAATGTGATATAGAAAAGACTTGCCTTGCCTTTTTGCTGTGTGTGGGTGTTTTTTAATGACAGAGGGTAGTTGATAAGAACATTGTGGTCACCAGCAAGAAGAGGTGAGATAAAAACATCAACGCAGCTGCAGTCGGACCAACATTATACGTCTCAAGATCTACTGCAGATTTGCATTATATAAATTGCTTTTATTGAATCCTGCATACATTAAATATAATAGTATCCTTTGTGAATAAAAGGCCAAATTATAGTGAAAGCACATGAACAAGTAAGGTCACAGGTTCAATACTCACTGCCACAAGTCTCAGTCCCTGTGCAGTTGTATAATGCCCACAATAGTCCAACAGCATTATTTACATTATTTACAAATACTTTATTGATTCGTCATGACCAGAAGCAGCTCCACACGCCTCATATTATTAACTTAACCTTGGAATACTCTCGTAAAACCTCCAAATCGCCTTATAAATAAATACATGTTTTTCAAGTCCAAACACCCAATTCATTTTCAGCTGCTACTTTCACAAAATGGGTTGAGGCCAGAATGTTAATTAAAATTGTTAAAAGGAATTGGAGCCTCTGGAGCAGTTTTAAGAGTGCAGACCAGGACACAGGATCCTGCCATTACACCCTGGCATTAGGCCTGAATCACCAAACCAAACACTTTGTCTATTGTTTATGCTGCTGACCATCTTCTCCACTCTGAATATGCCTTCTGGAATCAACAAACACCTCAGGTCAACAAAAAGAAAAATGAGGGGACCATAACATGCAACCAATATAATAAACAAACAGCACTAATTTAAATTAATTGTCTCAATTTTTGCACATATAAAGCTGAGGATTTGAGTGTGACTGGGATTTCCTTGTGTAATGGTAATTGTTTTGTTTATTTATTTAGTTTGTGAGACAAATTTCCTGACATGGGAGAATAAAGCCTGTTCTGTTTATATATATATATATTATATTCTGTTGTGCTAAGAACAATTGTGTTTCTTATTTTAAGAGTGCATTTGTGACATTATTAGATTAATAATACTGAACCAACAATTTATAAGCAGCCTTTTACTGTTGTAGCTGCTCCAGATAGTACATGTATACTACTGTTTATACTTTTAAGTATTCAGTCCAGTGGTTTCCAAACTAAGGGTTGTGATCTGTTCTATTCATTGCCTTTTTGGGATTTGTGTTGTGTTTTGGATGTTACTCTTTGAGTATTGAAAACTTGTTTAAATCTGAAATGGACCCCAACTGGAAAGAATTGGTGGAAACCAGTTGTTTACTCCAACACACCATACTTTATATATATATATATATATATATATATATATATATATATATATATATATATATATTAAATCTTAATCTGTAAAGTACTTATAAGTAAATTAGCTGTCAATTTAACATCAAATCCCATGTACTTGTCACATACACAATGATACTATGTATTTTTTGCATAGCTTCAGAAAGCAACTAACAAACAGAAACATATAATGGCATAATATACTATAGGATGAAAGAGAATAAGTTAAATATTTTTCAAAGAACCAGTAAAACAATAGAACAGTCAGTTTCCTGAGTAGCGAGCATGTTGTACATAATCTTTCTTGGGGCGGACATTCGACAAGTGGCCTGTATGAATTGAAAATAAAGTGGTGGTAAGAATGAGATAAATACAATTGTTATAGTAGGTTCAATATGGAGGATGATGATTTATGATGGTTTATGTTCGATTTCTGTCCGTGTTTTTCTGTCCTTGTCTGATCTGTAAAGTACTTATAATTAAATAAGTAAATCCTATAGTTGGTTGTTACGCTGGTACGTATTATTTTTTATTTTACATATTTGCTGTTGTTTTTTTGTTGTCTTGTAATGTGTAATTTGTAAAAACTTAAAATAATGTGTTTGTTTGTGTATTGTGGAAATACAAATATTTGTAAAAAAAAAATACTTAAAATAAAATGATTGAAAGAAAGAACATTCGGTTTCAAAGACTAACATGGCGTGATCAAATACAGTGTTATAAAAAGTACAATAGTGAGGTACAAATAGCGAAACATATAAAATACAAGTGCCTGGCTAAATGTATTGCCTTTATCTGGTCAAATAAGTGTACTCTGGTTGTAATACATCAAACCTCCACCAGGGGGTGCTCAACCCCCACAGCTCACCCGTCATAACAAATGAGGTCAATAGAATTGCTCCGTCGTGTCGCTCTCTATTAACTTCTTCTCCTCGGTCATGTGAAAGTGTCACCTTCTCTCACTCTGTCTGACACAAAGTTCCGTGGTGTTTTTTTTTTCCTCAGCAGCTTTATCTCCTGTTGACTAAACTGTGACATCTCTACAGGTCAGTGGAGGGAAAGAGATTTATGTCCACCTCGGTCGACGGGGGTGTGTGTGTATGTGTGTCAGTGTCAGTGTGGAGAAATCTAGGAAGTAGCTGGGTTAACGTTCGCCTAACTTTTTGATACAGGCGACGCGGAGACGTTAATCTCGATTTCTTAAAGAAACTGTAGTTTGTGAGAGCGTTACTGTCGACGAACAGGTGGGAATCTACTTTTTACTGATTTAAAACAGGTAATGAAGCAGCTTCTTGGCGCACCTTTTTCGGGGAAGCTCAGGTGAATAAACAGTTTTCTTTCCTTACGTTGTGTGGTAGGAGTGCGTTGACGCCAGAGATCTTCCTCTCCTCGTCGCTTTCAGGAGTAGTTCGGCTTTTAAAGATGAAATGAGTGTTTATTTTTCAAAAGGTGAGACTTATTTTGACATCTTGGTTTTGTTTGACACTTTTATGGACTGATGCATGAGTGGGAATTTTGATGGGAATAAGGGAAATGTTGGCTATCGTGTATACAGTAGGTAGCCCTGTGTTGTGTACATGTGGATACAGTGGGGGGAAATGAGGTAATTTAATAGACATGTGGTTATATGTACCTGTTTCAGAGGTTTTTGTACCAGAAATACATCATTTTTATTGTAAAGAATATTTTTGAAATGCAAATTTGAATCAACATTAGATTGACCTGTCCTTTTACAGTAATTCCTGCTTTGTATTCCCCTTCATGTTAAACTGCCATTTGGTCACATACTGTGTTTGTTTCTACAGTGGAGGCTGGCAGTGAGTTATGCTGAAGCATATCTATAAAACAGGATGAGCGCTACAGAAGAAGCCCAGCTCCCTGAATATGATGGCGAGGCCCGTGTTGTGCAGATCTACCCCAGGCTTCTCCAGGACACGGCCACCTACTGTCCCCTGCAGGTCGCCGCTGGGGACACGGCGAGGGCGGTTATCTACAATGCCGTGGTCACTCTGGGCCTCAACGCCAGCCAGACGTACAGCCTGCTGGAGGTCAGGAGACCTGGGAGAGAGGAGAGGTTGCTGGAGGCCGGGGACTGCCCTTTGGAGAGGATCCTGCTGTGGCCGCAACAGGCACAGCGGTGGCACCCTCAGAGAAGTGGGTACTACTTCATCCTGCAGGACCAGCAAGCCAGCAAGCCTGGCAACCAAGTCGAAAACGGCAGTGAGGACTATGATGACCTCTGTAACCTCCAAACTGTAACTGAGGAGAGTATTCTGGAGGCTTTACACAAGCGCTTCTACAGGCTCAAAATCTACACCTACGCCAGCAACATCCTCATCGCCATCAATCCCAATAAGTTCCTACCGCTTTACTACAATCCCAAGTATGTCAAGATGTACGAGAACCAGCCACTGGGCAAACTAAGCCCTCATATATTCGCCATAGCAGACGTGGCCTTCCGTGCAATGCTGAACCGGCAGGTCAACCAGTGCATCGTGTTGTCTGGCGAGAGTGGCTCAGGGAAGACTGAGAGCAGCAGTTATCTCATCCACTGCCTGACTGCCCTCAGCCAGAAGACGTACTCCAGCGGACTGGAGCGGACCGTCCTCGGGGCCGGCCCGGTGCTAGAGGTAGGTCACTGTGACGTGAATCTGGCCACCTGTTACAAAAAACTAACACCTATCTGTTGCAGCGGGACACTTTTGTGGTGTCTCATTATCTGTATTGGATAACAAATGTTCTTCAGAAGGCTAAGGCCAAGGGCGAAATCAGTCAATCAACAGAAAATGAATATTAATTTATATAATATTATGACTTCTTAAAGGGACAGTTCAGCCCAAAATCAAGACAATCTTACCTGTCGTGCTATTTGTCAACATAGATTGTTTTAATGTGAGTTTCTAGAGAACGTACACAGCCTGACACTGGCCAAAGAATCTTAATGGCCAGAGGCAGCAGCCTCAAAATGCCCCCGTTTATGGGGAAAGGGCCCGCAAACATGAATTTCAGGTATGTCTACACTCGCACACACAGAGGGACGATGAGAGGAGACGCTGATCACAGAAAGAGACATGTGTGCACCGTCCACTCGAGGACTAAAAACATAATTTTAGGACTCCATTATGACGCATTGTGAGTTGTATGCTGCTTCGATGACATGAGTCGGTGCTGCCTACAAACTTATTATGGTCCCATGGGCGCTGCGGCTTGAGCTCAGGCCACTCCCACCAAAACAATTTAGGTAGATAAATAGAACGACTGGTTGATTTTGAGGTGAACTGTCTGCTTCTTTTATAACTCTTGGTTGGACAAAACAGGCAATTTAGAGATACCACTTTGGGCTATTTTATGGGCATGTTTCACTATTTTATGATGATTAAACAATGAATGAAAGAAAAAAATGTATTCATCAAAAACCTATGCTGAGAGCGTATTGGTCTGATCGTCCCTTTTTTTATTGACATCATTTGAGGCATTTCTAGTGTAACCTTGCCGCCCCAAATATTTTACCACACCAGTCCCCAACTTGCCTGCACACCTGGTTCAAGTAACCCCAAATGTCGCTTCAAGAGACTCTGCCACTCTGACTTCATAGAATCCTACGGATATGGTTTTGCTGATCACCAGATTAATGTTGTCAGGGTTCAGCTAACTGAAACTACTTCTTGCATCCTACAAATAACCCACTATTTTTGTAATGTCCTCTTTAGATCTGTGTCATAGAGAAACCACCTCCCTCAGAGATATGTAATATCAGTAACAGGTGTTTTTCACTTTATGGAATGAAAAAGAGTGAATTAGTGTCATCAACAATAACCACAAAGAGGCTGTCCGATCTATGATTAGGAAGAACTCATGAAAAATACGTAAAGAGCCACAAACATTTACCAGTTTTAATAGTAATACAGAAAATCCATATAGTTCATGTTGAATTATGATGATCAGTAATGCAGTATATTTAAATATCGATGTTTGTATCGTGACATTTCAGTTCTTCAAATATAAAGCCCCAAAGAGCAAAACTCGGAATTCACAACTTCAGTTTCATTCTGACTCATTTGGGTTAAGAGATGTGTTTGCTGGCAGCCACATGAGCCGTGTGCTGCAGTAACTATTTGTCAATGAGTAACAGGACGGCACATCTCCCTGTGATAGTGATCGAATTACACAATGTCAAATGATAACTGACATGAAAACAGGCCGAATGCTTTTCTTTTTGGGAAGTACTCGCCTCCTTGGTACTTACCAAACCTTTAGAGACTCACAGGAACTGAGAACAAATCTCCAAGTGGGAGGCAATGCATTAGTTGGTTTCCTTTCATTTATCAAACAAAACCTTCTTTTTTTTTTAATTTATGCTGTTTTCGAGTGCTGCTTGTGTCTCTTTATTTTGAACCAGTCCATCCATCAATCGAGCAACTAACCTTTACACAAAGGACCCTGGCCCGCTTTGTTACTGATCTCACACACACACACACACACACACACACACACACACACACACACACACACACACACACACACACACAATCCCATGGAGTCAGCCTTTGGTTAGAGAGTATATGGATTCTCTTTCGCTCTCTCTGAACGAGTCCAACGAGTGTAAATATTTTTCCTGGTAACTGATCAGTGTGTTCCTTTGTGCTCTTCTCCTGGTGTTCAAAGAGGCAGAGATTTAGCTAAAGAGAGAATGTGAAGAACATGTGTTGACACCAAAACAGAATATCAACATAGGCCAAGCCAGACCTATTGGCAAGAAGCCCACTGTAGTAATGAGGATCAATTTGTGTGTTAATCTTTTCCTTTTTTTTTTTTATGGCTCTGTAGTTTGGCTGCTTAGCCCTCTGCCGTCTTGGGATTTCCTTTAAATGCATGAGTCACATGCTAACATGCTTGTTCCCCTTTTATTGGAAATAACAACGCCGTGACTTCTTTTTCTTTCCCTCTAACTTGGAATTCAATGTTATCTCTCTCTTGACATCAGAATGCGGCAGAAACTGCACGCGATTGTGAAACTGCAGCCTGTCAAAGTTTTACAAGTATTAAAATATGGAATAAATCTGCAGTCGGTAGCCAGCAGGTGATTGCACTTGCCTTCATTAAGTATGGGGGGGTGTTGTTGGTGGTTGTTTGTGTTGGTACCAACAAACATCCACCAACAACACCCCCCCCCCCCCCCCCCCCCCCAGTTCAGTAGGCTGAGCGCTGAGCTCCAGTGGGGGAATTTGCAGGGCGTTGTCTTTGAGGGATCACCAGCGAGAGAAGAGAAGGAGGGACGAGTCAGAACAGGCTCAGCCAGGTCTGTATGCAAACCTACGCTACAACGTATTCTCTCTCTCGCTCTCTCTCTCTCTCTCTCTCTCTGCACCCTTCCACTCTTGCCCCTTTGTTCAGCTGTGTTTTAATTCAGGGATCGCGGATTCTCTGACGTCTACATTTCAAGGTGTAATCTGGTTGAAAACCTTTACAGCATTCAGTATCGCAGTTCATTTAGCACCGGTTGCATCAGTTGTTTAATTCAATAAACAAAGTGAGGAAATGTCACATAATCAGGAGGTGGTCACTGATCAGTGGGAAATGTAAAATATGGACCAGTGGTTCCCAGCCTGAGGATTGTGACCCATACAAGGGGTTGCAAGACAAAAAGTAAGACTGTACTCGAATTGTTGCTTTTTATCTTGTGATTTATAGAATAAAAAATAAAAAACTTTAAGGCCTCTAAAAATGATTCACTCTTTGGGTTACCCGCTTAAAAACCTATCTGACTAGTGATGATTGGTCAAGTAGACGAAGACCAAAAAAAAAGGAAAACTCCATTGTCATTGTTTTTTTTTACCTTTTTAGCCTAATTGACTTTTTAGAAAGCATTAGAATTACAGTGATGTTAGATGAATTAGGGCTTTTAATTATGAATTAATCTATATAATATTTGTTTGATTAATGCCAGAATAAAAATGTAAATCTCAGTTACCAAAAACAAGGTGGCATTTTCAAACTGATGTAATTTCATGAATTTATCAGACTTTTTTTGTATCTCTCTTTTAGTCATTATATATACATTACTGATGATTTAGTTATCAAAAAATCCTATAATATGTTTGTAAAAGCACCAATTGTCAACCCTACAATATTGTCGTAATATTGATATGGTTGTATTTGGTTAAAAAAACATTGTGACATTAGATTTTCTACATGTCGCCCAGCCCTAATATAAGCGACAGAAAAGCAGCCAATCCTGACATTTGAGAGGCTGGAAGCAGAGATTGTTTGGCCCTTTTGCTCAATTAATCAGTTTGTCTATTTCCTAAATAAATAGAGCGACTTTGGAAGTGAAATGGCATAGGTCATTCTGTCAAATCGGGTGTCATTGAACCTTCCCCAGTTTTCCACTGGTATTTCCCACCTTGTTGGCAGTTTTTCAAGGCCAAATTCCTGATGATAAGCTAGGAATTTGTTTTACTTTACAAGCAAACCAGATCTACCTGAATGCATTAGTTTTAGAGCCCAAACTAGGACGTGGCAAACTTCTGTGGCTCACCCTCCTACAGATACCATCTTCTCACCACGTGTTGTTTTTCAACTTCTTTCCATATGTTTCATTGATCTGGTTGAAAATGAAAACCATGCACTGTATTTACAGAGGAGCACAGGGAAGGAACATTCCAGTAATTCTCAGGTTCACCTGCCAGCGTCAGGTCTAGCTCACTGTCGGCATTGCTCTGCCTGTTAAGACACGACCAGCAGCATATCTCAATCTGGAATGAGGGAGTACTTCTTACTTCTGACATGGGCTCAGTTTGGATTTTTATTTTCCTTTGGAAAGGTTCAAACGTAGGAAGTAGAAGCTGATCCAGAGTCAGATGCAGCTCCTGAGCGCTCATAATCCTGTATGTGTCAGTCAGTGGTGGCTTTGCGCAGGTGGAGTCTGTTTAGTTGTTGATAGTGAACCTTAGATACCGTCTTCAGTCACACAGAATAACAATACTTGCAACTGTGACATCAATCATAAAGTTTCATCTTGGGCTGCAGCTAATGATTATCTTTATCATTGATTATCTCTGCAGTTTGTTTTTTATTTTTAATTGTTTCGGCTAGAAGACAATGGCGAATTCTCATCAAGTTTTTCAGATCCCAATAAATTGTGACTTGTACACTACAAGTTACAATTTATTTAAGTACTGCTTCTTTAGCCCCGCAGTAGAAAACAACTAGAGAATTAGAGGTGCATAAAACACCAACCACTGAAGAAGGAAGTGTGTCTTCCTGTAAGTGAGAGTGAAACTCCACTCTTTTTATTCAGAAGCCTTATTGAGAACTGGATAATACGGCGGCTTAATGGAGCTTTTATTTACAATGCTTTTGGCCACTTAATCCTGTGCATAAGTAGAGTGAGTCTCCTGGTTTAATTACATTCCTGGTCAACAAACAGTGATAATGCATTTCAGTCAATGAGTTCAGGCAGGCGGACTGAAATATTATGCAGAGATGCAAGAGAATTAGTAATGATAATGTTGTGATTATGGAACTTCTTGGCAGTGTTCATGTGAAGTCAAATATCAAATAACACATCAGTTATATTTTCATGTCATCTGGTGATCCATTTGATCTAAATTATATTTCTCTCCTGTGTTTATGATTTAAGAACAGATGAAAAAGGTTTCATATGTAGTATTCAATCAGTTCATCAAAAACATTTTTGATTTTTTTTTATATCTTTAAGAAACAATTTGTGCAGTGAAAAACAATAATGCCGTAATAAAGTGTGTGTTGTTGTAATGCTCATTTCGGCTACAAGAGGCTTCAGTGCAAATCTACCCCACGTACTAAATAAGACCAAAAGCATTCCTGTTTTTTTTCCAGATGAGTTTTTAATTTGCATAACTTGGTTTGGAGTGCATGGGGAAATTTAAACTCACCTGGAAGAAAACCCAAAACTAAATGACCCTGGCACAGAAGGATTATAGTACTGGCAAAACCTGTTTTTCCTCAAATGTTCTCACGAGTTAATCAAAAGATGAATCGAGAATGAATGAAAATAACACTTAGTTGCAGCCCTGGTTCAGCATTCGACCAACTTGATCTTCACTGTTTCATAATGTAGCGAACAGAAACGGCCCCCTGCCACCCATAAACCAAAGTGATTTATTGGATCGCTGCTCTGCGCTGTAAACATTTACAGTGTTTAGTACTGGGTGCCAGTGTCCGTGAGTTACATGCCTACACATTTGTCTGTTTATTTCAGTGAAAACTTATGTTCGCTATGTTTTAAACAGGCCTTTGGCAACGCTAAAACGGCAGAGAATAACAACTCCAGTCGCTTTGGGAAGTTCATCCAGCTCAACTATCTGGAGAGCGGCGTCATCAGAGGGTAAGGCTTCATGTTTGATTTTTCTCACCAACCTTCTCTACTTGGTTAGTACATCTTCAAGACTTCTGCGGCAGAGTTAACAGTTTATCTTGGTTGATATATTTGTTTTGTTTAACAGTTTGTTTTTCTTCCTTTGTCATAATTGTACAATGTTGGCAACCGCACCAAATCTTCAAAGGTTTTGTTGACATTCTCTCGTCTCTTGCAGGGCAGTTATTGAGAAGTACCTACTGGAAAAGTTCCGCCTGGTGTCCAGAAATCAAGGGGAGAGGTATATTGAAGACACTCCTCATTCACATTTATTTTTTTATTCATACCTTGCTCACCTTGTCACCAAATTGTACGTGAACTCTGACCTCTAATGTAAGCCAGTCAAAACATATGACTCTTCTGTGTGCAGTGAAATGTTGAGTAAATAACAGTTAAAATAAAACGTACTTGAGCCTGTATTGACTGTATCGGCGCCGTGTGACCTCTGACCTGCAGGAACTACCACGTGTTTTACTATCTGCTGGTGGGCGCGTCCAAAGACGAGCAGGAGGAGTTTCATCTGTTAAAGCCGCAAGATTATCTCTACCTCAAGCAGGTACCTTTGAGCCACACACTTTACAACAGCAGAGACAGGAAAGGGTTTAGACGTGGTGCGTCAGTTTATGTTATCTGACGCCACCAGAAAAGTTTGGTTTCTGTCTAGTTTCAAGTTATCTGGGGAATTTTGTATCTATTGTCAATGCATCATCCACCAACCAACACCAATTTCGCTTCTTATGTTTTTACAATTTATAGCTGCAGTTTCAACTAAATCTCATAACTAACTTCTGTAAGTCTTTTGTTATTGCTTTGCTCAGACATTAGAATATAAATTGGTCAAGCCTTTTAGCTCAGTCAGGTGCAGCATAGTTTGCTGTCACTCACAGAATTTACCTGGAAAATTGTACATATAGCCAAGTCAGTTTATTTATAGAGAGCATTTACAAATAACACATGTTGACCGAAGTGCATTATAGAGAATCAGATGAAAGCTAAAATATTAACAAGAAATCAATGAATTGGTAAAAGTGAGGGCGTCGATAATCTTGGATTTAATTATAAAAACAATTCCTTCACCTGGTTTCTACATTATGTGTGGACCTATAGATTGCCGTTGTGATCTGTTTCCATGCATACGCCTCTGTGGCTAAACGCATCTTTCTCTCCGTATCCCGTCTGATTGTTCTGCAGGAAGACCTCCAATTAGATGATGAGGAGAAACTTGGGCATGAGTACAAGAGGCTCCATCAAGCTATGGAGATGGTTGGCTTCCTGGCTTCCACCAAGAAACAGTATGTATGATTTTGTTAATGAACAATGCAACTGGAAAGCTGAAAGCAGGTGTCAAACTAACCAGTCTAGCTTTACTGACCTTTTAGGACGAGTCAAAAGGAGAGTCAAATTTCCCCACAAAACACTTTGTTTCTAAATAATAATTAGGTTATTTTTCTGTTAGACATGTGATATTTGTCATCGAGAACACAACAACACATGCCAGAAGAGTATATTATCATTATTAAGTCCACTCACTTGGAGAATGAAGAAAGCTAACAAATATTTGCTGTACATGGCCCGACATCACTCCAGTTAGAGAGTGTTCACAACGCTTACACACTGCTCTCAGTTAGCTGGAGCATTCAAATAATGTCGTAGGTAGGCAAAGTCATTTTTTCCTCCTTCCCACACTGGTGTGTGTCTGTAGCAGGTCAGAGCTTGTCAAGTCAAGCAGTGGAAAAATGCAGCAAGTATGTCATCAAGCGTCTGACAGCCTCGGGACACCTCGTACACATTAAAGTGTTCGCAGCATAGTTTGTAACCTGTTCAGGTTGGTCCTCCTGTTGAATAACCACACTGAGGACAGTAACTGTTTGAATGAATAAATTCAAACCATTTGGACACGTAACAGAAAGTATGGACAAAGTAAAAAATGTCCTTAAATAACAGGCTTTAGCAACACCTCCAGTAGAGACTCAGAGATCCAGTGAAGACTTTGTTTTAAACAAAAAGTCCTATTCTTCCTTACATTTACAGGACATTGAACTAAATCTGTGTCTGTTGACCTGCAAGCAGTGTTCCCTCTAAGCTGCGCGCGTGCGCGGCCGCGCAGGCCAGTTGAAGTGGCCGCGCAATAGATTTTTCAGACCGCGCACATTTTTCAGGCCGCGCAAACGATTTTTTTTCAGGGGTTAAAAATCTTTTTTGCGCCAGTGTTTCTGAGATAGGAGTGAGCCATCTCCACAATAGAAGATCTTTGACGCGTCGAGTCTTCTTGGCCAATCAGCGTCCCGTTTCTCGACATGCGCGCTCTGTACCTCTGCTAGCGCTCTGCCTCCGTTAGCACCCCCCACCCCCCGCTGTCCTCCTCCGGGCGCCAGGAGTGAAGCTCGCCTAGAGCGCCACATGAGCTAGGGCCGGCGCTGTTTAGGCTACTCTTGGCGGGCCCTGCTCCAGCAGTTATAGATACCATGGCGAAAAGAAAGGCAGAGCAGGTGCCACATAGCCAGATAGGCCTATCTCCCTCAATGACATTCAAATGACATGTTTTGTAGCCTAGTTTGTTGCAAACCACTCCAGTTATTAAATTGTTTATATAGGCTACCTTTAGGAAAAATGACACCATGTCAATTTAATAGGCCTATAATTATTGTTAAGCACTGCATTAGCATTTTTCTTTCAATGAAGTTCCACTTAAATGTTGTACCTGCTGAGAAATGACTAAACACCTTTGATACTTTTATTTTGTATATATATCATTATCAGTCATAACCAGTGAACCAGTCATAACCTCCCCTTATTGAAGATTGAAGTTCAACAAAGATCCTTTAAGTTCAACTAAACTGACTGGTAAAACACCATCATTAAAATGTTCCCAAAGTCCAGCCATTATAAAGGATATTGAATAAATACCAACCTTGTATACATATTGATGCATTTGCTGTCATCTCTTTGAATCCCCTATGGCTAACGCAGGCTTGTGGTCATTTTCGGCAGGTCGCGAATTGCTCACAGTGCTGAAATGTGCGCTCAGAAAAAAAAATAATTGCTCAGTGCTGAAAAGAATTAGAGGGAACATTGCCTGCAAGTACAGATAGTTTTTTGGCTTGGGTGCCTAATCTATCCGATGAGACATAAATATAAAACAAGACTAGGTGGACTCCTCTTAGGCTGGACCGTGTTACTTGACCAGACCATGGTTACATCCCATGACAATAATAATGATGCCCAGAGCCCAGATTTACAACCACCTGACAACTGTCAGTGTTCATTTCTTTTCTGCTCTGACTGTCAACACCTGTCTGCTCTCTGAGCGCATCCCATGTCACGCTCTCTCTCCTCCTCCTCCTCCTCCACCACCACACTCGCAACAGCCACATTGCGTTACTCTTATAACATATTCAAACTGTCTCAACACACAAAAACAGTGACACCAAAAATTTACATATTTTAGAGCTTGCACTATGTTTCTGGGTCACGGTTTACCTGAGGCGGCAGTAACAAACACGTTGCGCAGCAACTACAACCACGTATGTTTTGAGATGGAGGATCAGATGATTTATGGCAGAGACAAATTGGTGTAATTAGATAGCGTCACCTATCAACTACTATCTTCTCCAGTACTAGACGTGCTTGGAAGGCTGCACTGATATGTCGTCATATCAACACAGCGATGTTAAGCTGCTACACATGCATACCAGCGTTGGGTTGTTGGTTACATACTGATGAACTAGCAGCAAAGTTGAAATAAACCGCAAAAGAGATGTCGGTCAGGTTTGTCGTTTGAGACTAAAACCTTTCACGAAAT
The DNA here is from genome assembly GCA_038501785.1 of Myoxocephalus aenaeus. Classification (NCBI taxonomy): domain Eukaryota; kingdom Metazoa; phylum Chordata; class Actinopteri; order Perciformes; family Cottidae; genus Myoxocephalus; species Myoxocephalus aenaeus. The sequence goes on from JBAMJR010000329.1 coordinate 356,221, forward strand.
GTAGAGTAACACTTCGCAGTGCAACTGAAAATACACAGCTAGTAAAAATTAAGTATATGGTTTTCAGCTAGAAATATGCCATCTGTCTTATTTCTACTGTGCAGCATATTTTCCATCCTCTCTGCCATCCTGCACCTGGGCAATGTGACGTTCACACAGTCAGAGGACAGCGAAGTCCTGGATGTTGGACCTGCTGAAGTTTTGTCCACACTGTCTAACCTGCTCAAAGTACGTTCCTGAAGCGAAACGGTTGATTATGGATGCTAACTGCTAAATTATCATTTGGAATTATCATCTACAGACTCCATTGTATTTCTAGTGTTAAATAAAAAGCCTGTACTTGGGATGAAATCACAGTAATCCCTGGAGATGAACTGCATCATCGCTACACCTAAAATAGCTCTCTGTGTTGTTTAAGAACAAACTTGTTTCAAACTGTTCTGTTTGTCAAATACAGTCACTCGTAGGGCTTTTATGTGATACATAATGTGTTCCAGTATTGTGAAACTCTCTGTATAACTGTTTTTCTAGGTGAAAAAGGAGCTACTGGTTAAGACTTTGACAAAGAGGAGAGTGGTGACCGCCGACGCTGCCGTAGTTTCACAGTACACACTACAAGAGGTATAGAGTAAAATGTAGTATTACAGCTTCCCCATTGAAGTTTAATTATTAAATAATTAAATACGACATGAATATGTTTAATATGAGTTGAGGTCTGCAACAGATTTTTATTTCACTTGAGTTGGAGTTGTCATTTGCTTTGTTTGATGTTTCTGTGTGTTCAGGCCTCCACAATGCGAGACTCCATGGCCAAGTGTGTATACAGTGCTCTGTTTGACTGGATCATCCTTCACATCAACCATGCAATGTTCAACAGACGGGACATGGAGGAGTCGGTCCCCGTAAGTCTCACCGCCATAAACAGCCATATTGACTGCAGGAGGCCTACATCTTTAGTCAAATTGGAGAGGGACAAATATTTTCAATGGTTCCCCAAAACTTTTTTTATGAATTATATGATCTGTGCTTTCATCTATCTGAAGTCAAAGTTGCATGTTTTCTCAAAAATACAAACGTGTATAAAAACATAGGCTTAGCATCACTTAATGTAGCTAATACGTAGCATTACCATGTTTCCACTGCGCTGCTGTTTTTGTCTGTTGGTGAGGACCTGGGCTGTTTTCTGTTGTGTCTTTAGTGTTTGTCCATCGGCGTCCTGGACATGTTTGGATTCGAGAACCTCCAGACAAACAGCTTTGAGCAGCTGTGCATCAACTACACGAATGAGAAACTGCAGTTTTACATCAACCAGCACGTCTTCAAGCTTGTGCAAGTCAGTGTTTTTTGTTTTTTTCCTTTATTTTAATCTTTTGTGACATTCAGGGGTGGCTAGTATTCATTCTGTATTTGTACTCTGCATGGCCGGCACTTTTTAAAATTAAATATCCAACTGTCTTTGTAGCCTGTGCAGTGAGTTACCACTGTACCTGCCAACATCCTTAAATATCTGAAATTATAATAAATTTCTTCGTCAGTGCCACAGAGACACATTCATTTACATTCACCTCTGAGTAACCTATTCATATATTTGTTGAAATTGAAATATATTACAGGAAGATTATGTGGCAGAGGGCATCACCTGGCAAACCATCGACTACACTGACAACAGCGGCTGCATTCAGCTGATCAGCAAGAAGTCAACTGGACTCTTTGACCTGCTGGATAAGGAGAGCAAGTAGGTGAACATGTAACATTTTCCCCCGCTGTGATTTCTCTCACTCAACACACGATGGGACGAGCGTTGGAAATTAGCACTAACGAAAGATTCTGTGATACACTGCATTGGATAATTGTTTTGCAATGCTTTATGTCTATGTATTTATCCCTACCAAATGAACATGAAATCACATGCAATTATGGTTGCATCATATGAGTCAAAGAAATCAAAATGTTTGTAAATACAATGTAGTAACAAACTGGTCTGTCTGGTTATTTTTAGTCATAACGTAAAGAAGTCAGGACAACGAGATACAAATTCCTTTCTTGAACAATACATGAAAATAAATCCATTTGTTCTGTCAGCCAGCTGATCACAGCTGAATTAGATTCCTTCCTTATTCAAGCAACCACTTTTTTTTTTTTTTCAGTAAATGTGCTTATAAAGTAAACGTTTTCCTCAACATCTCATGACACAAAATACTGATTCAATGAATGTAAATTCAGCTCAACACTAACAGGGACTCGCTAGAAGCGTACATATATGATGCAGATGAAATCAAAGATTAATTATACACATATCACGTAGGTGCTAGGCTATCAGAACAGCATCATAAAGAAAAAGCCCTGCGCGCTGCTCTCTGCCACAATTTTATGTTTTGATCATGCTTGGATCTTTGTCAGGTCAAAATGATAAGTCATGTTTTTAATATAACCTTAGTAAGAAAAACTGCATGCATGATCATTAAAAAAAAGAGACAAAGCTCAAAAAGAAATATTGATATGCTGTTTTTTTAAGCTGTTCTGATTTTCTTTCCCACATACCCTATGTTATGCATATGGTGAAATTCAATCGTTGATTCACTCCTGTTTTAGAAAGAGCTTTGTCCTCTTGGCTTTTCGCTTGCTATGTCAGCATTCTTTTTGGCGCTGTGTCCGCTATTCCTCTCTGATGTGTGCTCACGATCTGACACCTGATCGCCATGTTTTTATGGAGGTTGACGCCTAGAAATGTCCCAAACAATACAAAATAAGAAAATGCAGGCAGACGGCATGGTCTCTGCGGAAACAGACACCGTCACATACGTCTAGCGGGTCATAACTGATGATTCAGAGGGATAGCTTTTGTATGAGTCTATACATTGTTTTTTTAGGAAACTAATATTGATATTCTGTCCTTCTCTCTGTGTATCTTCAGCGTCCCTCAGGCCACAGATGAAACCCTGTTGGACAAGTTGAAGCAGCAACATGCGGACAACCAATTAATTGTTCCCTCCTCACATACAGAGCCTACTTTTGTCATTCAACACTTCGCTGGAAAGGTTAAATATCACACCAAGGTGGGGTATATTTCCCACACTGCAAACATCTTTATTGTACAAAGTAAATAATAAACATTTGAAACTCAGTAATAGTACACTGTAACACAGTGATGGGTCTGCAGTAGCCTTGTTAGATAAGCAACTGTGGGAAAAACACAGAAAATCTTTGAACTAAGTGAATGATTAATGCTGCTCCCTCCCTCAAGAAGACTGTTGTTGCACTGTGAAGGTTGTGAATACAAGTAATGCATGTGGCACTCCCTTGTGAAACTGCAACAAGAAAAAAGGATTATAGCATGTTAATCGTGATTCTTCTTGTTCTTCAGGATTTCCGACAGAAAAACACGGAGCACATGCGTCCTGAAGTCATATCACTTCTACGGAGCAGTGAGCGGGCATTTATTCATCACTTGGTTGCATCCAGTCCAGAAGCCCTGTTCAGGTGGGGAGTTCTCCGAGCCACCATCCGCATCCTCGCAGTATTCAAGAAACTGGGACGCCAGCGGGCAGAATCGAGTAAGTAGCTTGAGTTGCTAATCAAGCCCTATTTTCAGCAGTTAAAAATAATTCCCCTTGTTTTAAATGAATCAAAAAACTTCAGATGTGTCTTTGCAGGAATGACATGTTCTGAATGACTTAGTCAACCTTTTATCTTACCAACATGTTTTGATGATTACATTCAATTGATTTGTTGTTTTGTCACCACAGTATCTGCCAGACGAAGCACCCGCAAAACCCTCAAAGAGATAAAACAGCGCAGCAGTGGTGTGGACAGACTGTCCAGGTAACTTTACGACACTAATGCAGTTGTAGTGGATTTTACTGCCACCGACAAGTCTATGTTCACACTTAATATTCATTATGATACAACGAAATGTTTTCAAACATGGGTTTTGAATCAGGCAGGCATTTTCTGTTTGCCCCAAGAAAATGTATTCTCACAAGACAACCATCACACTAATGCATACTTTTTTTTTTTTTTCAAAGACTAAATAATTACCCAGAGGGAACGATGTGTCTTAACATTAATGAACAGCTGTTAACGTATGCTTGTCAAAAGAAAAATATACCTTTTTTTTAAATACAAATAAATCACACAAAAATATATATTAAAGTACCTCTCTGACATTTACAGCCACAGCCTGACTCTGGATTTCTCCTTTGATCGCTCTGATGAACATCCTCTTGAGGTGTTTGAAGACATCTTTGTCAATTATGAAAAGAGAAAGTAAGTGGGCCTCGTGGTTTTAATTTAAACACACTGATTTTGATGTGTTACGCTTAAAAAAATGTCAACCTATATGTTGAATGGAGCTTCATCTTGTCGTTTTTTGCAGGAAAAATCGAGGCAGTCGACAAAAGCAGCTCATTCCAAAGGTAAACTGTTAATGATGGTGTAAGAGCCAAATTAGACTTAATAAGATGTGTTTGGTTATTTAGTAGCAAAGATGTTGAAATGCTCCTTTAGTAATGCTACTGATTACGTCATCGTCAATTGCTCTCGGTTAAGGTCAATCAGTCTGACCGGTGTGCCAAGTTGAGCACAGAATGAATCTTGTAACTTTTTGTTGAGTAAACTTTTAAAGCAGAGGTACTTCCTCTGAAGATCCAATCAGCGAGAAGGTTATTCCAAATACACAGACAACAACAGTGGGAATGTGGATTACCAGACAGAGAGGAGATTGCTGCTACAGATGGTTGCAGTGTTGGTGAAGCTCAGAGCTTTTTACATCATTTCAAAACCAGCACTATTACACAGATGTTTGTACATCTTAAAAGTGAATGAGTGATTCATTCTGTTCGTTATCGTTATATGTGTCAGTCCAAAGACTTTTTGTTTTGTGAGTCTGAAAGCTCACAGACTGTATTATGTCTTATCAAACAGAACCTCATGGATTTGCAGTCCCTCAGACATATTGTTGGTCTCGCCGCGCATGACCGAACCAGCAAATTCATCTTCCACCCTCATCGGAGGACAAAGCCCCCGACGGTTGGCACTCAGTTTCAGGTTTGTTCTCTCTGCACCTTTGCTGACCATTATTGCTCTGTTTCATAAAGGACAACTTTAATCACGACTTCATGTTACATGTCATGTATGTGGTAGGGAAAAGTTTGATTCAAGTCTCAAAATGAGATTAACTATTTGAAGGTGATACTCCCTTTTATCTGTTGTACTATTCTACTGCCCTCGTCTTCACACTCACTGTCCTTTTTAGAATCAAAGTCAATTTAGACTCCAAGAGTTTGACCTGTTTAAGAAATTCACGGTTATTTTAGAACAAATAAAAACATACATGAGCGCTAGCTATAGTCTCCCATATCCATGTTTTTGTTGGGTACATTACAAAATGTGTGGACAGTAATTATGGGACCATATTGCAAAACATCAGTGCATGTTTGTCTCTAAGGGTTAACTGTGTGTGTCGGGGTTCTGTCAGTGTTAACTGAGCACAGGCCGTGTAGTGTACTACAAGAATAGAGAGGATGAAAAAAATGTACAGCTTCCAAAAAACTCCAAACAGTTCCTTTTTATTTTAGGGAAAACATTATATACTTTCATAATGACAAAACAATCAACCAATCGATCACTGCACTTCTGTGTCTCGCAGATCTCACTCGGAAAGCTGATGGAGGCACTTGAAAAAGCCGAACCATTCTTTATTTTCTGTGTGCGCTCCAACGCTGAGAAGGTAACGTCATCTGTGATTCTGTTGCATCGTCCTCATTGTGAATGTAATCCTACATGTTGGACCGTATAGCACAGTTCATCACTTGGGAAAATGTTTTGTTTTTGCAGAAGGAGCTGCTCTTTGATGATAAACTTGTGCTTCAGCAAATCAAGTACCAAGGCATACTGCAGATGGTTCACATCCAGAAGTCCGGCTACAGTGCCAAATACACATTCAAGGTGGGCATTCATGAATTGTGTGTGTGTGTGTGTATGTGTGTGTGTGTATGTATGTATGTATATATATATATATATATATATATATATTGTTGTTTTCTTACACTTGGTTTAGGTAAAAATGTTTGTATCGTTAAAAGCAAAATGCGACACAATGGAATGGAAACAGATTTAGCTGATAAATGATTTAGCTCATCAACTTCCACTGAAGAGATGAAAGATAGCAGCAGATTAAAAGAGTCTCCTCATTGCTCCACACAGTTCTGATGTGACCTTCCTCACATTATTACATTATTGAAACAAACAGAAATGTCATATTTCTATCAAGTTTTTCCCCGTTTAAGGTCAACTGGCGCTCTTTTAAGTCCATCATCTTGCTGCGCCCTCTTCTTCTGCAATGGTAAAATGGGTTTTTGACGGTAGAATTAGTGCCACCTACTGCTAATCTGGATGAACCAACTCCTAATAATTGCATAACTAGTGGATGAAAACAAGAATTTATTCACATGTACTTTTGCTCAAAATTTTATCAATACATTTTGACAAAGTTAATTTGCACTGCTGATACCTTTTTCTTTTGATGACAGGAATTTGTTGAGAAATTCAGAATGTTACTTCCAGAAGGAGCTACTGTAACACCGGAGCACATAACTGAACTGTTTGAGAAGATGGAGCTGGATAAGACAAATTATCAAATAGGAAAAACCAAGGTAAATATTCTTGATCATATCAGTAATTTATTCTGAATTGAACTCACCATGGTCCTCTGTATCACCAGAGGATGAAAGTAACGTTGCCATGCCTGGAAAATTACTTCATACTTAGGTCACCCATGGGTATGCATGTACCCATGTTTCTGTTGATATGTTTTGAATTTAAAGCATCCAACAAATGACGAGACAATCAGGAATTTTACGAACATTCAAATGTCCCCCTAAAGTTAATTATTGTCATAAATCACTTCCTGAAAAGACATTTCATTTGTTTTGTACTAAAGTCATAAAAACACATAAAAGTCACATAATATAAGTGTACCACAGATTTCACAGTATAAATGTTCCATAATGTGTGGGCCTCTCTTTCATCTACTCAGGTGTTCCTCAAGGAGAAGGAGAGGCAACTGCTCCAAGACACTCACAACAAAGAAGTGATGCGTCACATCATCGTCCTGCAGCGCTGGTTCCGTGCCTGTCTGTTAAGGTTGCACTTTGTGCAAAAAAAAGATGCCACAATGATTATACAGGTACTATTCATATGGCATGGATATTTCCTCATGGAGACAACAAACAGACAATAAAAACAGGTTTCCTAGAATGTCGTAGATAAAATAAGATAGTGCTTTATTAATCCAAAGGAAATTGTTGTGCCAGAGTTCATCAAAGATTACAACAAAAGAATAAGAAAAAAAAACTTTTAAAAGTATTATTGTACATTCCTGTGGCTTTTCTGCCCAGTGTCCTATAAAAAAAAAGTCACACTAACAAGTAACATTACAACAGATTAAAGATAGGGGATTTCTGGTGTTTCCTTTTTAGAGAAACTGGCGTGAGTTTTATGAGAACCAAAACCGAGCTGCTACGGTGATCCAGACAGCGTGGAGGAGTTTGCTGAAGAAGTCAAACTACCAACATGAAACGGAGGGTGATAAGAACATGTCCAACACCCGGCCTGGATGGGACAGGTACCTACCAAACCTACACAACTGCATGATTTTACACGTATATTTTAGCAGGTTCCCCAATACACGAAAAGTGTCAATATTGGGTCCATTTTGTTGACATAACATGACGGGTGTACTGGGAAAATGTGCTGCATGCCATCCACCCAACCCTGACTGAAATACAGAATTTAGAAAAGCTGTGTCTATAATAACAATTTTACTGAATGTTTATCTAAAAAACAACAAATGGTGCACTTGTCTTTGAAAAAGCCACAGAAGCAATGTAAACCAAATTACTCTAGTGGTCAAATATTATAAAGCATAAACAAATATTGTTCTGCATTTTCTGTTCAGCAAGCATTTTAGGTGGAATTTGATTCAAAACAGAAAATAAAGCAGAAGCATTTGTATTATGGATATGTTTTTGTGATGCCAGTCTGATGTGGTGGTTCTTGCATAACAGCTCGACAAAAAAGGAGTTAACGAGGCAGCACAAAGTGGAGCTGAGCCCGGACAGGACCCAGCAGAGGTCCAGGAGCAGAGAGAAGCGAGAGGGCAGAGGATCCCCGCCCCCCCTCAACAGGCCCTTCTCCCTCCCACTGGACCCTAAAGGTTGCAGTGATGACGCCTGCACCAGCCCCTCTAAAAGCAGCCAGCTACAGCGCTACACAGATATCGGGGGCTTCAAGGAGAAGGCTGAGAGGTGGAAGGAAAGAAACAGCGAGGGCGAACCGACAGATGAATCGAGTCCAGAAATAGGACGGCGACCTAAGAATAAGTTTCAGTAAGCATCCTAAAGTCATAGAAGTTTTTCTCCACAAATGTTGGACATCTGTTAATATGGTCCCAACCATCTTATTTACTAACATCATAAACCTCTTTTGTGTTTCACCTATCAAATCATGTGTTTTGATTTAACAAGAATGTTTACACGGCACTATTTTTTTCTAAATGTATATCTTGATGCTGTTACCAATAATTGCAAAGTCCCACATTAGTCCACTGCTCTGCTCTTATTTCCTTCTGCAACGCAGGCTCAAAGTGAAGTCCTTGTCCGTTGATGAACTTTCAAAGATCAGCTCATCCGGCTCTGATAGCTCACCCTCTACCAACGAGGTAAATATGTTTTTACATAATACAAAACACTAAAACATTCAATCCATTTGACGTTTTGCTCCTCATACAGTTGTAAGTGTCCTGTCCAACAATACATGTTGGCATTGGCTTTTCAAAGTACTGTAGTTATGTGTGCCGTAAACTGACGACCACACAAATGGAGGCTCCTTACGCATGAATCTAAGAAAGGCTCCCAGTCTGTGCCTCATCACGTTTCCTGGCCCAATCAGGTCAGGGTGCGTCTCCGCAAGCAGCCCAAACGCAAGCGGCGCTTAGCCTACGCCCGCAGCGGTCTAATGATGAACTTTGGGGGCTCCAAAGAGAGCGAGTACTGGAGCTTTCCACTGCCTCCCATCAGCCCCCATGTGGCCAGCCTGAAGAGCTCAGCCAGTAACATTGATGTCCGGGCCGTCAAATCCCAGGTCAAGGTACTGGCCTAAGGGACATTTTGATCAACCACGACTCTCCCTCTGCATGCAAGCCTTGCATGTGTATGTCCCAGACGGATTGAAGGTTGCATTGCTCTGGTGGAAAGAAGAAGAAAAAAAGCTCTTGTTACTGAAACACAAAAAGGAAATCTCCAAGATCATTTCCAAAGCTCCTTTCTGACCTTTTTTGTCTCTTTTTTTTGTTACCACAGAATATGGTGTTTCTTCGTCACTTTAAAATTAATACAGGGATCGTTCGTAACTTTAATTATTTTAGTTTGTGGATACATTTCTGTTCATTTTGTTCATGTATACAGTCCTAAAAAAACAAATACCATTGGACAAATCCATTAGGAATCTGATTAAGATCATTGTTATACTTTAATTGATGTAAACATCACTGGAATATTGTTACTCACAAAAATCTAAATTAATAACAAATATCATACAATTGTTGTTTGGAGCAAATCACATTTAATAACTAACCTACAAACAGGGGAATAAGATTTAAAAAAAACAATTACTTTAATCTGTAAATAACAAATGTTTTAACACACTGACACAATGTTATTGATATATGTACTAACTTTGAAAATACTGATTTAAATCAAAAAAGGTCAACGTTCAGCTGGTGGCAGGAGACAGTGCAGCTTTGCATGAGTTAAAAATGGTGAAGGACTACCGCTACGGTGCTAATATTTGATCAGGTTTATGGCGCCTGCTTTGGTGCTGGTACTGATGAGCTGCTGGTACTGATGAGCTGCTGCAGGGCGACATGGTGGGGCAAGGTGGTTTTCCTACGATGTTTTTTTTGTTTTTGGTGAGCAATTTCTATATTTTGGCTTCGTTCATGTTTTGATACTGTTGCAGATACCAACAGAAACTGATGGGTCAAGGTTCAGTTTCCTAGCCAGGAGCACCAATGAGGACTCGGGACAACAGGGATCTAACCAATCACAACTCACAACTCCTGAGAGGTAAAACTCTCACTCCAGTTCAAAGGAAATTGTTCAATGTTTTAAGCTTTATGTTTTATGTTTTAACAATAAGTAATATAGTTAATATGTTTCTGCATGGAGTATTTAATACAGACTGTTTTTTTGTACAGGATTTGGTTTCTCAGTAAATTCCTGAAAAAGCGGCCGCCTAAATATTCCCCAGTTGACGAGACTCCATCAAATACAGCAGGTGACCAAAAGCAGCAATCTTAATATATTTATTTGTACAATGCAGAGGATTTTGAAATATACTCATACATTTTAAATAGGCAGCAATAGTGACCAACATGTATGTAGGACAAGGTCTAAAGGAAAGAGGAAACAATCACAGCTTATTGGATGCAGTTTTTCTTCTGATGTTGGTGTTTACTGGATCTAACAAGTAGAGGTCACCGTTTACCATCATACATCACTGGTTAACACACTTATTCTCTTTACTGCCATCTGGAGGTTATTTGCTGATCATCAACACATGTAAAACAAGGTCTTCTTGAAGAAGATTCCTAATTCATCACCAGGAGATATAGTGTTTAAATTTGGAATTGTCGTGTCAGACTAATAATGCCACACCTCCCTCGTCTGACTGCAGTCACCTTGGCCAACTACACTCCGCATCCCTACCCCAGGACGAACCAGAGCACTGAGAGGGCCGTCCGAAACCCGACCATTCGAATCAGTCGGGGCACACGGGCGTTGCAGTGCAACACGTCTCTGGAGCGTGAGATCACAGACACCAACGAGCTGCGAAACCTGGACGAATTCCTCGGCAATCAGGTGAGATCTACACCTGAGGAGAGGAATCTGAAGCAGCTGACTTTTACTTAATAAAGGACGTTCAAATCTTGAGACGCATATGGCTCTCACTTGCTTCTGCTTTTAGATGTGCAGTTTTGTACAGGGTTGTCACATACCGTAGCCCAGCAATAGCATCTTAAATGTTTTATCTCTGCACAGAATAAACATACATTCAGCACACACATCCAGCTGTCATGGATGTGGCAGTGTGAGTGGCTGAGGGGCGATGTGGCATGCATAACCAACAACAATGTTGTTAAAAGTGTCATTATGAAATGAAAGGTGTAACTGAGGAAAAACTCCACTGTGAACTTACTTTGGTAAGAGTACTATATTATACATATATGTATATTTAATTCAATTTCTTTTGTTTTTAAGTCTGTAATTTGTAATTGTATGTGAAACTTATTTGCTGCCTTCTTGACCGAGACTCCCTTGGAAAAGATGTTAAATCTCAATGGGACTATCCTGCTAAAATAAAGGTTCAATATAGGTCAAATTTAAAAATAGCTAAATTTTGGAGTGGAGTTTTGAAAATGTATTGCATTATTTCATGATCTACTGGTTAATGTACACCGTTTCTGATACTTCTTTTATATGCCTATATTTTACAATGCCTTATTTACATATAACATATATGTAATGCGTTCATTTTCATAGTGGAAGAGTTCCATAAATTGTTTTATTATTATTGTCTAATCTCCAAAGAATGTTACCCCGATAGCCGAACGGTTCAGGCACATGCACTTAACTGTCCTTTGTTGCATGCCATACCCCCATCAAATGTGAAAAACCCTGTGTTCCATCTGCTCATAATTCATCTTCTTTATCCTCAGGTGAATGACCTGCAAAGTAGAATAAAAGATCTGTCACCAACAGAGAGCATCTTCCTCTCAGCCACCATGCAGTTCAGAGATACCATCAAAGGCATGTACTCTCTCCAGGTGAGTCCAGCGTCTTCCTCTGCACAACATTAAGTTTGATCCAGGAGGAAGAAAGTAGGGGAATAGTATTTTACACCTTATACCACCATGTCTCCATCAGTCATGATCATGGTCGGATTTTTTTAATAGTTGCTGACTTAGCTTCTGCAGTTATTTTACAGTGTTTCGTATGTTGTTATGTTGATTCATTCAAGTTTGTTTTACCTTTGAGTCACTTACTGTTGTTCTGCTACTGAATGTCTTACAAACATGCCAAATTAAGAAGGTTGAAAGTGATCACTAACTTTTCATGAACACTCTGCGACCAACAGAAGCCCCAAATCGGCTACAAAGATCTGATGAAGAGCTACCACAACAAAGTGAACACACTAGCAGAGTCCAAGAAGAAGAAGACCGAGATCTCGTTGGTGGTCAACTTGTTTCAGTCTGTGCTGGACGGCTTTATAAGAGGAGAGATCAAACGAGTGGAGTCTGAACCAGCAAAGGTAAATTGGAGATTATCAGTCAACCATCAGTCTCCAAACTACTTGGTGAGTATAAACTATCCCTAGACTCGTTCATAAATCTCACTTCTGGCTTCTCTCAGGCCATCAAGACGACGACGAAGAAGAAGAAGAAGAAGAGGAGGAAAAAGGACACATGTGTACGTTAAATATCATTATCTGTATTGTGAAGTGTTCGCATTACACGTCCAGGTAAATCATCCCAGTGCATTGTGGTGACATCCTATCTCTACAGCTTAATAGTCCTCTGGATCACCTGTTCAGCACATACCAGGTGAACATTATGCAGTCGTGTGACTTGTGTGGCTCCTACATCTGGGGAATGGAGAAAGCCTATATGTGCAGTGGTGAGTTCAAAGAGCTGCATGAACACAAAACGTGACAGCATTTATTTATTTATTTAATGTTCAAAAGAGGGGAAACAATTTATTTTATTCCATTTCTTTTATTTTAAGCTTGCAAGTTAATATGTCACAAGAAATGCCTGAGCAAAATCATCACAGACTGCTTGACACGGTGTGCCAGACAGGTAGATTAACCTTTTAAAATACTCCTACAAATACCATAGTATGATTGATTAACTTTCTTTTAACCTCCTGTTGTATTTGCTTGTGATAGGATGACAGTTTGCCAGGCTCCCTTCACTTTGGGGTGCAGGTGTCTGTCCTCAGCAATAAAGCCAACCCTGTGCCCAAAGTGGTGGAGTTGTTGCTGATGCACGTGGAGCTAAACGGCCTCTACACGGAGGGTATTTACCGCAAGTCAGGCTCAACCCGCCAAGCGAGGGAGCTCCACCAGATTCTGGAGACGGGTAAGGAATTCTCTGCACACCAGCTGAAACTTGTAATACACAAAATGTTGTTTTAGGGACCCAACAAATCTATTGAGATTAGGTAGTTTATGTTGGACTTCAACGTAACACAATATTACTTTTACTGTTAATTTGCGCGACTGGTGTACAGCAAGGAGAGCCACGGGATTTCCCATATCCCATATTCATATAGATTCTTTCTTTTTGGGCTTTCTTAGTTTAAACTTCTCTGTTATTGTGTATGTTCAGTAATTTGTTTTTTAAATGAAGGAAAATAATAACTTCAGAATGATAACTTGTATGCTGTGTTTTTAAAACAATTTGAAGGAACTACAAAAATATACTTTTATCATTATGAGGAAATTCCATTATTACATCCTTTGTCCCCTGATTGTGAAGAATGAAAAGTAATTTTATATACGAATGACATGATTGTAATTTTTTTTTGGTGTGTTTCATCCATGTGTTCCGTTTTGTGGCATTAGATCCTGAAGGGCCATGTTTAGACAACTACCCCATCCACACCATCACAGGTCTGGTTAAACGTTGGCTCAGAGAGCTGCCGGACCCCCTCATGACCTTTGCCCTCTACACTGACTTTCTGCATGCTGTGGGTGAGTAAATGTTGAAAGTGTAAAGTATGTAAAACTGAAAAAACAGCCAATCCCTACATTGGAGAAGCTGCAACTAGTAATTTATTTTGTCTTATTTGCTTCACGATGAATCCATTTTCAAAATAGTTGCAGATCAATATGTAAGAATAATCCTTTCAGCTTTACTTGTGATGGACTTGTCATAAATGATCGAAATTCCTGATACAAGTGTTTACTCTGACCAGTTTTGAAGTTTATTGATCTCTAGGACTGCTCCCTCTAAATTTATTAGTCAACTAATCTGTCATTTTGGTTTTAGTAATCTCAGATTCATTTTTTTTACACACTTATTTTAAAGAAACGTATAAGCACATCTCTGGTAAACACCTGATTTAAAGTGGTGCTTTTGTGTGATTCTTTATGGAGAACCTTGGTTTTACATATCTATCGACTAAATCAACTAATTGCTTTGACGTCAACATCTTATGAGTGCTAGTTGACTAAGAATGTCTTTGTTTAAAATACAGCCTATTGATCTTCATGTTTGTTTGTCCCCAGAGCTGCCAGAGAAAGCTGAGAGGATACGGGCTGTCTACCGAAAGGTTGATGAACTTCCGTCTGCTAATTACAACACGTTAGAGCGACTCATCTTTCACCTTGTCAGGTAGGACAATCTCTTATATCCTTCTTCTGCGTCTACTCATTAACTGTAATGCTTATGTCTTGTGTGTTGCCAAAACTAAAATATTTCCACAATATTCTCAAACGTGTGATGTAAAGAATCCTCCACTCCTCACAGTGATTATGTTGTTGACTAGTGTGAGATAAAAGTTGTTTGAGATCTTCATGCGAGTATCTTTTTACAGGGTTGCAAAGGAGGAAGAGCACAATAAGATGTCACCAAGCTCTCTTGCTATCGTGTTTGCCCCCTGCATCCTGCGTTCACCGGACGTGGATGACCCCTTCCTGGGTATGAAGGATGTGGGCAAGACTACACGGTAAGTGATACTGCACACTCCATTAACTCTTCAGGAAGTTTAATTTGATTTATTTATGTATGTCTTTGCCCTTTTGAAAAAGACAAGATAAAACCATAAAGTTAGAATAGGAGTAGAACAGATTGATCATCGTGTTGAACTAGTCAAATGACCACGGAAAACAATGTAATGTCCATTCTACTCCTATTTTATTTCTATGGGGAAACTTTATCCGCAGGGAAATTGCTGTGCAGCAGTTGCAATAAAAAATGGGAAGAGCGCAAATTTAAAAAGTCTAAGATAACAATAAGGTGCAAATCCAAATATGTATACAATTCAAAAATGTGTATGGATCATAAAGAGGTCATTGGTAGGGATCAGTCTAGGTGGGGATGCCTGGTTTCAAAATACTGTATGTGCTCCTGTTGGATACACAGTATGTATCTCTAGAGATGGATGTTGTTTTTCTGGGGGTGTATTCATCTTTGACCATGTTGCCTGCAGGTGTGTCGAGGTCCTGATCTCTGAGCAGTTCAGACGCTACAATGAGAAGATGCAGAATATCCAGGAGCTGGAATATGCAGAGGCCCTGGCTGTCAACCAGCTCAAACTGAGGAGACAAAATACGGTGAGAGAAAACTTCAAGAGCAAAGAATAACACCTGGGTCAAGCAGCCTCTGTCATTTAAATGTACGTTTTTACGTCTGTCAATCTGGCTGGACTAAGATGCATAATACTGAGGAAAGTAGCATTCAAGAAAATCTTAGGAGATAGCCAGAGTTAGCCACTGTCACCCACTATTTATTGCATATAATGTTTACAACATTCTAAAGAGTAGATTCAAAGTTGGAGCAATTTTTTGGGAATACAATGAATCTGATTTGAAGCCAGTGTCTTAATTTATCAGCTGAAACTCAGCCTACTCCAACCACTCTGATCTCTGTGCAGATTGTTGAAACGCCTTCAAAGCTGGATGCTCCAGACTGTGGACATTCTGATGAATTGGAGAGGACCCTGATCGATAGGATCAAATCCATCAAGCAAGAAAAGTAAGCTGAGATTATTATTTTTTACAGTGAAGATAAATGTGCAGTGGATAATGCATATAAATTACATTAGTTTGAATAATAATATCTTGTTTTGTTATTTTCAGGGTGGACTTGGCCTGCAGGTTACCTGACCTGGAGCAGGAGCAATCTGACAATGACAACCTGGACTCATCGTCGTCGATGAGCTCAGACAGTCTAGAGGACAGCCTGGACTCGGAAGGTCAGTAGGGAGGTACGGTATTTTCACCTTCCTCTGGATTTAAAGAGACAACTCACTAGGAAAGAAAGGGGAAGGGAGTTTTTTTCAGGTTTTTTCACGCTGTGGTCCAATAAAGATTTTGCCAGGTTTAAGTTTTTCCCAGGATGCTCCTGTGTTGTTGTTGTTGTTGTTGTTTGTTTTTTTGCTCGGACCCTCTATGTTGTCAACTGCTCTACATCGCTGGACTGGCCTCAAACAAATACATTAGAGGGCTGTGTTCTTTTTACACAGGGATAAAGTCTGAACATGGCCAAAGGCGGGACAAAAAAAAACAATCCAACCTGCCTACATATGACACCACTGCACTCTTCAGATATATATACTCTTTAACTATATACAGAATGTTTGGCCTCAATAGAATAACTGAGTCTATTTATATCAAATGTCTTTTGTTCATTGTTTCCATAATTAAACTATAAACCAACACAAGTACTTGGGATTGACTGTGTGTGTATGTACTACAAGCTCATGCCAGAAATGTTTGCCTATCTGATGTTTCTAGTAGCAGGAAAGGTGACCATGCGATTGAGGACCCAGAAACCAAACTGCCCACCGAAACCTGCTGACCTGGCGCAGAGAGTCAGAAGTCTGATGGCTCAGAAAGATGCTGCACAGATGGAGTTCGCACCAGGACGAAAGACAGATGTTACCCAATCCATGTACTTCCTGCCCAGCCAAGTGGACCCCTTTCCCGATAACAAGCCCCAGATCACCAACAACACTTCCATTAGGAACTTTGATGACCTGGACATCCCTTACATCGATGAGGATGAAGATTTAACCTGCTCATAACACCACAAGTTGTAATAATTGGAATATTCTCAAGTATGTGTTCAAAGAAGATTTGTGAATGTCAAAAAAAAAGAACTGTGCACTTTGTTTTATAGACTTTTCCATTTTTCATTGCTGCTATGGAAACAAAGTGCTTTGAGACGGTTGATCTTACGGACTGTCCCGTCAGGGTTTTTATAACTGATCTGGACAAGAACAAATGGCAATTACTACAAAGTCTCTTTATATTCTATGCACTGTATGTGATTTTAAAACAAATTTCCAAATTGTACAGGTCACATCTTATAAAAGGTAGGTACTTATGTGAAGCTGTGGGACCAGCTGTGTTTCATCTATAGAGAAAAACATGGTGAGCAATTAAGGATTCAAGTCCCTCCTTTACTAGTGAGCATTCATTTGAGCTCCACCACTGTGGTATTAATGGTCTTTTATGGTGTTTGTGTGTACCAAAAAGGTCCGTAGGAGAATCGGAGTGCTTCTCCATTATACAGAGCGACATTGCGTTTCGGGGCTCTCATTGAGTGCATTGTTGTTGTTCATCTTTTCCTGTGGTATTGACTGACCACTGATCCAATACACCTGAAAGGGGAAAAGTCCTATTGCTGGCTTTTAGACTGACTGAAAATACTTCCCTCTGTAACTGCTCTTGGTATTGCTAGGCTGTGCAGTTTCACAAAGTAAATGTTTTGAATATACATATATATTTTTTAAATATGCATGCCTGTATATTTTATAAGGAATAATGCATATTGGGGTGAACATCCTCAGGGTTTGACTTTTGTATAATAAACTGACCATTTTCAAATGTCTCATGCTCTATTACAGATGTCTATAACCAATAATGCAGCTTCGACAGCGACAATTCTCTTCACAGTATTTTGCATATTATTTTCAAACATTGGGTAAATAAAATACTGTACATGAAGAACTGTACAACATGATAAAAGAACATGAAACGTTGTCTGAACAGAGCCCTGTCAAGTAGAAACAAAAGACCTGATTTTATATTAATATTTCAAGATGCTATATTACATTGATTCCGATGGATCTCTGTATTATTTATTGAAAGACCACGCTCATGAATAAAGATAGGAAAAAAGCTTGTTAAGTTCCATGATTTGTTACTACAATTTTATACTTTGCTGGACTACACTAATACTACAAGAGATACAAGAGATTTAATATAAAAACTAATTTAATATGATTTATTTTGAATGGTTAAATAGATCAAATATCACTTCTAGAACCACGTATTTGGTGTAATGTGTGGAAACTGAAATTGTACTGCAGGTGGAAGTTGAAGAACTGCCCTTTTATGTCAATGAGATCATGGATGAAAATAACACCTCCAGTAGAAAATATTGATTATCTGTTCAATGTAACTGACATGTTAATATAAACTAGCTTGTCAGTAACCCCTTACGTTGTTGGGGAAATTACTCTTTCTTGATCTGAATTTTTGCTTAATAAGGCTTTAATGCTTTATATATATATATATATATATATATATATATATATATATATATGTGTGTGTTTGATCTTCACTAAGTGTACATTTCAGATGGACAAACTTCTGATCTTGTTCATGACTGGCTATACATTTCTCACACGTACTGTGGCAGAATTCTTTTTTTTTTTACAAATTTCCACTGCTTTCTCTTCCCAGAAATCTAAAACGCTGAACTTCATTGAATTTGATGAAAACCCTAATGCAAATGAATAGATAGACTAATTATTTTGATATTCATAATCACTTATAACAGTAAAAATATAAACTAACTGCCCAGGATTTTTTTTCTTCTGTCTTCTTTACTTTCAAATGGATTTCTAACACTATTTAATTCAATACAATGTAAAGCTCTATATGCATTGTTTGCTTTGATGGTGTTTGTCCTTGTATCTACTTTTGAACAGATTTTAACACATTACTAAACAGTAATCTACACATCTACATGATGTTAGATTACTGTTTCATTCTATTAAGACATTTATAATGTGTTACTGTGTGCCTACATTGCATTTTATTGGGTTGTGTACACATCAGTCTCTTCTACTTAACCTAACCTTTTCAAATTAACACAATATGACAAATATATTAAAAGAAGCTCACACACAAAAACATTTTTTGTCAACAACAAATTATTTTAAATATCTAGTATAGGAGATGTATTCTTGTATACCGAACCCGCGGTGTGATGTTTTGTTATTATTGTGTTAGTGGAAGTAGTTGAACATCGTGTACACTTTCTTCACAAACTCAGCCAATCACCATATAAGGGATTTCCTCTTGTACGTCGAACCCGCGGTGTGACGTTCCCAAATCGCCATTTGAGGATCAGTAGCACCAACGTTTTTTCTTAACCAATCAGAACCGCGGATTGGATTTGCTCACACACCAGGCAGCCAATCGTTGAGCCGTGGTGCACTGGAAGGGCGGGTCTACATTTAGTACAGGAAGAACGGTTGAAGTGAGATAGAGAAATCATCATTTAGGTAGCTCGCTGCTAGCTGCCCATAGCCGACTTCCGATGTGTTATGAGCTCTGAAGCCGATATCAATAGATTGTTTTAGTTCTGATAGGAGAAACGATGACCCTCTAACACCAAGAATGGACATAAGTTAACAATGACGGGGGAGAAAAAGAAGAAAAAGAGGCTGAACCGCAGCATTCTTCTTGCAAAGAAAATTATAATAAAAGATGGAGGAAGTGTGAGTTAAATATTTATTTATCTTCGTTAAGTGAGCTTGCCATTGAGCTAAACTGGCTCTCTGCTACCGGATTTAGTTAGTAGCCTTGTTTATTTCACTAAAAACGTATCAGTCGCAGCGCCATGTGTATATATCTGTCTGTCTTTAATGGATAACGTTCACCGTTAGCCGAGTCTCGCTCACGCAGCTAGAACGTTAGCGGCCTACGTTTTCACACGTCAGACCTGGTGATGCTAGCTGGCTAACGTCAACGTTGTGTCATTTGTTTATCTTCCCGCAGTATTTCAGTTCACCCGAATATTAGTTAATCTAACTGTAAACCAGCACGTAATGTTTCACGGTGTCTCGCGTTTGGTAAAATCCTCAAAACGTCGCATGACGATGCTTCACTATGAGGCTTAGACTGGGGCTTGGTTCACACTCACGTTAGCTCGCTAGCATATGTGTCTAATTGGGGTTATTTTTTGACAAAGTAGTGTCACTTGTCGGTCAATTTAAGATATGCGTAGTCGATAATGTGTTTCATAAATGGGGGGAAAAGCAGTACTTAAAAACGCAAGGTTCGGTAATGTTGGTTGGAAAAAGAAAAAAAAAAGCACGACGGTTAACGTTAAGTCAACATTCAAGAAAAGCAACACTATTGACTGCCACTGTTTAACAACTGCGACGTAACGATAGCTTATAACTATATGGTGTCTGTTCATAATGTGGTGCTCGTAATTGGTTAAATATCAGTGTGTTGTTTGCATGTACACTTCGCTGGGTCACTGGCACCTGTGGTCCAGGTGCGCTTCAACCACAATGTGATGCGATGCCCTGAGCAGGAAGCGTCATCCTTAACCTCGATACACAGATCAAATAGACAGCGAACCAGGAAGAGGTTCTAGTGATTTGCCTCATTTTTAGATGATGGTGGTTATTGTCCCAAATTAGGCTTTTGGCAAAGAGGGTGTATGGTAGGATTGTTATAAATACAGTGAGGCATCAGAGATGGTTATGTAATCTGTTGGACAGCTATGCCAAACATTCTGGGTATCCATATAAACACAGATTTGCAATCCTAATGAAGAAAACCCCCAAACTGTTGTTTTCTCTCAGTAATTATCCTGTCATTCTGTTGATGGCCTCCTCTATACATTTGTTAAACACCTGGCATGATGTTGCTTCATTCCAATGAGGTCCTTAGTTCAGATCATTGTTATTGCCTCACTGTATTACTGCAGCTCCTTCTGACTACTCAGCCCATTAAGATTTCACTTTCAACATCCAATCCTTGATCCAGTCAATAGCTAGATTGTATGTATATTGTGTAGCTGCTTGTCATTTCAGTGGAGGGCAAGTTGCAACATCCCTATGATGAGACATTTACAGAATGTTCCTCTTTTGTACAATTCAGCAGGTGGTGTGATCATAGACATAGAACAAAATGGAGGGACGTTTCCTCTGATTTGCCTATAAACAACACCTTTAAATGAATTAGTGGAATTATACAGTCCTTCCCAGTCAATCTAACATTGCCACTTGTGGCCCGCTCAGTCATACTTAGACCTGTCGACAATTTTTGTGTGTGATGCTTTCACCCTCTCCACGTGGGGAAGTGACAGACCACATGAGTGAGTAAACAGCAGCTAATGTCTATGTTAAGGTGACCCTGGCCTACTTTACATTCTCCACGATTATCACACCTCACTGTGATCGCTGTTAAAGATTCTGCCCAGCATCCACGCTCACTCGATCAAACTCTTTCTCTTCACCATACTGACTTGTACATATTTTACTGTCCTTCAATAAAGTGACTTCCTCTCTAGGGAGTGGGTTTTACAAACATAAAGGATGCCAATTTGTGTTTTACTCATTATAGATATAGGTCTATATTTAATGTGACCCAGTAAACTATAGCACAGAATATTTGGTTATTTTCTCTTTGACTCGCAGCTGTGAAATTTAAATGAAGAAACGCTTCACTTAGATGTTAAAGAATTGTCAGTAATGAATTAAAATCTTTTTTACAAATTATTGTGGCTGTAAATAGGCACAATCACCGAGAACACTTGGATGAAATTCAAATGAAATGAATCGTCTCCGCTTTATTCACGGTCCGTGCATTCACAAATTAATTTGGAATAAGAGTAAGGCAATATAGCTGACATTGCAGATTGCATGTAAACAGCTTAACCTTGTCTCAATCACATTAATGTTGTAATTAGACTAAGTATGAAAGGATTAAAAGAGCCACAATACTGCTTTTAAATTAGTCTTGGCATTTATGCACCTTATGTTCTTGGATCTTTTGATTTTGATAGTTTGTGCAGGCACCACTAAGCTCATGTTGTAGAAGAGATGGGAAAATGCAGAATGGCTTGTGGCAATAAAAAAATAAAACTGCTTAATTTTGGCTGCATATATGCAGCGTTTTCTCTGTTCTCTGTAAGTTATCAGGTTAGAAAACAATACAAATTGTATTAGTTTTTTTTTATTACCTAATTGTCTCTAGGATGCAGCAATTTTTTTATGATTTCCCATCAACTTGTAAAGTCAACCTAATGGAGTTACTGTGAATTGTATCAATTTCCTTTTCGAAAAGTTCCCGTAATCTAGTTGTGTGCAGTAATCACATTATTTGTGTAGATGTAAATCCACTAATTGATTGTGTCCCATGAGCAGATTTCAGTATGACGGTATTATTTATAATCTTAATTGAAGGAAAATCACAGAACAATCCTGATTTTGTTTTTCTTTTTTGGTGGTTTAGTTCAACACTCAGCCCTGTATTGATCAAGTGAAACAACTTCCCTTAGTGTACATGCTTATTACAAAAGTCCAGAGGGAAAGAATATTTCATATTTGCTTGCTTACTCGATCCCAACTGTGTGCTGTCCCACAGGATCAGGTGATGCAAACGCTGTTCGATTTGTTATTGTGTTACCGTTTACAGGCACTATGATGCATACAAAAATTGTTTGTAGCTTCTTGGCTGACCACCTTTTCTATTTGTATTCGTCTCTCTCTGTTTCCATCCAGCCACAGGGAATCGGTGAGCCCAGTGTTTACCATGCTGTGGTGGTCATCTTCCTGGAGTTTTTTGCATGGGGTCTTCTCACCACCCCAATGCTCACGGTAAGCCCGGACACACACTCGCTCTCACGTAGACACACTGTTATGTAAACTGACATAACCGTTTGTAATATATTCGTACGCCTACACCTCTCTTTTCTCGTATCCCAGCCAAAGAGTGGTATTTCCCATTGACTGGAATCATACAGGGTCCATCAGTGTCTGTGAATGATTGAATTCCTAATCAAATGAGTGAGGCCCTGTGTGACGCAGTTTAGTTTTTTGTGCGTGTGTGTTGGCAGATGTTTTGCCAAGCGCTAATGGCCTGAGAAATATGAAAAGAGCATCAAACTGCTACATTGTCTGAGCACCAGTTCTTTGTTGAAAAGGCTTATCAGGGGGTCACTGGTTTGTGTTGTCAGGCCGCAGCACAGATACCGGCGAGGCAAACCACGCCACACATTCACCTCAGTGCACTGCAGAGTGGTGTGGTTTACATAGTTGCTCTATGCAACTCGGACAACGTTATTTCCAAAATGTAACTTGTGTGTTTTTGAAATTTTTTGGCACCAGAAGAACATTAAGCCAAAATAAAAAAAGACAGGTCTAATTTGTAAGCAAAGTGCTAATATCATTAATAGTGGTGACGTGCTTTATTTCATACAGCCAGGATTGTGTATTAATAGTTGTCCTGACAGTGGTGTTCCATTTTTCAGCCAAGCTCTCTAAATTGTGTCCAGTTTTAGTTTTTTTTAGTTTTTTTACTTGCAGGTTTTTTTCTCTATGTAAATTACTCTGGATAGAAACTGGTACCTCAGACAAATGAGGAGTAAACCTCTGAACGCCACAGGATGTGAACCAGACAGGCTTATGCAATGCAGGCTTTCCAGCAGTCGCTTGTTTGAAGAGGTGGTTGTATGTGTAACTGTTGAGCATTAATTACTGGGGGTTTGTAAAGCCTTAATTACTGGGGGTCTGTTGCCCTCAAGATCCCTGGGCGAAGGTAGGATTTGCATTTTGGACTAATCAGAGGGCGCCTGAAGATGAGAGGGACCGCTTCACTGCTCCCAATGAGCGTACTGCTTTATTAGTATCCAGCAGCAACAGTCGTCACTGAGCATTCACAGTCTGTGTGTGTGTGTTGGGTAACTGACTCCCAGAGGAGGAGAGTCTTAGCCCTGCCATGAGCTTTTCCTTCTGTACCCCTAAACAATAGCTCGGTCCTGTTATTTAGTCTTAGTCGAGCTCCAGATGTTCTAATTTCCACCACGGCTTCATGTTGTCACACCAGGGTCAATGACACTGACGGTATGGACTTTGAACTGGACTCTCCTTTCCCCTCCTCCCAAAAATACAGTATTGTAGGAACAGTCTGACCGTATCCTGAAATACTTGCTAGTCTTCCACCCAAGGTGCTTTGACACAACATTTATTGTTTCTCACACACATTCATACACTGATGGAAGAGGCCAAACGGCACATCAGACTGTATCTCCAGAGCCACAGCCACCCTTAACTGGGTTTTAAGTGTTGAGACATCAACGTTAAACCAAGCATTGTCAAAAACGGAAAAGTTGTCCATATCATTTGTTTATAAGAAAGCTTTAAAAATCCAAATTTATTTGTATATAGCTATACAAAGTAAACATTTTATTAAAGATGCTATATACAAGATTGGGAGCATTTATCAGCTCAACATGGAGAAGGCCGAGCTGGCGTCTTGTAGCTAACAGTGCTTATAATGTAAACAACTGCAAACGTGCTGGCAGAGCTAACAGCGGTTACTTGAAGGGGAACAGGAGGGTGCTTACTGTGCTTCGGCACCAGTGTTTTTAGCTGGAACTGCTACTGTTGATGTTGGCTGCCAAATTCTAACTCTAAACATTTTCTACCATTTAAGATACAATTTAGAGGCTTGCTCATGCTGACAGGGTACGCATGGGCAAGAGTTTGCTATCGGAGCAGTTTCTCTGTAAAACGGTTTGTCTAAAAATCAACAAATGAGATTATTCTCTTCCCTGATATATTGCAGCTAAAATAATTCATGTTCAACCTTCGCAGAGCTGAGGGAAACAAACAAACACAGTTGTAATGGGTAAATGTACTAATTCATGGTTGTTGCTCGGCTGGATGCCTGGACGTCACATGTAACCATGCCAATACTAAGTACAGACCAAAACCTACAACTATTCGGGTCACTTGACTGCTCAAACAGCGGAGAGTGTGAGTTTGTCCGTCGGGTGTAAGCAAAACATCTTCAACTTTCCTGTCGTTCCCTTCCTGGTGAATGTCTGTCTTTTGAGGCGTCATAGCTTCGTGTGGACAATTTGGATCGTCTCAACCCAAAACATGTTCGGTACAACTCCTGTGGGAAGACTTTTGAGAATGTATTTTAAATCTATACTCCGGTTTTCTCTGTTCATTTTATGACAGTAACAGGATTTAGTGCTCACATGAGGAATGACAACAATGTTTATCCGCAGAGTGATCCGAACAGTCAACTAAGTTTCAGCAAGCCATGTGCCGTTTGGTCTCAAGAATTAAAATCTCTACCACTGAAGTTATAATTAAGACCTTTTGATGCTGCTGCCGGTTTTACATGCTGCAAATATGGGTGCTGATTTTAACAATATTGTGTTTCGGTGGGTTTGATTTTCCATCTCAAGGTATGCATTCTGTGTATTTTGTATTTATATTTCATTTTATTTTTGATGTATTTTATTATATTTATCCTTATGTCATCAAGTATGTTTTATTTTTCCATCTTATTATCCTTGTTTTTTATGTTCAGTCTTTATTTTCCCGTATTGTAACACTTTGTATAGCATCCTTTCCTTCAATAAATGCAGCACAAAGTTTATTATTATTAGTGTATAAATACCTAAAATGGCTAGACATTAGACTATTTACAGGTGTTTGATAGAGAAAATTCAAAGATATGGTATTGTTGGATATGGTCTGTCTGTGATAATTATGTAAAATATTGTCAAAGTATGTCTTTGGAAGGTCTCTGAAAACGCATAAAAGATATTTATGTTTAAGTGACATGTATAAACATCGGCCTTAATGATTGAATTAATGTTTTATTTTCTGGATTTCAACCCCCCATCATTTGGTAGATGTTTGTCCAGT
Organism: Myoxocephalus aenaeus; assembly: GCA_038501785.1. Classification (NCBI taxonomy): domain Eukaryota; kingdom Metazoa; phylum Chordata; class Actinopteri; order Perciformes; family Cottidae; genus Myoxocephalus; species Myoxocephalus aenaeus. The sequence goes on from JBAMJR010000329.1 coordinate 381,984, forward strand.
TGTTTTGTTCCCTAGTTATAGTTTAACTCTGGAAAAAACACTGTAGGTCATTGTTTGAAATGTGATAAACTATGTGGTTAACGTGGTTTCATGTGGCGTTATCTGTTTGTTCTTCAGGTATTACACCAGACATTCCCCCAACACACATTCCTGATGAATGGACTTATCCATGGTGTCAAGGTAAGTTATCAGTACACACAAACAGCAAATTCTGTCTCTCATGACGGCAAGTTAGCGGTGACGCCATGCTAGCAAGTTATTCAATTCAATCTATTTAGTATACCCCAAATTCAAACAAAAAGCCAGACAGTAAGGCATGCCAGCAGCCTGTTTTTAGCACTAAAGCTGCTGTTAACAAACATTGTTTCTTCTTCAACATGATTGTCCTGCTTTTATTTGCCCTTTGAAGATTTGCTGATAATGTCCGCACTTGTTCAGCGACGCCCAGCTTGACACCAATGCAGTTACAAGTAAACGCCTGCAAGCTATCCACAGTTACCCAAGCAGGTTCCCAGCTGGCTGCAGAATATATCATAGAAGCTTGTTGAGAGCCAACTGCCTCAAGTGCACCTTCGTAGTCCCTATTCAGGGGAAATGAGTGTGTGTCTAAAGATAGTTGGAGAGTACATGCTTGTAATTATTTTCTATTTTCTTGTTGTGATGTTGAGAAAAACATTGGACCTCATTCAGTGATATGATTATATTTGATTATGACAATAATTAAAGGGGATGAGAGGGCGTCAATTTCATAGTGATTTAATACATTTGGCCAATGCATAAGTAAATTAACGGTTTAAAATATTTTTTAATAAATGCGGTTTTAATGAGATGCATTTAGTTAAAATCTATGCGTGCACATGGTATGAGGTTCTAAAATATTTTGCAGAGTAAGAACAAATTAAATCTCAGGTTTGTGCCTAAACCGTTCATACGAATGGTTGAAGCATGTCTGTGAATAAAGACAATGTTTGTTCTCGGACTAAAATACTTAGTATGCGAACAAGTGACCACTGAAGAACACAGAACAATCTGTTGTCTATATGTCAACACCATGGATTCATCGCTTTTATTGTGACAAGAAAATCCTGTTTTCATGATGACAAAAACAATTTTGAGGTCACACAAAAACATGCGTAACCATGTGTCGATCATAATGTCCCCCACTGGTTTTACTTCAAAACAGACCTCAAAGCAAAACCTGCAGGTTTCTGTGTACTTGAATCGCAGTCGCTGTGCACTTGTGGTCTCTTGTGCCCCATCTTTGTCTCTCCATCCTCTCCAGGGTATATTATCATTTCTGAGTGCTCCGCTGATTGGAGCGTTGTCAGACGTATGGGGGCGCAAATCCTTCTTGCTGCTCACAGTCTTCTTCACGTGTGCACCCATTCCGCTGATGAAGATCAGCCCATGGTGAGTACAAAACACTAGCAGCTCTATCTGGTTATTCAGTCTTGTTGTATTAGGTTGCATTACAGTACTTCACCTTCTTCCTAAAAATAACAGAATAAACTACAGCCCCAAAATGACTAATAAACAACATTTATAAACTTCCCAAATGTAAAAATACAATGTTAAAAGCCCTTTTATTCTTTCAGGTGGTACTTCGCAGTTATCTCCATGTCCGGCGTCTTTGCCGTCACCTTCTCTGTGATCTTTGCCTACGTGGCGGATATCACGCAGGAGCATGAGAGGACCACAGCATACGGTTTGGTAAGGAGATGGTTGACCAAACAGAGTCCTGTTAAACAATGTGTCTTTGAAATGCCTCCAGTATGATTTATGAGGCAATTATCAGTGAAGAATTATGCCCGTATAGTTTTTCACTTTTCAAAACTGAATACGTTCTCAACCAAAGAGTCCTAACCAATTAGAAAATATAAATGCAATAAAAAAAAAACAGATCAGTCCATTCCTGTTTTGCTCAGCTCTGCATCTCGCTCCCTCCAGGTATCCGCTACCTTTGCAGCCAGCCTGGTTACCAGCCCGGCCATCGGAGCCTACTTATCTGTGACCTACGGCGACACCTTGGTGGTGATCCTGGCCACAGCCATTGCCCTGCTGGACATCTGCTTCATCCTGGTGGCCGTACCGGAGTCGCTGCCAGAGAAGATGAGGCCAGCATCATGGGGAGCACCCATCTCCTGGGAACAGGCAGACCCCTTCGCTGTGAGTAACAACATCACACATTTTGTCGTTCACTGTGACCCAGTATTATGCACAGGTTTCTTCCCAAACAGCAGTTTGATTGCAGTGAGTTTCATCAGCTCTGTTTTTGTTTGCAAACCTGCCAACTAAGTTATTAGTCGGCAGTATGAGGGTGACTCATCAAATCAAGTCTTTTTGTAGTTTGGTTCCTATCCCTCCATTGCAGCTCGCTAGGAAACACTGTCCAGAGAAACTAAACAGAGGGGGAAAAAAAACAGAGGGAATGTTGTACTAAAAGAACTATACATTTAGAAGATACTCACATGACAGTCCATGGTGATTATGGCAGGGCATTGGGTATTGGATGTTTTTTAATTTTTTTTATACATTTTTGTATAAATGAAGGCTCATTTACGTATGAAACAATGGTTTATGGTCTCCACTAACATTGCGCATGGCTATGCAGCTATCAATTTAACGTTGAATCGTTCTTGCTGTTCTCTTGGCAGTCGCTGCGTAAGGTGGGCCAGGACTCCACGGTGCTCCTCATCTGTATAACGGTGTTTCTCTCCTACCTCCCCGAGGCTGGCCAGTACTCCAGCTTCTTCCTCTATCTCAGACAGGTAACGCGCCGCTCTTTTACACTTCCAGAAAGAACAGAAACATGACTGGAAGTTCTCCAAACATTGTTTGTACACTTGTACACCACATGTAATAGCACCTACTCATCCAAATGTGACATGGAATTGTGATTTAACGATTCATCTGTAAACTGTATTCAGTCGGCAAAAACAGCAGTTTCGCTGTCGTATTAAATCAATTTTTTTGGCGTGTAAAATTGATTACAAAAATATTATTGTGATCTTCGGAATCTAAGACGCTGCTTTCTTGCATGAAGTTGGGGTTTGTTATATTTGGTATCAATATGGCAGCGTCATACTTAAACCATTTGTTTTGCTAACAAAAAGCTGGAGTTGCTACAGAAAACCTCAAGGAATAATCTCTGAACCGGTGGGGAGAATTTTTCCCCAACAAACGTTTGCCTCCATAAAAATAAAAACCGATGTATTTTAGAAATGCAAGTAGCCTGATTTAGACTCCTTCAGTTGTTTACTAAAGGTACAGTAGCTCCTGGCAGCTTTGAGGTGGCGTGGACTCCTTTTTCAAACTGCTTGAAGTCAGGATTGTTTGGTTTGTGTTAACGATGTCGGATGAACCAGTCGGGCAAGTCTGAAATCCCTACCATCTTGAAAAAGGACCACATAGTAGTTCTGGAGCATTGAGGCTAACATTGCTCTTCACACCTTCCAGTTCGCTTTATGCCAAAGTTGCTTTATCATGTATCTAAATGAAACGCACCTCGCACCAGCTGCCCTACACCTGAGGCTGCCTGTATTGAAGGAGATAAAGGGCAGCATATTTAACCTAAATACAAGGGGAGAAAAGATGTGCACCTTTTTGTTGTCCCAAAATGCAGTTGTACACAGCACGTGTTTACAAAAGGCCACATACAAACCCGTGAAAATCGGGGGAAGGCTTTGAGCAACTTGTCTTGTTTGTCTGTGACTGTGCTTGTCTTCTCATGTTCTAACTTGTGTTATCTGAATGCTATCTCCCCCTCAGGTCATACACTTCTCATCAGAGACAGTGGCTGCCTTTATCGCTGTTGTGGGGATCCTCTCAATAATAGCCCAGGTACTGAATAACACTACTGCTGTTGAATAACATGTAAAATTGAGTCGTCTCCTCCTCGTGTATGTTTATTAATGTTATTCTTAATTTTGTTAATTAATTAACATTTTCCAGAGCCCATGTTGACGAAAGTTGAAGTAAAGTCAAATTGTATTTGTCTTGACTTATTTGCAACCACACCCTTAGAACCACAGTTTGGATTAGGACAGACAGGCATGATGGATGTGTGAACAGTGTAGACAGAAATAACAATAAGGTCTTCAACTTGCTTATTTTGTCCAAAAAAACAGCCCAAAGCTATTCAGTTTACTATCACAGAAGACAAAGAAAATAAAAGCAGCAAATTTTAACATTTGAGTGGATAGTTGCAGATAACTTTTCTGTCCGTAGATTAATCGAGTGTTTGTTTCAGCTCTTTGTAAGAGTCAAGACTCCAGTGAATTGAAAATGATTCAAACTATTTGCTGCATTACTTTATGCTTCCTGAGAGCTTACTTGTGTGACCCGTGGGCTGTGTTTCTGCAGACGGTGGTGTTGGGGATCCTGATGCGGTCCATAGGGAATAAGAACACGATCCTGCTCGGCCTCGGCTTCCAGATCCTTCAGCTGGCGTGGTACGGCTTCGGGTCCCAGCCCTGGTCAGTAACATCTAACACACGTTCATCTTTTCACTGCATTCATTCAAAGGGGCAGACGCACCACACACTAAGAACCGGAAATGAATTGAGAAATATGGTTTTCGATTTCACTTTATGATTCCTTGAAGCAAAGTTTGATTTTCCATGCCTCCATCTGCAGCTCTGATTCAGAAGTACATGCATGCTTGAGTTAGAAGTGATACGTATACATCTGATCACACAGCAGTATAATGCAAGGAAGGAAGGAAGTTTGTCTAATATGAACAGGCATTTCCTGCAGCATTGTGCAAAACCAGTCATTGGCATAATGGTGGCTCATTCAAGCCCAGTATATTTAACTTGTGCATGGCAAGATGGAGAGTATTTATGTTTTTTTTACTTCAAAGTAAAGAATTCACAAAATACTTTTATGACAAATCTTTGTGGAAGTCAGATCTGCTGAAAATGTGTTATTTTGCTTTCAATGTTACTCAAATAATATTCCAAGAACCTAAAGATACGGTCAGATACCAACCATAATCTATAAATCTAAATGATACCCAACCCTTTGTGTCTCAGGCCCAATCCTCGAGTTAACACTAGTACATGCACTATTGCATTAGAATTTCTGGCTGTTTGTTGGCTGTTGTTGTAATGCCCTGACAAACCACCAGAGGGGAGCATAGTTTTATTCAATAGTTCGTGAGACTGTAATCTGACAACTGCGACTCTATAAAGGCATCAATATAGGGTTGTAACGCAAAAGATTTTGTTTGACCAATGTCAAATTATTTTCTTTTGCACAGGCATTTCACTGTCAGGGAAGTTAGAGATTCAGTGCCTTTTTTTTTTTTTTTATCCCAAAGCAATAGTTCAACTATTGTTTCACTTGAAATGTGTAAATATGAAGAAAAGGTGCTTTTACTAAACAACCACCACCCTGTCACACATCAGTCATAGATCATAGCAACTGCGTCAGTTTGTTTAGCCGTTTCTGCCTGGAGGGGAGGGCAGAGTGACCCATAATATCCATTGATTCTGGATGAAAGCATTCACAACATGTCGTCTTGTTGCTGCTCTCTGCTTTGGTCAATACCCAGGAAATTGAGTTAAATAAAGGTCAGGTTGTTCCATGTTCACAAAAAAGTGAGTCAACATTGTAACTCCCAAGCAGTCACATGATTGAAAACAAAAACATACAAATCTTTGTCATGGTTTTAGTTTTTCATAAATTGAATAGGAAGTACAACTGTATCTCAAAGTACCTTTGACATTTCTGACTTTGAGGCCCAGTCACTGTTTATTTATTTATATATATATATATATATACACACACAGGTTTTAGTTTTTCATAAATTGAATAGGAAGTACAACTGTATCTCAAAGTAGCTTTGACATTTCTGACTTTGAGGCTCAGTCACTGCTTATATATATATATATATATATATATATATATATATATATATATATATATATATATATATATATATATATATATATATATATATATATATATATATATATATATATACATACATACATACATACATACATACATACATACATACATACATACAGGTTTTAGTTTTTCATAAATTGAATAGGAAGTACAACTGTATCTCATTTCTGACTTTGAGGCTCAGTCACTGCTTATTTTTATATATATATATATATATATATCCGATTCTTGAAAGGTAAAAAACTTTTGTTTGTATCCTTAACAAAAGTTGTGTTGTTGACTGTAGGATGATGTGGGCTGCTGGAGCGGTTGCAGCGATGTCCAGCATCACTTTCCCTGCCATCAGCTCCATCGTGTCCCGTAATGCAGACCCCGACCAACAAGGTAAGTTACGCAACTGTTAACCTCTCTCACTTTTTTTCCTGTTTGATAAAATAAGCAAGTTTTGATTTTGTCTTCACACAAACTGCTACATATTAACTTAATGCCCAGCTAAAACACAGTCTTAAATAAGCTACGCTATTTAAGTTATTATAATCAGTTCCCTGCATTCAATGCTACATTTAGTTTTATTTTACAGATGTTCAATCCTGACAGTGTTGTGTTTGTATCCTTCTGCCTGCAGGTGTTGTCCAGGGGATGATTACTGGAATCCGGGGCCTCTGTAATGGTTTGGGCCCTGCTCTTTACGGTTTTGTCTTCTACTTGTTCCACGTGGAGCTAACCGACACGGACGGCTCTGAGAAAGGTGCCAAACCTAACATGGCCAACCCCACTGATGAGGTAGATGCACAATACTGTTACGCACGCAAATAATACGTTGCACATGTGGGAGCTGTGCTTCAACAAAATGTTTCTCTCTTCTCAGAGTGCCATCATCCCAGGTCCTCCCTTCCTGTTCGGTGCATGCTCAGTGCTGCTGTCTCTGCTGGTGGCACTGTTTATCCCGGAGCAAACGGGGCCCGGCGCGAGGCCCGGCGCCTATAAGAAGCACAGCAACGGGGCACAGAGTCACTCCCACAGCCCTCAGGGCAGCGGGGCCGAGGGCAAGGAGCCGCTGCTGGAGGACAGCAGCGTATAACCACAGCTAAGGAGGGCAGGCAGCGCTCCAACCCAACACCCCCGCACACACGGACAGAAATACACATTTTACCACATGGACACACTCTCACCTCAGGCACACATCAGACTCAAGTGCCATGAGGAGGTGTTTGTGTCCACGGCACAAAAGTGAGCACTCCTTCCTTAGCCACCTTTTTTTTCTTTCTTTCTTTTTTTTAAGCGGGTTATTGTGAGAACTGTCTAAACGCCCTGTACGAAGAGAGTGTGTTGAGTATTCTTTTGGGCTGCCGTGGAAAGGTGTGTGTGTGTCTTGCTGAGCTGGACTCTAATCCTTGGTTTCTATAAAGCGCTAACAGAGTGGAGCATACAACAGCTTGTCCCCTCCTGGTGCAAAACAAAACCTGAGTGATTTGGTTTAGAGTGTGAGTGGGGTGGATATCAAATGTTACTAAATACCTGTGTGATTCTTCATATTCTTCTGTAGCCAGTGAAGTGGCAACTTTGTCTGTTTGTCCAACGGGAGTGTAACAAACAGTGAGTTGAGCACTTGCCTGCTGGTCTTTCACAAGCTAAATTCTGTACTGATGCTTGTCTTTGCAAATACAGCTCTGTTAAAGCGTCCGAGAAGGGAACACAGTTCTTCCTCTGAATGCACCGCAACAACGTTACACCTATGAGGGGAGTCTCTGCGAACCGGTGTTGGGAGAGGCGGCTGCCTAATCTAGGTCAGGATGGGTCAACCAGTTCAGATATAAAAAGCTTTGCAAGACCAGACTTTGTTTAAACATCACACTTCTGACAGAGAGAGGTGTGTGAGAGAGACCACTTTATTAGCCGGAGCTGTTTTTCAGTGTTTACTTGCCATTCTCTAGATTAGTAGTACAGTTTGGGTTGTATATTTTTCTCTGTTCGAACTGAAGGCTAGTTGTGCTTCAAATTTTAGTCAAGAAACAAATGTTGCCTCGAAGTGACTTAATATATATAAATATATATGTATATTAATTACGTAACCTGTATGAAGACCGAGGTCTGAAAAGGCCCAGTAATCGTGCGCTATCGCTCCCATCGGAGCAGTTACAAACTTTGTATTCCTTTTTGGTTACATGCCCTTTCTGTTTCTTTGTTTCCTGACATGTATCACCATCAGGGTTAAGGCTTACAGAACCATGGTTTTATTTTACACGCCTCTGGACCTTTTGGAGCTAGAGTGTCGCTATCAGCACGTCAGTGGTGGCACTGACTGTTAATACGGAGTCTTTGAATTAATATCATTAGGTTAAACAGAATATCACTCGTGCTGCTGCGGTAGATAATTCAAAGGTTAAGTGTGTGATGTGACGGATATACATTTCTACAATGGTAATATGAACAATGAAACGGTTTCACAGAACCCCCGACATTTAAGCTTCCATACAGACGGTTATTAACAGGCCCTGGAAATTTAACAAGCAAATGGTAGAACCTTTTTAGATGTGAAGCACCTCAAGGAGCTGGCTTCGAACTCACAAACTGACATTTAACGGCCTTCAGATTCTCCACAAAAGGAAGCCATTTGGTCATTGTCAGACCAGTTCAGTCCACACTAACCTGCCATGTAGAGGAAACACAGCTGGCTGCAACAGTAGTTTAGACTTGTAGAGGGAGAGAAAAGTGTTTCGCCCCCTACAGGCAAGGAAGGTAACAGCTGCGCCAATTTTGGCAAATGTTACAGTTGTGCATTTGTCTTCTTAAAGGATGATGTGTGATGAGTGATTTTTAAGGTTTTACATTTTCCACACCTTTTCACCGTGATAGAGTAAAAATATAGCATTAAGTTATAGGCGTTCAAGAGTCAGTTAGTTCATAAAAACATAAGAGCGCTCTCATCCTAATCACAATACCCATTACCAAAATAAACACCCATTGGATAAAAACAACACAAAATGATTCAAATAAAAAAAACTATCCACCTACAAAGTAACCAGGTGGACAGAGGTTACATGATGACCCAAAATGTATTAGGAAGTATGATCCAGTCAACACATTAAATATAATGTAGCAAAATGTAAAACCTCAAATACGTATGTCAAAGCTGCCGCCTGTGTTCTGTTTCCTTGCTGTGGATGGTGAACGTCAGCCTTTCTGTCTGCAGGTCTAAATGGCTGCTGTTATCTTTCTTGCCAATAGGCGGCGCTGGTTGCACATGAACTGGTTTTGGTGGCTCGCATCAGTGACACTGTGTTCCCTTTGTTCACATATTGTGCTCGTAACTGGTAAATTATCCAAATCCCAATTTTCAGAAGTTCAAGTGCATTTAATTAACCAAAAACAACTTGATATGGATTAGTAGCTTACAATGGGTTTCATGCTGTTTAACCTTATCTGAAGAGAAATGTACGTCATATATTTTGTGCCAATTTTTTTTGTGTGTGTATGTGTGCTTGTTCACTTGAGTGATTTTTGAATATTTTTCATTGTTTTGTTTTCTCTTGTCTTAATTTGTTTGGGCTGCATTTTTGTTTTATTTTTTTATAGCTTTTTAAAACGTCACCCAGTAATTTTTAGGAGTCTTTTCAACATTAAGGCGAGATGGTAAAGTGTCGACTGTCCGTCTGTCTGTCTGTCTGTCTTTCGATCTCAATCGTCCTTTAATAACAAGCATTTCACTGTGGTTAGTTATTTTTGATATTTTTCTCAGATTTATCAGTAGATGATAACAAAAGTCACTGAATGTTCAAAGCAAAGCTGTACATGTTGGCCCCGCTATACCCTCAACATTTTTGACTTATTTCAGAAGGGGTGTTACTAGACAGAAGGCCATTGGTGTTGATTAATCTCTGAATATCATACTTTTTTTTATTTTTTATTATTTAACATTTATTGGACCAACACATTGAATTCAGATCCTACTAAATTTGGTAGATTCTGCACCAGCCCCATGTGCACTCGTACAGCTTTCAAGTAGACAACTGTAAATGTACTAAAATTACTCGTACGTACAGTGTATATATTTATTGCTCAAGGAGATGGCCACCTCTCGGTCTATTTGGGGCAATTATTATGATATATTTCTCAAGAGTTACCTGCTGGCCACTCCTGTTTTTAGTACGATGTGGTTTGTGGCCTGAACCCTCTCTCTCTCGCTCTCTCTCTGTGTGCCTAAAATTAGCCAAGAAATGAGTATGGCAACATAAGTAAATGGTGGTTATTATGTAAATATGGGAAACTAATGACAAACTATTTATTAAAGGTTTATTGTACAATGAAATGTTTGAGTTTGCCTCTGTGGGTTCTGGGGTGTTTACATACATGTTGTATCATCATGTTCCTCTATCAATTTATAATTCCTTTTAGTGTTCTGTTTAAAACGCAGATCCTGGATTTCATGTCAGCTAAATCCCATTAGAGCCCAGTACAAACTTGTACTTACTATTCACAGTACCAGACTTTTTGTGTAATGCTCTAACATGTTGGCTGTTTGTTTAGTAATCCTGCCCTTCAGTTATATTGAGGCTCTAATGCTTTCCTCCACTTAGACTCTGTGTATACTCAGCTGTTATTAATGCACAAACCTAAGCTTATTTACTTTCTGTGGTCTGAGCCTTTCTTTGTTAAGGCCACATGCAGGCAGTAGTAACGTCTGGCAGAAACCCTCAACAAGTCCGTCACGCTGCTTTCCCCTGAACAAGTGTGTGCTAGGGGCAAGCGGTTCGATCCAATAGTCATTTCAGGGCCTGAATAATACAACTTTTTTTTATTATTTAAAAGCAGCTACGGTGAGGGGAGAGAAATGTGATGTGATTTTCGGAATCTCTTTTTTTGTCATTCTCTGTAGTAAATAGATTATTTTTAGGTCATTGCTGAGCGCACGCACACCGAAGCATGCTACCAAGAGCGCGCATGTGCTCAGCATGTAATCTAACATGATTTGTTTATTCAGGTTGTTGATCCTATTGAAGCTATTGTCTGTAGTATTGAGACTTTGGGCCCGCCACTGGGGTGTACTGTACCACATTACAACACGGACCACAAATATGCATTATAATCCTTTACTTTTCCTATAAAGACTTAAATAGTCTAGTTGTATTTATTTATTTATTTACCTTTTTGGAATTTGGCTTTATTTTGAAACCGTTGCCTGGTGTATGAAAAGGTGGAGTATAAATCATTCAGACTTTTTTTAAATCTTAATACATTCATCAAGGGTTTGTTTCACTCGTATGTTGTATTTTCTGGTTTCCTACAGAAACCAGCAGCATAATATGAATGTAATGAAATATAATGTGGGTGAATTGACTGTTGACATTTGGGCTAAAACAAAACGTGCCAACATGATCCTCCGCGAAATTACATCACTTCCACTCTTGCTTTTTGAAAGCGACGTGTCTACCGAGACGGAACGGAGAAGACTCGTCAGCCACTCGTGGGACATTTCCCTCTACATTTACAGCACGATCTCTGCATGCCTGAGCAGTCTGGAGACATCGTCACATCCCAGCAGATGGAAGGAAACACCAGCGGGGCGAAGTGTCCAAGTGGAGCAACAGGTGCTGCGCGGTCTTAACCTGGGATAGAGGAGATATTATTAACTGTAATCCATGCCCATTGTTTCATGAGAAGCCCTCTCACAGCACTGGGCACTGGTTTAGTCCGATGGACTCGTCAGCACAACAGGGTTTCTTATAAAGTGCATACTGTGGCCTGTGGGCTTCATAAATCTAGTGGCTGGTGAAAGAAAGATGACCACCTTGCTCCAGTTTTATATCCCACTTTGATTTTAGCTCCCTGTACATGTAAAGGCTTGCAGACCCATGTTTGACATGTATAATGTTATTTTCCCATTTAAAGCACTCGTGGCACTAAAAGGACGAGGGGGTGGATGTTGTAACTTGCAGCCTCCAGTGCTTGTAGCTACACAACTCATCAACAAACAGCAGGCGCCAACTCTACGGGAATTAGGGGCTCACAGCTTTGTTAGGATTAACAGCTCTCTGGCAGGGAAGGGATTGAGCATGTTTTAACAAGAGCAACTTTGCTGAGCACTTCAGAGGAGCTACCTGATCACTTCCAAGGCACAAGTGTGTGTGTGTGTGTGTGTGTGTGTTTGTGTGTGTGCAAGAGCCCCTCTCGAGTTTCCCCCCGTCGTTTAGTTGTGCTCGGGTTGGGGATGAAAAGAGGCCATGTGACTATTTGGGGGAGCTGCTGGAATGTATTGTGATGCAGAGTCGCTGTCATAGCACATTTACTTTCCAGGCTTCAATTAGGTGCATGAGAGTGGAAGAGTGCTTACATGTTTGAAAACCGGCCTCCTGGTCTTGGCTACAGGCCATACACGGTCCACGGCACCGTTGCTATAAATGTGAGTGTCCATTAACCTCAGAGAGGCTGAGCATCCATCAAGCTCGGCCTCAAAACGTAAAGTATTGTCTTTTGCAAATACTTTGAATGTCAGCAGGAAGAAATCTTTCTTTAGCACCGTAGACGCAGTGGGAAAGGGAAGTGGACCCAGTGGTGGATGTCCCACTCGGCCCTGACACACGGCAGCATCTTTTCCTGTGGTGGAGAAGTGTAGCGTACTGGCGTCGAGGAAGAGCCCTGGAATGAATCATGTGTGAACCTCATTGTTCTTCCAGTCAAACAGGTCTGTGTGAACCTGTCTTTGTCACTAACCTCTGCCACGATGTCTGCGTTCCCATGTTCTATATGCAGACCACCAATGTTTCCTCATATGACTTCCCAGCGCATGTAGTTCCACGATTAACTCGGGGATAAGTGTGGCTGCCTCCGGGCAATGGTTGTTTCACACGCAAGGCCACGCTTTAAAAAGTGTTATCAATTTGCAACTCTTTGTATTTACCTCTCGGGTATCTTCTTCAACTCTTATAGATACTGTAGCCTTACAGAATTAACACCAGTATGTCACAGTGTGTTCACAATAACAGTGACTCAGCCTTATCACTGTGAACCCTGGCCCTGTTGTTTTGGCTGTCTTCAGGCATGTTTTAGTAGGAGCGCATTAATCGCTCCATGTAGTGAGCTGATCATTTAAGCACATTTACAGGATGTCATTACTGAGAGAGAAACAACTTAAACTAATGCACCTGTTGCTGTGACCGGCAGTTAAAGTACCACATCCGTGGGTTTTCAATGTTTTAGGCTATTTACCACAATTCTGGTCTACTTTAAATTGCGGCCCACTTTTCTTTTTCTTTTTGACAGCGTATAATAAGCTATATTTTACAGTTTTTTATTTCCTCGTTAGTCTCATCAAACGCATCAAATTTTGCACTCAGCTGTACCAAAGTCAGCCTCAGGGTTAACCATTAGTGGCGGAAGACGTACTCTGATCATTTCTTGCGTAAAAGTAGCAAAACTCTCATGTAGAGATACTGTAAAGTAAAAGTTCTGAATTCAAATTTGTTTGAGTTAAAAGTACAGATGTATTAGCATCAAAATATACTTAAAGTACCACAAATAAAGTGCTCATTATGCCAAATGGGCCACTCAGAATAATGTTATTATATAATTGTGTAATTACTGATGCATTAATTAGTTGTCTGGTAAAGGTGGAGATGATTCTAATTTCTTAATATACTGATAACCTATCATTGTTTATCAGTTGATTTTTATTTTGTATTATTAAATTGAATCGGCTCAGTAACTTAAGCTTTAAAGTAAATGGAATGGTGCAAAAGGTACAATATTTGTGTATATTTGTATTTGCTTGTATTTGAAGTGGATTAGAAGTATAAAGTAACATAAAATGGAAATACTCAATTAAAGTACAAGTAACTACCTGAAATTCAGTACATAAATGTGTTTAGTTACTTTTCACCATTAGTTACCATACCTGTGTTATGAAATTAACATTAAATCAAATGACTACTTGTGATGTGAAAGGAGTCGCGTGAACCCACAAAGAACACAAACAACTCACTTTAGTAGAAAAAAAATCTGTTTAGGAACGTTGAGCGTCTGGCAACTAAAACAACAGATTCTTTTTCACAGGAGTTGGTGGAGACCAAACCAGAGCTTGAAAAGCTGGAAGATAATGCTTTCACATTTTCCAGGTGACCAGAAACAAGACTTCAATGTTATTCTGTGTGTGTTGGATGTGTAGCTGACATGTTCCTGATCCGATGTGAGGTCCCGGGACAGGGATGTCGTATGTGTACAGATCGTAAAGCCCTCCAAGGCAAATTTGTATTTGTGATTTTGGGCTATACAAAATAAACTGAATTGAATTGAATGTTCGCTATATCAATACAATGATATGGTATGGTGTCTATCAGCTGTTTGGGAGTTGTTCTGCCTTGTAGTGGCCACCAGGTCATTAAAACAGCGTAAATGTTACCTATTTAAACATGTCTGTGATTAAATATGTTGTACCCAGAATTATTTACTGACTTTTTCTGGAGCTTCTAATTGTATCCCTCAGCCTTACTTCAGTTAAAATATCTAACTCTGGTGTCGTGGAGACCTAATAGGCGAAATTAAAATTGTTATTGTTTTTATTAATCAAATTCCTATTTACCATTTAACACATTTATTTATTTTTCCATTGTGTTGTCTTTCTGTTATGTCGGGTTCATTCACATTGTTTTGGCCCTGAAACCACTTCAGGTTTTTTCATACCGCTTTTTGATGTTTGTGCCAAATTCAGAGTAATTTCCAGGAAGTCCATGTTTGCTTATTGTTCTTCTTCCGAATCTGATTTCCTGACAACATAGGTTGTGAAATCAATGCTTTTTGACAGCCGACATGTAAATATCGGATGTTGAAGCTTCCTTGAAGGCACCGCAAAGGAAGAGTTCTTTCTCCAAGCAGCATCGCCACATAAGTTGACTGCATGTCCCTTTGACAGGAAACCAAATGGCGGGAAATTGTTAAGCAAGTTTCAGCTCTCACAAAAATGACTTTCATACTTCAGTAAATTGAATGGAAATCATTGCCTTTGGAATAAATCTTTCTAAATACTTGGTGTGCTTTGGAAAATGGTAACCAATGACTTAAAGTACTCAGTATTTGCTGATGGGTTTATCGGTTGTAAGAACAAACGGGTGTTAAGGCTCCTTCCATGCAAATCATGTGTACTTTACAGATTTTCTGAACATTCTGTAATGCAAATATATCGTTTTATTTTTTTATTTTCCTTATTGGCTATGGCAGTTAATGGTGTCCATTGGGATTTTTTGCAGTATGAAAAGCTTTGTAACCAAGTCTGGACTAAAATGTAATAAACCAATAAAACCATAGATAAAAACAACACAAAACTACATTACACAACTACTCAATTCAAACAATAGTATACAAACAAACTTAAAATTAGTTTAAAGTACAGGTTTTCCGCATACATTTTTGGATGTACTATTGTTTACTTTGTGGGATGAAAGAACCTTAAATTAACCTGCTAAATGTTCCTACTGTAGGAGCAATGCGAAGGTCTTAAATACAGCAACATCATCTGCAAAATGGTTAGCTTTGATTTAAAGTAAATCAATATTCTTTGCCATAACTAAATATAAAATGTGCAACCTTTGAGTGTTTCCAAAGAATACCCCCCCCCCCCCCCCCTCCCCCCCCACACACACACACACACACAACATCAGATCTAAATAGATAACACTTTGTGTTTATCACATACAAGTCTGCTCTTAAGCAGTCACCTTGATCCCCCTCCACCTGTCACCTGAACCAGACCAATATGAATGCAGATCCCAACTTTACCACTGAAGACAACAACCAGATGTTAGTGGGTGTTAGTGGGGTGTTGTCCAGTGGGAAAGTGGCTACAGGCACTGTGTCCATGTTGAGTTTAGCACAGTCGGACTGCTCCACCTTCAACACGCCCCAGCAGAGGTCAGGATTAGGAGGTCGTCAGGATAAGAAGACAGCTAAAATAAATTAGTTTTTCTTTGCCCCCAGCAACAGGCAGCAGGTTGGTCACAGCATTCACATCATGCATTTATGAGTCACTTGTTGTTGGTTCATCTCAGCCTCAATAACACATCAATAGTGCCGAGCCATAATGACCCTAATCTGTTCAAAATAACAAAGAAGGCCACGTACTTTGCTTTGGCTACACTGGTTTCAAGAAGACACATTGTGCTCATATCCAAGTTCTTCCTAGAACTACTTTAATGCTAAAAACATCTTTATTTTTCTCACATTATCTGTCTGAATATACCAGTCCTTTGTCTGAAAGGCTCCTTTTTAGTATGTTCCTAGGCAACAGCTTGGGTCCATGTTTACTTCCTGTCAGCTGGTGTCATTTACATACAGTGCAACTGGAAATAACCTGGGACACATTGAGAATGTTTCCATTTCAACTGTGAAATGGTCTATATATATATATATATATATATATATATATATATATATATATATATATATATATATTGTATAGTTGTGATGTCAAACCAGACAGAAATCCTGACAGCTGGTTTCAAGGAACAGTATTGGAATATTTCAAGATTAAAGAGATGTCTGACATTCACAGCTACGTTCACGTCTGACGTTCACTTCCACACGACATCCACATCTAGAGCTGAAAAAAGAGGATGTTATAATGAAGCTGTGGCACTGTTGGGCATACAACACATTTAACATATCGAAAATAGTTCTAATATGTTGCATGGTTTATTTCACTGATTTAATATTCTCTTATTGTATATTGAAAATCGTATTAAATTAAAAAACAAAATGGTTCAATTGATATACTGAGATGTTTTATATTTTCCCATGTTAAAGCATTTTGTTACACTATTATGATGATTGTTATTGGGGTATGATAGCATCTTCCATTCACAAACCCTTTTCTTCTCTTCTACAGAATTTCCATTTCAAGCAGACAAAACCTGAACTTCTTACTAATAATTAGTTCTGCGATGCAGGACGCTCCTGCATTGCATGATCCCTTTTGGTGATCCTTTTCTCCCCCTTGTTGTTACAAGTTGTTTTGAAGGCGTTAGCGAGCATCACCTCTTGACCCGGTTGCTTCGGTTTTCCTTCCACCATCTCTGACGTGCTGTTGTGAACTCTCTCGGTAAATAACTGATTACTACTAATTGCTGATATTACTAATGAGCTGCTCTCCTGTTTTACTTCCCACTGAATCGATGCCTGTGTCACCAGCAGCATGCGGTTAGTGTTCACTCACATCACCTGCCTGCTTTATAGAAAAACCTGGGCCAGAGTATATTTCACCAAAAAAGCGATGATTACACAACTGCCGCAGAAATCCTGTTAAATCCAGCTTTTTTGTGTGTGTTGGTATTCCAGTAAAATCTATTCCGGTACCATTAACAACAGGACATGATGCTCTAACTTTGATGGAGGATGTAAACAGGTAGTGAATCAGCATTGTGGCTCTATTGCCGCTCTCACAAACATGTCAGTGAGAACTATCTCAGATATTTTTAGCCTCTGAGAGCTAACGTTCGAAATAAGTAATCTTGATGTGTTTCCATTAGTCCGTCTGAGTGTGAGAACATCACGGGATCAAAAGGAGAATCAAGTTCTGTTCTTAAACAATGGTTGAATCACAGAAGGATTTCCTTCCTCGTCGTTTCCCGTCGGCTTCCTAAAATAACAGAGGATCTTCTTCATTTCTGAACATGTACAGTTGTATGACGTCTGACTGCAATCAGTCACTCTTTAGTTATTTGCAAAGATGAATTAAGGATGGATTTTTGTTCTGGGTCCTTGGAAAACTTTCCTGGACTTCGTATTCTAAAGTTAAAATGTTAAATGCAAACAGGGAAACTTTATAGTTGTACCGTTACCTTGAAATCCAAACTGCTGTGCTTGTATAAATAAATGCAAAACCCTAAACTCAATAAAACTCTAACCTAAAACTACCGGAAACACTTTCAGAATACAGCCGGCTCACAGTGGCCAATTAAGTGCTTGTTATTGGACAAACACTACTCAGAACATATTTACAGACTTGTTGTCTTGATATTGGTCCAATTAGTTGAGCAGCACTTCAACATTATTATTAATCACTTCACATCAAAGGCCTTTCCAAAACCTTTACGCCAGTTTCTGAGCTCATGGAGGAAGTCAGTACTGTTGGTATTGAGTTTACTGAATCTTTCTAACTATAAAATTACATTATCTGTAATTTTTTGTAACACTTGGATTGCCACTAAATATTTGCATACTGTATTTGTTTTATTATTAATACAATTTACAAATAAACATATCAGTGAAAAAATAAAATTGTTTATGTTCACATATTTTTGCTTTGTATGGTTTGTGCTGAAGAAGAATCCTGTTAATTTGTAATCATCACTCACAAACAGTCTTTTTTTAATCTCACCCCTACTTGGCTACAATCTCACTAGGATGGACATTTAACTACAACTCTGCCTACTTTAGCTAAAATGTTCCTATTTTAAACACTTGGACTACCTTGCATGTTTCTCGATACTGCATATCGGGATTTGCAGTATGCATTAAACCACCTATACTATAACATTTGTAATTCTTAGAAATCCTGCTTAATGTCTGTGCAACGTACTATGGAAAAAGCTGAACATCTTGTCGAGTGATTCTGAGAAAACATGAAATTTCACAATTGTTTTGTAATAAAATAGTCGAATAAGCCACTTAGATCTGCTCTTCTGTGTGATGTCGCAATGTGAACGAATCTAACTGGAGATCAACAACAACTGAGCTATCTCCTGACAACAGAGCAAACCAGCCACTGAGGAAGATGGAAATGTGGTTGAAAGGTCTGCAAAAAGTTAGCAAGAGGTACTTGAGTTAAGTTCAGGGTCCAGAGTGGACACATTCTGACTCTGATTTGTTCCTCTGCTACATGGTTGTGTCCTGATGGGAGGGGGCAAGGCCAGCAATGCTGCTAGCCAATCACTGTAGTTGTGCATGAATAATCATCCTGGTATGTTCATAATCAAACCTTCGAAGTTGAGGACAACCTGCTCCATCCACTGGAGAAAGTTTAAATTCTATTTAGACTCAATTTGTCAAAACTTGGAAAATATGCCTTTTAACTTTATTTATTTTTAAATGAAAAAAAAAAGTATTCTTTGTATTCTTCTTCTTCTTCTTCTTATAATTCTTCTTATATACTGTGACTGTAGTTAAATGTCGTGTTGTATTTTCGGACTGCAGCTAAATCAATTTTCAATATCCATTATTTTCTTAATTAATCAATGAATCCGGTAATTCGTTTAGTCTACAAAATGTCACAAAGTACCACTGATCACGGTTAAAGAAGAAAATCAGCAAATTCTAAAATGGTTGCAGATCATTTTTCTCCCAATGAAATTATCGATGCATTGCATCAGTTCTGGTGTATTCATATTCATAGTTAGCAATCCGGTCATTTTTTATTTAAATGGCAATAAATCCACAGCAGCCTTCTGTACTTCATATTTCAAGTCTGTTAATAACTTTTTAACGCGTTACCACATGACAGCAGGATCAGTTTGTTGTGTAATCCAATAAGCTCCAGTCCGTATTTCCCCTCAAGCCCATCTGGCTCACTGGCACGGTTTGTTTACTGGCGGAGAGGCTGGGAAGAAGGGATCCTGCAGGACCTAGAGACTGTACAATCTACCTCTGTCTGTGGGAGGAAAAATAACGCGAAAACTTTATTTCACCTACTTTTCTCTCATCCGGACACGCGCATGAGCCTCAACGGTGGCGGCAGGAGCGTGAACACAACTTGGAGCGTACAGCAATCGTATTTATGATCTGTTCACAAAGCAAAAAAAGGAGAAAGAAAGAACGAAAGAAAGAAGAGCTGAACGAACGAAGTCCGCCTGTCAACCGTTTCAGAGACGGAGAGAGGACATCTCGCTGAAATCTCTGCGCTGACTGAAGAGGAGTTTGTCTCGTTGGAGTTAACGAGTTAAAACACACCGTATTTCACAAGCGAAATAAAACCGACTGTGATGTTTTGAGCTCGCTTGAGAGTATTGTTGTTTCTTTTAGTTGTTTCTTTTTTTTCTTCTTCTTTTTTTTTTTAGACGCGCTAACGTGACGCCACGCAGCCACGACCACCGAGTCAGCAGCTCCAACAAAATCCCTCTAAATTAAGTTAGCGGTCGCTTTTACTGCGATATTCCCGCATGCAATTTATCTCCTGTTATCAACGAACACGCGCTACAGCTGTGTGGTGCGCGCGGGGTTCATACGAGTTTAAATTAAGTGAGATAGTTGGCTGTAAAGCAGCTCAAACTTCACTTGTGGCCTTAACCCTGATAGGTGGAGCGAAGCTCCGCAGCTAGCTTAGCTGTTAGCTTCTGCTCGGAACAACACGTTCTGGTTTTGCTCTTTGTTTTCTCTCCCGGACACAAGACAAACCCAACCGGACCAGTTCACCCATTAAGGACACAAAAGGGGCACGTGTTTCCCGTGGTGGGTGTGGGCGGGTGGGGGGTGTTAAACGTGCTGTTTCCCCATGAGGTGGCTAACTTTAGCAGCAGCAGCGTTAGCTTGTGTCTGACTGAACACGTTGGACTCGATCCTCCGCCCATCTTCCGGGATGTCTTTTATTTATTTTTGTTTACCTGTCGGCTCGCGTCGCAAAACAAAACCGATTTCCTGAAGGTATTTCTCCTCTAGTCCTGCACTGTGCTCGCCCAGGATTATTCTGCATTTGACCCGGAATAGTGGTGGATGGTGTTTTATTCCGACTCAGTTATGTGGCTCCGGACTTTGTGTTTTGTTTTGACCGCTATCTGCTTTGTGATGAGCTGTCATCGGGCGAGTGGAGAGGGTAAGTAACACTTATTACCACTTTGGATCACTGTCAAGCATTTTAGTTGTGTTGAACCGTCTGAATAAACGGTTGATCTGTACAGATGGTTTGTGTTTGTGTATATACTGAAGATAATATACATTACTCCATGTGCAAATAATACACACATGATAATTTACAGACACAGACTTGCATTTAATTAGAATAATTTGTCAAAATCTGTCAAATTTGACGCAGTTTTCAGATTATTGAATGTGAGGGGATTAATACTAATACAATAAAATATTACACATTCTTTGATGGTGCCAAGATACAGGGGAGATGGATCAAATAATTAAATTGTGTGACATTGATTATCAATACACTACATACACATTATAAACTATATACAGCAGTCAGTGTAAATACATTTTATATTCTTTAGAAATAAACAAACTCGTGATATAAGTGCAGACACGCTGTTAGGACGCCCTGCAATATTGGCATCCAGATTTTTGTTTTGTTAGTGATGGCGACTTGATAAAGGCACGTAGACGGCAACAGCCATGTTGTAGACAGTCACTGCAATGCAGGGACAAAGGTTAACACTTATCGGCTATTTGCAGGAACTGTAAACAAAATGTTTTTGTCCCCAAAAAGTAAGTAAGTCTGAGAATTTAAAAGAATTAATTGGCTGTTAGAAGAAAAAAAAGGGCTGTGTGAAAGGGAGAGCATTGGTTTGTTGCTGTGGTCAGTGCAGGAATGTAACAATAAGCCCTCTTTACAGCTCCTGACAATCCCTTTATATTCACCAGCCAACAAGCAAAGTGTTGTAAGAACGATTGAACAACATTTAGGATCACACAGAGACTTTTTCACATTTCTCAAACGCCACAGTAATTACACACACTCAGTGTTTCCCACTGTTGGACTCTGTTTCTTTAAAGTACATAAATGTACAGCAAACCTGTGAGACCACATGCTGGTTTAAACTACTGTACATAAAGTTCAGCTGAGACCAGTCTGGTAAACGTGACATTGCACCGCCCACTCATTGTTTCATAAACTTGGAAATGTTATTGTTTTTAGTAAGCAGAGGATTCAATGGAGGTTACTGGTGATTTATTGTTGCAAGGCTTGCTTATCAAACTTAGTCTAAAAACAGCTCTTCATAAAGTTACTCTACTGTCAGACCTGTTGAAGTGGCAAAATAAAGTGTTTTCTTTTACCCTTGACTTTGCATAGTTGGAAGAAACAAGTGCTTGTCCATGTGTCATTACTTTGTTTTGAGTTGTGAAGATAACTCTCAAACTATTGCTAAAATAGATGGCAGCCATGGAAATACAAAGAAAATGTATTCAAAATCTAAATACTGCAATCTCCACTATAGGGAATTAATGTCTTAAGCTTCCAATTAATGTTCTGTAGTATGTCATGAATACAAAAGACAGATTTTGTCTCCCTCAATATTTTTCTTCAAATCTTTACAACAGAGAATGCATTAGTTTTGGTGCACTAGTAAAACATAGGCTTTTTATAGATGTTTTTATTGAGACTGTATTACGCAGTAAATACAACTAAATGGCTCTTTAATCCATTTTTTTTCTGCTTGAGCAAACATTGCTACACAGTTTGTGTTGTCTTACAATAATCTTGACACAAGTTTACGCAGTAACGCGTAAATAATCATTTTTGTACAGTGTAAAGTGTCTTTTGATTTGTTTTTTGAAAAGCTGTGAAAGAAAAGCACAACCTCTCTCAACTTTCATCAGATTTCAGCGAGGGGCGAATGGAGCGACGTCATTAAACCAGTTTGAGCAAGAATTTTAAGACATAAATCAAAAGCAAGTTGTGTAATTGCACTTCATTCCCCCTCTTGTGCTCCTCTCAGACTTGAGAGTGAACCACAGAAGGCAAGAGTGAAATCTGGGCCTCACACTGGCTGATTTCATAAGCTGGACTGACCAGTGTCGAAGTCAGGAAACCATCTGAGCTACTTGTTGGTAACAGTCCAACTCAGCTTGATGGAAAAATTCCCTTAATAATGGAAGCTTATATTTAGTGGCAGTGTGAATTGATCTCATTTATTTAGCATCAGCTGGCAGTCGACAATTTTTATGTCAATTTGTTCATGTAACTTTATGAATGTGTCTTTATGTTTTGTTACAATTGCATATTTCATTCTTAAAGTTCACCCCAGTTTGGGTATTTATTTTTCTGAGAAACGGATACTCAGCTGTGTGACTCAATAGTACATGTTACTACATAAGAGGCCCCGTGATCTTTGGAAAAACCCAGTAGGTTGTTCAACATCGCTAACTGCTATTTTGAGGGCTCCAAAATCTCTATCCTAACAATATGCATGAACAAATATCAGCTGCACGAAGAAAAACATTTTAACCCATTTCTGAAGTTGTGCCACTGTTTTCTAATAAAGATGTTAGGTGGACATAACAACTATGCCTCTATTCCTGCAGGCTGTTTGACTATTGCATGGTGACTCATTCACACTTTAAGGTACATGTCTTTAGTTTATCGTTGTCTTTTTTTATGGTATTTTGGGTGCCATAATATGTCTAGGGTTATTTGATTTCTGATTTGCAAACCTCTCACTCTTTAAAGTATATTGTTTTTAGCGTATCCTTTTTCCTATAGTACTTTGTGTAGCTTAGTATGTTGTTATGTTTATGATAGTTTTAATATGAGTGAATGTTGTCTTGTCTGTCCTGTTGCACTGTGAGCTCACCAAGGTAGTTTTGCTGAAGTCAACTCAATTTTAAACTTTTATTTTATTATGTTTAATTTGTCTTTATTGACGCTATATTGTATTTTAATACAAAATAATGTGTTTAAAACAAGCAAGGAGGAGGTCATTTCTAACTATCTGGATAGGAAACTGTTGGAACTTGTAAAACAAGTTTTATATAAAAAAATATATAATATGGTGTGTTGAGGTCTCAGGTTGTCAGACTGCAGCGTATTGTTGTGCCATTATAACACATCACTATATCAAGAGTCAATCAGCAGGGGCTCAAAATGAAGCTAGCAGCAGCCTGCTGGTCCGAGTAGGTCTTGAAGGCATGCAGCAATCCAGCGACCGGGTTGTCTTGATTTAAGCCTCCCGAACAAGGAGAGACATTTTAAGGTGATGAAACTGTCACCCCTCCCACCACCTCCCCAAAAACACTCACGAAAACACTACAAAAAACTGTCACTGCTGAAGAACCTACGTCATGAGTACGTTTCACATGCATACAAAGGAATGATCTTTACATTTGTCTCCCTCAACAATGTCGGCCTAATCCTGGTTGACAAGTTTACGTTTGAAATGATATAGCACTTGAAAATGGAGTAAACTAAGTGGCACAACTGCACTGTTTCACTCCGACCACACAGGCGTCTGACAAGGAAGCCTTGTTGTGTCACATCTTTGACACTGTTAAGAGGAAATGTGCTTGTTATTGTGCTCTTGTACTTCAGAGGTAACAATTACCTCACTGCCAACATTGGCAAAGAGAATAATGTGTATCCGAGTGCAGCTTTTGGGCAACTGAATCAACAAATGATCTTTGGTCCAGAGCCAGCCAAATAGGATCCACTTCAAACAACCCCAAGAGGGAACTTTGTGGTTTTATAGGCTTTCTCTTTCACTCTATTTATAGACCAGGGCCTGAATTACTTTGGTTAAATTGTATTCCCTGGACTGTTGTATTGTATTGTATCGTCAATGTGCTGCACTTGCCATGTCAGCCTTACCCAACAGCTGGCACATTTGATAACCCGCTCTGCCATCGGCCCTGCTCACCAGACTCATAGGAGGGTTGTAGTAATGTCACAGTCTTAACTGCCGTTCTATTTAATCCTATGTGGTTGAGGAGATGAGAAACTTAATCTTAATTAACTGTAATTGCGATTTGTTAGAATTCCAGTTGGTTTGCCTTTTGATTCTGCTTTCAGGACAGGAGTTTTGGATAATGTCATAATTGCGGACCCTTCTTATTCCTTTAGTCAACCAATTGGTAATTTTGCTCTTTGACGACCAAGATTTCGTTAGTCGATTAGTCGTGTTTCATTATTCTTGACAGAATGTTTTTGCTTGAGGACAGCCCTATATGTCATTATTTAATTCAGAGAAGAGAATCCTTTATTTGTCGTTTTCTGTGTTTACAGTGTACAATTAATACTGACATGTGATTAGATTTTACAACCCTTCTTAAAGTGGATTACATCACTTGTCAGTTTAGAAATAGTGAACATGTTCTCGGTGTCCTCTGCATTTTGTGGATCTGCGGTTAGTCTGAGCCTGGGTTGGAAAACAACAGGGCAGCGAAACCTTGAAACGGGAAGTGTTGCAATCAGTGAGTGCTTCTGTTCATGCATGCTCATTGAGGCCTCCGTTCTCTCTGAGGCCAAACAATGAAATACACCATCAGTCTAACTTACTGTTTGAAATCCACCTCCTTCTCAAGAACAGAAGCGCCTGTGCCTGTTGATGCTTGCAGCTGTAGCGAAAGGATTGTGGGTTTGTACAGTGAAGCTCAGACTGCATAGGACTGGTTCCCTTTCGTATAGCAATGAACAGTATTTATGTTCATGCGTCAGAGTTATAGTTGACATAAATTTATGGCCATCTTGTGACCTAGACGCTATTAACATCAGGCACTCACAACGGTATCTATCTGGATGTATTACGAGGACAACATGTCATCATTACCATAGTTTTTATACTTGGTTTTAATTATCTGGTCTTATCTGCAATATCTTTTCTGCATTATTGTACGGAATTGTGACATGAAATTGCAAAAGTAGAGTGACAGAAGTCGGCTCCAAGATTATCAATTAATACAACGAAAAGTAGCAAATCATCTAATTTAGGAAGCTAAAACGTTTCCTTAAAAAGACTGACTTAACATTTCAGCTCTAATAAGACACAACTATGTTATGGTTCTTGTAATTGCAGCCTAAAAGTTAAAGGATAATGTGCCTTGTTTGATCTTTTCATGTATCAACAAATCACCTGAACGGACCAAAAACTAAAAATGAAACTGACAAGTATTGTTAGTAGGCTGTATTCCTCATAATTGGGGAATATGTGAGCCAATGGAATGGCAGGACTCTTCCCACACAGGCGATAATTAACTTTCTTTGCTTCACTTTTATTTGCTTACCTTTTTTAATCTATTTACTGTATCGCTGCGCTGAAACGGTATTGTTTGTCTCCATTTATGTTGTTTAAAATGCAAATAAATTAAGATGCTGCTTAAATTGACATTGGCTAAACAATTCCAACTAAATTTAGTAGCTTTTTCTCCAGCTTTTCACTTTCTCACTGTTCACAATATATCAGCAGATTCATTTAGCTGATATGGATCTGGTGACATGACAGTAGTTGTTATGATTTCATCCATAGCGCTTGTTGGCTTAAAGTTAAACAATACTGCTGATGAAGCCTGTCTGATACAGTCAAAAGCTCCATAAAAAGTTAGTAAATGGACTTTGCGTGAGAATTGTTTTGTCAAACTTTTATTCCCAAGGTTAAGAATTAACTTTGGTGCTTTGCTTCAATTTACTTACTTACATACTTTTTTCTTCATCGTGTTGTTCACGTTACTACAAGGAACTTGTAAGTGGTTATGAAACGGACTCTTAAAGTGTAAAACCAATGCCACTATATCACCTACAAAGTCAATAAGACCATTGGCGAGAAGATTGCCCATTTCTATGTTGTTAAATACCTGTCATCCGGTTGCATTCCCAGCAACAACAGACAAAATCAGAAACTCTCTCAACTCAGACTCCTGCGACGCGTTCGTCAGCTACCTGCCACCTCGACCTGCAGTCGGAGCTTTGGCAGGATGCGTAGAGCTCCATGCCCATCCAGGCTGAGTCTGCTGGGGAGGCACCGGAACAACAGGACTACGTGACTGTCACCCTGCTGCAGTAAAAAGAGATGTTTTCTAAAGAGAGTCTGGCCACTGCAGATCTTTACGACCCAAAACGATTGAGCGCAGCACTTTTGTCCACTGGGGTCCGCTAAAATCAACAATTAAATTTGTTGAGTAGAGATCCCCATCATAATTATTTTAATGTTTTTCAATGAAATGGAAGTAATGACAAACATTATCATTGCCTACGATATCGCAGTTCATATTGCAATATTGGTCAAAAGGATGACAATTCGATATAAAAAAAAATCCTTTAACCCAAATGTCTATGCCTTAGGTAAGGCACCTTGATTATTATGTGTTTGAAAAATGTTTGACAAATAGGCTTTGTCTCGTTAGTCGGGTGATTTCATTGTTGGTCTTGATGTTTTCTTTGGTTTTATGGGAAACCGTCCCACCGCTCCTTTTTTAATTAACCTTAAAAGTTCATCTGTCTTAGAGGTGCAGGATGTAAAAAGACTTCGGTCAATACAAATCTGTCGCTCTAATGACTCTAAATTGTTGACTCGGAGCACCATGGCTGTGTTTTCAGTCTTGTCTGGCTCAGATTGGGTGATGTGTGGAGGGCTGGCCTAGTCACCATAGTAACCTTTGTGATGTCTCCCAGTTTGTCTTTCTCAACTAAACAGGGAGCATTTAAATTATGGGATGCACCTGGTTTGTTTTGCTTGAGTTGTGTTATGTTGTCATGAACCGAAGAACAATTATTATTTTATTTTTTTAAGTTTGTATTTCGCTCAAAGTTTAGTTTCTAAACCATGCTTTCACACATGGAGAAGTCAGCGGGCCAGTTCTTTCTCAGCTGCCGCTCTAAAATTCCTCACTTGCGCACAAGGGCTGCCATTTTCCTGTTTCCAATGTGAGCCACTATTGCTACGGCCGGAGTGTATTAGATTCTCTATTGGGAATGTGGTGCTAAAAATACTGGCCTGGCTGAAAGTGTACACTGATAGGAGCCTGGACGTGCCGCTCTGTGATGATTCTCCTTCTCCACAGGGTCACTCGGTACGCTGCTGGTTGACTTTACTGTGACTGCAGAACCACGGTCCCCTCGTATTGTACACTGCTAGGGTTTTTGTCTGCTAATTTGTTTTGTTTGAGTTTGTGTGGGGTCTTTTATGAGAATGATGGAGGCTCTTTGTGGTTGTACATGTGTTTGTTGATTGTTCTACAGTAGGCTACATTTGCTGCAGACTCCTCTGGTAGTTGCTGTCAGTTTTCAATGTTTCATTTGGAGGTCGATGTGTTGAAATTACAGGTTTGTGGCATGCCATTCATGCTTACAATTCAGCTGTACTCCCAAGACCACAAAGAGAGCTGCAGATATAAATGCATTTGCAAAGGAGAAATGTACTTTTTAACAAGCCAAGTTGCTCTTAATAGCTTGCAGTTTAAACCCATGTTAGGACATTTTGTGTATTTCAAACAAGCCTCAACGTTGTCAGCTGAACTTTAGGTAACTGTGGCGGAGTGAACATGCTGGTTAAGGTCACGAGTGAAGAGCTTGTTGTTTGCTGTGTGTGTGTGTGTGTGTGTGTGTGTGTGTCAGTTGTCTTGTACTGTTATGCAACAGAAGGTGTAAAATGAGCTGCTGCCATAAAGATGTGCACGCCTAGCTGTTATACCTCTTCCACACATGGCTGACCAGTTGTCCTGATGCGCCCGACTCAGTGGTGGGTCGATTTAGTTAAAAAAATACAGTCCACTCACCGGGCAGCACACCTCCAGCTGCAGCAATGATTTGTGAACTGTAAAAATTGGGCCTGGAATGTACCACATTGCACTCGCGAAGGAAAACATCTTTATGGCCATCATTACTTGTTATGTCATACAAAGCGTATGTTAAAGAGTGTGGCTGATTTTCAGAAGGGAGTGGATATCCTCATTACTGTCTGCTCTCTACATACAGAACCCCCTTAATAGAATGGTGTTTATTGTTTTTGACTGGAGGTCAAAGTTGTTCCAGTCGATATTCATCTAGAGCTAAAACAATAGGCTTATAAATCAATGAGTTGATTGAAAGAAAAGTATTTTCATTATTGATCAAGTAACTTCTTCAAGCAGAAAAGCCTCCAAACGTGCTGCATCTGGCTTCCCAGATGTGGGTATTTGCTGTTCTTCTCTGGTTCATATCATTAAGTGGGATGTTTTTGAGTTTTTAGTTATTTGTTAATTAGAAGACACATTGTGCTAGGTGTTCACTATTATCTGATATGCAATAGACTACATGACTCATTGAATACAATATTGGCACATCAGTAATAGTTATCTGCAACCCTACATTAATCTCTTGTATCATTGGGATACAGTATATTTTAAAGTGTTTCAGACAGTGGAAATGTAACTCATCTTTCTCATCAACTCGAATCCTGTGTCTGGGTGAGAACTGACAAAGCCACAAATCTACTACTGGTGTAATACGTGACCATTAGTGCTTCAGTTCCTCTTCCAGACAAATATTTTTAATGCATTAGCTAGTGTTTTTTATGGTCTTGAGTCACAGAAGCAACTCCACAAATCAACTCGGCGTAACCAAGGATGAGCGCAGCCTCAGTCTGATGACAGCAGTCCATATTTGTTGATGGCTCACAGCCAGATATGTGGTTGCTAAACAAAATGTCAGCGAAGATGGTCTGGTCTTCATCACAGTCAGAGACATAACCACATATTTTTCAGTAAAATATCCACTCTAATTATCAAGAGATCTATTTTTTTTCCCTCTTTGAGAACATGTCTGACTTCAACCCCCGTTTTTCTAGTTTACAGAGCAGACAAGTTGCCTCATGCATCGGTCGCGTTCAGCAGTTGGAATTTGCCAATAGCACAAGATAAATTGTCTTTGGGAAATATTTTTATTGTTTGTGTCCGGGAGTCATAAGATTTCATATTGCAATACTCTTTACCCAAACCATTTTACTGTACATCTCAGCCTTTCCTCAAAATATTGTTTTTACTTGTTTTGTGAGTCCTACATGTAGGTATTTAAGTTTCTAAAGAACCTCTTCCTTTTGTCTTTTCAGTTTGTCCAAGCAAGGACATCCGCAACAATGTGACCAACCTACGTACGCTGGAGAACTGCACAGTTATCGAAGGCCACCTGAAGATCTTACTCATGTTCAAGACCAAGCCCGAGGATTTCCGAGGCATCAGTTTTCCCAAACTCACAGTGGTCACCGACTACCTGTTGCTCTTCAGAGTTTACGGCATGGAGACCCTCAGTGATCTCTTCCCCAACCTAACTGTCATCAGAGGCAACAACCTGTTCTTCAACTATGCCCTGGTGATGTTCGAGATGCTCCAGCTGCGAGAGATCGGCCTCCATAGCTTGATGAACATCACCCGAGGAGCCGTGAGAATTGAGAAGAACCCAGATCTGTGCTATCTCTCCACTCTGGACTGGTCCAAGATCCTTGACACAGTGGAGGACAACTACATAATGGCTAACAAGAACGACAGAGAGTGTGGAGACGTGTGTCCGGGGGTGGCCATCGGAAAGACCACCTGCCAGACCACCACCATCAACGGACACTTCAGTGAACGCTGCTGGACTCAGAACCATTGTCAAAGAAGTAAGCAGTCTTTTGTTATAACTTTCTTGTAATATAGTTGATCTCTGTGATTATGTATGGTCATGCAAACAAACAGCAACATTACTTATCTTTGATCCAGGACCATCATACCGCACATTTAGACATTCATAAATTGTGAAAATAATTACTCACTGGATGGAAGGCATTCTCTTTTTACTATATAAATGAGACTCCTGTTTCCTGGTTTGTTTTTACTTTAATCAAAGTCACCAATTACTACAGTTACTACCAAGTGCTACAACAGTAAAACGCTTCCAGTTTTGATAATTGATTTATTGTTTAAGTCAAAACTTTTGTAAAATGTGAGCATTTTTATCTGTTTTATATTATTCTATGCTCCGCTGTGTCTCAGCTCCACCAATGATCCTCATCTTCGCCCATTTTTGGATTAGTGAGTTAATGTGTGTCGTCAGTGCCAAGATGACCTTAATCAATAAATGGAGCTTGCTCAGTCTTTTCCCATATTCGTCACAGTTTGGTCTTTACAATATATGTAGTTTAATGCTAAAAAAAATCACTCCAACCAAAAACATTTCCACAACACTGTATCTAACGCTTGAGATTAGATTATTTTTTTTCTCCATTTTTTTTTATAGTTCCCAACAATGACTTTATTGTCATACATATGTTTGCCAGTAACAAGTAGCAGCTCCTTGTGTAGTTCTTTTCGGCTGCTTTCCGTCAACACATCGTTATTTCCACTCCCCTTTGCTTTTGCCACAAGTCCAACCAGTCTAACATTTACAGAATTCAACTCTCCATTTGGACCAAATAAAAGAACATGAGGGTCAGTGGTTGAAACAAAAGTAGTCCTATGTTTTCGTCAGAATAAATTATGACTTGCAGCCTAAAAGTTTGTTTGCCCAAAGTGAGTTACGTCCCTTTTTAGTGTTGAAATGTCAGGGCTGTGTCATGTGCTCAGATTTAGTTAAGTAAGCCAAGTCCAGCTTGAAAAATTGTAAATTCAGCTTGAACTCTACTCTAATGTGATGACACACCTCACCAGTTAGTCTTTGAATGTTTACTCTCAATAGACTGTAGTGTTGTCATTGCTCATGATCTGTGGAGGAGGTAAAGATATTAGATATGGCACTAGATATGGCACATTTCTCATTGTCCCCAGTAAGCACAGGTCTTGCGACATGGGCCGTTCCCTCTGTGCTCTGGCTTTTACTGTAAAATGACAAGCCCAACCATTTCACACTGCCAAAGAGTTCAAGTTCGAGTGCTGAGAAGAATTTAGCGCATGGGTGCTGTCTGAACACCTTGGCTCGCACCATTACGCAACACGGCATGCATTAGTTTAACAGCTCTTTTGAAGGAGTTTTCCTGTACATGTCTGCATTTTCAGGCTCTAAGTAATGTTTGTTTGGTGTGGCGGCTACAGTAACAGTTTCTGTTGAGCTGAGCGAGCTCCATTATTCTGCTATTCAGGCCCTTTACCCCTGATGAGTTTTTTTTTAAATAGTTCTTCAACTAATGCGCTTGAGGTGATTGCTCATAGTTCTTACACATCCTTAAAGACATTTGCTGAACAGGCCCAGAAGACCTTTTGCCAAATTGTGGTGAATGTTCAGCGGAAGTGTTTTGTAAAAAAAGAAGAAGCTTATAGTAGAGTTGATTTCCTAATTATGTGCCATTATCTGATGACTCAAGAAGACCAAACGTTGACTGGTAAGCCCTGATCTCCAGTCATGGGTCTGTATTCTGCACGGGCTGTGCCTGTGGTCTTGTGGTCTGAGACCTGTGGTTTTTTGCCTACTTTCACTAAAGCATGAAAAGATCTGTTAAGCCCTAGCTAGAACCACAAGACAGAGTGCAGGACATTTGGTGTCCTCTTCAGATGTAGTCTGTTACCGCTTTTTATAGACCTCCGATAGTTCTTAAAGTAAGCTACTTTTCCCAAACTGCATTCTGTAAATCTAGCTTCTTCTGGTCTCACGTCTGCTGTTGTTGAGACTCAGAATAACATGCATGTATAAACAAACATAGATGCTGGATCTTATTGCAAAGGTAGTAGCATTTTAGAGATAAAATTACTAACTTTCTTTTATGCACAATAGAAGTCGAGAATTGTGACATTACATCATTGTAACATTTTTTTTGACTTTTTAAATAAGTGTCTGTCAGCTCTCAATATAAAAACAACTGAGTTTTGTGATGCCGAGTGTAGGCAGTTGTGAAGGTATGTCAGTGCCAGAGGTGACTGCTGGTCACACACCTTTCTGTACTCTGCACACCAACAGGAAACAAAGCTGCAGAACCACGAGGCTTGGCTTGAATCCCATGTTTGGTATCGCAACCCCTGCTTCTATAACAGGGGTAATTTGTTGAGCTTCTCTCTTAATTAAATCACATACCAGACATCATCCCGTGGAGCATCTTTCTCATATTTGCAATTACTTTTTCCGAATTTTGTCCAAATTATGTTTGATATGTTGGGAAGTTTTATCGAAGATGAATGCCAGACACTGATGCAAAACAAGCTTTCATAACTGAGCTTGAACACTTACTTATTCCTGTGCATTGTAGAGGGTGTTTCTGTTTTGTCATGTAACAAATTACGTATTGCTTTTATTATATTATATATTCTTATTTGAACCACTAGTCAACACTGGACAGCATGTTCTAACAGGTTGGATGAGTTAGTGTGACGTAATTTTGGCCAATAGCCCATACCCTTGAGGGTCTTTGCAGACCGTATGCGTAGACTGCTGACTGCACGTGTGTAAGCATGTTCATGAATGCGATCATGTAATGGAGCATAAACAGAATCATGTGCTCAACACTGTCCATCTTCTTATTCGTGGCTGTATTCGTTTTGGAGTATATCAGGGCCTTATAATGTTAAGGACTATTGTTGTTATTGGCATCAATCAATAGTTGTGCAACCCCTAATTCTATGTCTAGTTTTGAATATATCAAGTCTGTTATAAACACAGGTTTATTAGATATGTTTCAAAACAGAGGCCTTTTTTTCCTTTTACAAATTGAGTTTAAACTTGCTGGCGTGAAGGGAACTATTACAGTTGAGTCTATTTACCCATAATGAAGTACTGTTTGTTGCCAAGACTCATTTGAAGAGAATGGGATATTGATTATGTTTTGATAATGGCTGTCATGTGGCACAGCTTGTTTGGCTGATAGGACGACAGCCAAGACTGAGTCCTGAAACGGTCTGGCAGCTGAAAATGTTGGCTGTGACTCAATAAGAAATCAGGGGCTTTCCGTTGGGATATTATCTTTTTCCACTGATGAGCTGTGCTGACAGAATTTCCACCTGTCCATCAAAGTTATGCTTAATTTAGCCTATTTTCTTTTCAATTTTTTTTTTTCATGTCTTCATTAGTGTCCTGTAGAGAGATGGCAGAAAATGAGGGGAGATTGAAAATGGTGAAATGCCGTGCTTCATGGTCCGCAGGATAGGGTGCCCCTAATCTTGCATATCTAACAGGCTTCTTCTCATTCAAATTTGGGGGAAATACTATTTGAAGTACAAACTAGTTTCTTTTTAGGATTGTGCTCATCATTTTGATTACTGTGAAATAAAATCCAATGCCGTTTTCATATTTACATTTATAAGAAATTCTGAGTACACAACATTTCTTAGGAGATGTGATTTTACAGTAATCTTTCAACTTTGCTGTAAAAGTGTCTTCTCCACTAAAATTTACCTTTAAAAAAAAAAAAAAAAATATCTTGATTTGATTCAGTTGCAGTCAATACAGCGTGTGTTTGTGGCATCTTTTTTTCTTCTTTTTTTCACTAAGCCCAGAGAGATATAAATGAGCCTGCATTTCCCAGGTGGCCAGTATTTTACACACAGGATTAAGATTGATCTTAATTATCAACCATCTCTCAGAGATCAGACACCCAGCGGGGTGGTGTCCTCCTCCTTGGCCGCAGCAGCAGCTTTCGCCAGTGTTGGCAAAGATCCCCATCGGGTGGAGAACAACAGGAGAAGCCTCAGCGTCTGATTGGTTTAGCACTGTCCACACTTGTAGCATGCGTGTCTCTGCAGCCTGTTGGCAGAGGGAGACCACTGTTGATTTCATGCAGGCTGTCACAAATGGAGTATTCCTATGAATCACATTTCAGCCATGTCAGGTGAGGCCTGACTGCCGGACCTTTCTTGATATAGATATTCCAAATTTACTCTTGGCTCACATGTCTCTCCGCCAATCACAAGATAGACTTGGATATTTGTCAGGGTCAGTGTGTGTGTGTGTGTGTGTGTGTGTGTGTGTGGAAACACAGACATGGCTTATAAATCACACGGGAATAACCCTGCGTGCGTGCGTGTGCGTGCGTGTGTGGCCGGAGAGATTGGACGGCTATTGTTTAGTCTTGTTGCCAGGAAACCGGAGAGTAACACTGTGGTGTAATCGTGGATAAGAACACATCAGTCATTCACCCAGGCTGTATCGCAAGGAAAAGCGAGGTCACCAGTCTCTATTGGGGGGAGGAAGGTGTGGCGGGGTGAGTGGGTTTGGGGGATGAGTCCCGCCTCACCGTTGACCCTCAGCGCTCCCCTCTGCCGACCTTGTCGCAGCTCCCGCACGAAACGGTCATCGCTGGCGCCACGATCCTTTTCCACCCTGAACAATGGCGGTCGTAGAAGTTCATGGAGAGTTCTTTCCAATTGTTTCCGGTCTTTGTTGGTTTGCTTCCTCTCCGAGGTTATGAATGGACACAGGGGCCGAGGGTGTCGCCTCGGTAGCGGCAGACACTTTTATGAGACCGAAATACTGATGGGTGACCCGTGTGGGTCAGCAAGGCAGGAAAGAGGACAAATTTAGCCGCTAGTAAAACTGTCTGTAGGGAAATAGGAGGATATTGTTACTAAGTTTTATTATTTTGAGATGGAAGTGACCCCTGGTGTGCCAAAACATAAAGAAACCATAATTTTATTATATTGTCCTGACTCTTGACTTGCCTGTATCTCTGCCAACGATGGCAGGCCTCTTCATTGTCTCTCTGACATGTTGAGGGGTTGGTGGGTTTTCTGTATTCGTAGCCTGCGGCATTGCCTTCAAAACATGAATTGTGTTTGAAAGCCAAGCCTGCCTGGTCCCTCTCCCATAACATTAATCATTCCTTCTGTTTTCTATTTTTCCCATGGCTCCTCATTCATTCAGTATCCTCTTATATATCTAATATTATACCTTAAAGCTTAAATCTGCAGCTTTCTGCACGTTGTTGCTTTTCACTGCAGCAGAAATTGAATTACATTGTTTTCGAACCGAAACAAAGATGATAGAAAATCTAGACTTATGTTAGGTCCTTGCTGAGCCTAAACGGCTATCCCACATAATGAAAGTGTCCTCAAACCACCAGCCAAGACAAACGTACTTTACCTTTCCTCACAATGTGCAAAATACATTTTGTGTCTCAATACGGACTGCTGTGATTTTTATTACAGGACTGCCACCTCTGTTCAGAGATCTCATGTAGTATAAACATCCTCCAAATAATAATAATAATATACAGTATACTGTACATGCACATATGGCCACCGAGTTCACAAGGTAAAGGCCATAGATTTTCTTATTGGCAAGTGGATTATCTGTCCAAAAGAAGCATTACAGCATCATGTTTGAATTCCTTTCCTTTCTTTCTTTGTTTCCACTGTGCAGAGGCTTCTAAACAAACATTCAGCTGTGAGCTATTTGTCTTCCATCTTTGTTTTGTTGGCTTGCATCAGATAAATGCTTCTTCCTTTTTTACATTTTGTGTAATAGCGCAGTGCCCTTTTGGAGCCGGCCTATTGCTTGCCACTCGGAAGTGCAGCTTGCAGCGTTCTCGAGAACGCTTCATCTCTCGGTGACCCGAGTGAAGTTTGATTGTAACGTTAGAATATCCGGCATCCAGCCGCAAAAGTAAACTGCCGTCAATGGGCTGCAGCCTGTCCAGGCCCGCTGTCGACGACGTACTCACCTCTGTCCGCAGAGCCCTGAAGTCCCGCTGCCTCACCGAACGCTATTTATTCAAAGTGCATTCATATTGAACCTGGCGCGTGTCCATGTTGCAAATCGAAACCGCACATCAGCGAGACACCCGCCAAGTGTCAAGTAGATCACATCAACGGTTCTCGAGATATGCAAAGGACAAACATACACACGTATGCAGATAGAGATTCTTTGCTTTATATAACAAGTACAACATTTGAATGAAAGTTTGGCACAAAGACGAGCTAAAATTGTTCAAGAATAATAACACACCGGGGCTGAAAAGGTTGAATTACAAAGGTCTTGAGATGACATTTAAAACACTCAACAGAGCAAGAAAATAAAGCTGCTGTGCTGATATTTGAATTAGGAAAGTGGCATAGCTTGAAATACACACCATCTATGTACCACTACTCGTGATTGCGATGCGTAAACAGATATAGATGTTTTATATAAGGACCTTTTTATAAGCTAATTAGTAAATGTATTTTGTTGTATTAATTATATCACAAAACTTTGGTTTGTAATGAACCTTGAAAATATGAAAAGGAATCTGACAGATCCAGCCTTGACAGTCTACTCTCTTCATGGTACAGTATGCAGAGTGCTATTCTACAAGCCTAAATCCAGAATGCTCTCAGACCCCCCTCCACACACACACACACACACACACACACACACACACACACACACACACACACACACACACACACACACACACACACACACACACACACACACACACACACACACACACACCATGAGTCTTTTCCTTTGAGCTGACTTAACTGCTCTGGCACTCAGTCTTGTGGAGCTGCACCCTGCGAACCCTCGCCGTTCAGCTCCTGGAGACATTCCCATGGAATCCCAGACATTTCAGGCATTCAGTAAAGCTGGGCCGACAAGCGTTTCTTTGCTGCTGTACGCGCTCACATCAGACCCACAGCAAAATCTTTTTTTTTAATCTACTCTCGCAAGTTACACAAGCCTTTGATCCAGATCTTTTATTAGTTTATTTTGTTATTTTTCCATTAAATAAGGTTTTTGTTGTTTGGGAAAGTAATTTTGTGCCAAGTTTTTTTTTGTTTTCTTTTGTAAGCCGTGCGTCAAAATATCAGCATTGTTTAACATCATAACACCTCACTTCATAAAATGGCACTAATGCGTCAGAGCGAGGCTCAAGCTTTTTCGGGGGGAGAAATGAAAAACATTATGTCATGGTGAGGTTGGAAATGGTGTTTTGTGAAAAGGAATAAATTCAGGGACTCGGATGTCCTTGATCTTGACATCTTTGATCCTTAAAGGTTGTGGGTGAATGAGTGTTTTTCTTGTAGTACAATGAAAGCAAAATAACACTACAAGTGTACATCCCAAATTTAGTATGTTAAGTATATTTTGCAATTTGCATAACTTCCACTGTTCTGCTGCTTTTGAGTACTTTCCATCCTGAGTCCCACACTGTTATAAATCGGTGGGGTAGTATTTGTTGAGTTCTCTAAGAGGATTTCTATCAGTCTGTATTTTCTTTGAACTGACTTTCTGGTGTCGTGATTTAGTTTTCCCCTAATATTTCATATTTAATTCTACTGCTTCCCTCTTCGTAAGGAAATCAATTGTGTTAAAATTTGGATTTGGGAAAAGACAAAGCGCTTTGTGACGTTGCATCTATGACGTAAAGGCCACATGAATGGTTTTGATGTTATGACATGTAGTCAAAGTCAACCACGGAGCGAGTGATTATTTAAGCCTGACACTGAGCCCTGGAAGGAAATGAAGATTCAAGGCCGTGGCGTGCGTCATTTGCCTGTAAAGCAGGCAGTGTAATTACCAATCAATGAGTGCTCAGTCTTTATCATTTCTATTCCAGTCACGGGGCAAGCTGGATATCCTGCCTTCAGATGACAGGCAGGGCCACATTAAAAACAAAAAGTGTTTTTCCATGTTGTTTGTGTGTTTTTGTTCTATTAACGGAGGCCGGGTCCAGTTAATGAAATTGTTTTTGTTTCCTGTTGCTACCGGAGTTATCTCTGAAGCTGCTGCTGAGTCAGACCAGTGGTTAGTGCTGGACTTTTATTTTTGACCTTTTTCTATGACGTACAACATTTTGCTTTAATTTGAATTAGTTTGAACAGTTTGTCTTTCGTTTTTTGTGTCGGATGAGACTAAACTAATTAAATTATTTGAAAAGTATCACTTGTGATCAGTAGTTTTTGTCAGCTAATAGCTTCAGCGCTAATTAACCTTTTTTAATAAATGCTTTTTACGGATAAATATTTAATTATAACGAACTACCTCAACTTGTATAACGCTTAAACTCAGATGTGAGACGTTAATCTGGATCGTCTTCAGTCAACAAAGCCGGGGGCCGTTTGAGTCATTAAGTAATTAAGTGTCTTTTACTCTTTTTATTTTTTACTTTTCATTACTTGTCATTGTCAGTGACTTGCATTCATACATTGTAGGATTAGCCCAATGACCTTGTCTATAAGGACTCTTTTCAAAGTCAACATCTCGACTCAAACGTCAAGAGTCCAATAATTGATTAAATTGTTGAGTGTTCCTTTGCTGCCATCCCATACTTATTAAAGGTATAGAGGGAGCGGCAGCAGGCAGAGACATGTTTGAAAGTAATTTAAGTGTTTAAGTGTCTAATTACTTGTCATTGTCAGTGACTTGGACATAACACCTATGCCTCACTAATCGAGCAGAAACCAGCAGGCAGCTTTGTATTAATGACATTATCAGGTCAGAGACCTTTTAAACTTGCAGCAGTGAAGCCGAAAGTGGTCCCGGGCGCTTTGTCGTGCAGCTCGAGCTTTTCAGGCATGACTTCCACCATGAGTCCACTGATAAAAGCACTATTAACATGTCTCAGGATGTAACAATGATGGCAAATTGATTTTTAGATGCTTAAGAAACAGGCGGTCGTCTAAATCTACATTTGTGTAAATATTTTGCAGCCAAATCCAATTGTTTACAGGATATTCAACCTTAGTTTCTTTATAATGCATGTAATACTTGACTCGCCAAGCGCAAGTATAACCGAAGCTTTAGAGCACTGTGGGTGATTTTGATTCTGTTATAGAACAAAACATGTTAAAGATGTGGACTGATGGTATTCATTATATTTAAATTGGATAAATGAACGAAGGCAACAAGGCTCGGATGTCTGATTTATACGTGCATCCACTGATATTTAGGACATTTTCTGTTCTTCTGGCACGTGACAGTTATAACTGCTGTATCGGCTGCTGAGACGACACTATCAACCATCCACTGTGAGAAGTTTGTACCGTTACCATGGTTATGTACAAATATATCCACTCCAAATTGACTTAAATTATCACCGTTGATGTATCTTCATGGTGCACAGATTCAGTTTCAAATCTTTGGAGTAAAAGTTAGTTTTCCTATCGCAAATTGTATATCTTGTGACTAGCATTTATTTTCCTTTTTTTGTGGACATTTTATAGACTGAAATAGCCATTAGTTACACCCATATATGCATTTACTATACTAGTAAATTGGTTAGCTTTTTGTCTCTTCTCCTTTTCCATATTGAATGCATTACCTCATCATCACGAAGTACCGAGTCAGCTGTTGTGCTGTACCAGCAGTGAGTGCCAAGCAGTGGATATCAAATGTGAAACATGAAGCAACCAACAGTTAATGAAGTGGCTGCTCTTTTACTCTGGCCATTTGATTTAAGTTGTGGACAGTGTGGAAACTTTGAAAGATCGCCGTTTTCAAGAGCACTTTCTTTGTTCTTGTTTGGATCCTTCTCTTGAGCCTTCAGCAAAAACCTTCTTTCATAAGAAACTAAATACTACCTTCATCATAGCCGTGGAATTTTAATTACCAACCAGCGCACCACCGCATTCCCGTTTGGCATTTTCTGGGGTCTAATATGTTCTCGATGCAAAATGCCTGATTATGCTGCTGTTTCATCACTGCCAAAAAAGGAACTTGGAAAAACTCGCCACAAAATGATTTTAGGGAGGATGGAGGTTAATGACGAGTACGGAGGCTCTTGAGTTCAGTTTTGAGTACAGTGAAGTTTGGATCTCCTTGCCTGTATAAATACAATTACTATATATACTACATTACAATACTAATGGCTTGCTGTTGTGCATTTTGATGTTTCCAGAAAAAAACAACCATAGAAATAGATAACTTCGTTCAGTGTGGTTGCAGACAAGGAACTGTTTATGTATTGTATGAGTCATTCCTTGCAAGCAATGTGGATTCTTTCTGCCTTTTCCACACCCCACGTTGTTGAAGCTCGCCGTTAGCTGGCAGTCTGCAGAAATCTGCTTCTTCACCTCCCATTTCCAAGTTGGCATCGCCCTGACGGGGTGTATTATCCTCTGTTACACAGGGGCCTTGAGTTGTGTTGGCTTGTTGTTGATGTTTGTTTCAGGCTTGGAGGATTGAGCATCTCATTGTTTGAAACCTCTGCTGATGAGATAAAGAGCCCAGGCATTTCTGCAACATTATTTCCCAGCCTTCATGTGATCCTGCTGCACTTTGCACAAAAACAACGCATGACAAGAGAAAACAGGCGATACACGCATTCTGCCTCAAGACGTTTAAAAGAAATATGTAGCTTCGATGTAAACAGACATAAGTCCAACTGCCGACCAAGCACTTGTCTCCCAAAAATCCCATTGATTTATTGTTGTCGGGTGATTTTACGCTGTCCAAATGGAAGATAAGTAGCGTGAATGCTGACAAGAGCAAACTCAAGCTGAGCATAACTGATTGACACACTGAGAAAAGACCTCTGCTCTTCATGAACGGCGCTAGCTGAAGGGTCTATAATGATTATAAAGAAACTGGGCCCTTATTTAGAGATTTACATGTTTTAAGGAAAGAATGACAAACTCCCCTAAGCAGTCTCCTCACTGTCTCCTCACTCTGGGGAGATCAAAGATGGCTTGGGGGAGCCCCACTCTCAAAGCTCCTCAGGGTCTCGACCTTGAAAACATTTTTGACAAGCACACAAGAAACAAGTCTATCTCCTTCAGTGTGGTCACTGTTGTTGATATTATAAAAACCTCTTATGATGTCTGATTTTGAGTAATATTTAGGATCAACTAGAAGCATTGATTTCAACTCTGCAGACACGGCCAAGTCGGTTGCCAAGTGAACTGTACAAATTTGTTGGACAGTGAGTGGTTTGTTTTGGTGCTTTTTGTTCTCTTAGGTGGAACTTTTTGAAGTCACTGGAATTAATAGACTCACATTAACTGGTGCGTCCGTTTAAAAAAAATAAAAATAAAAAAAATAATCCAACATGGAACATTTGCATTGTTGCAACTGACTATCTATTATTATTATCTACTCAGATTAAAAAGTATAAAAATAAATACATACATATAAATGTTGTGAGTTATTCTTGTTAGGTCCAGCCACAACCCAAAGATATTTAATTTAAAATGACAGAGAAAAGAAGCAATCCTTCAAAATGGGCCAAAACATATTTGAACTTTCTGCTTGTTAATACACCTGAAATGCTTTTAATGCAATGTTTTATATCTGAACAAGACTGTGTAGTTTCTCTACATTAGAAGTTGACCGAAATACAGTCAACATTATTACTGACTAATAATAAACTGCCCGTTGCAACATTTAATGGCTTTTTGCTCAAAACGATTACACATCTACTGAGAAGGAAAACGTTTTAATCATCCATAATATACTGGACATTGGGAAACAAATCAACAAAGTGTCTGCAGTACTTACATTTTATCATTATTTTTTTTTAGAGTTTGTAGAAGCAGGCATTCATTGTTAAAATGTTCAGTTGTTACGTTGAAGAACTGCTAATGAGTTGTGGCCATGCTGAGACGGCATGGGACATGATGCATCATGGGGCCACCGAGCTGTGCAGCACAACACTAACATAACATGATTGTCTCAGCACGAGCGTGAACCCATCTGTTGCTCAAAGCATCTGGTTTCTCTCAACAAGGACTTCTAAATAAAGAGATTTTCCTGGAGCGCTGTGTTTAGCCTTTGAGCAAAAGAAGAACAAAAAGAATCAGAGGTATTTTATAGGAACTACTTGTGCTTTTAGATTAGCAGAAAAGCAGTCGATTCGTAGTAGTGAGGAGACGGAAAGGGCAGAGCGGCTCGAACTTGTACTATGCTGCTGTCTGACTGGATGTGAGGGGAAGGGAGCGGGACACAGAGGGTTAAACTATGCGGCTGTCTTCCTTGGAGATGTGAGAGGCCATTTGAATGGCTAGCTTCTGCAGCTAGCCAACACATTGGCTAAGGCTGAGGGTGGATCTGATGCTGGGACTGTGCTCCGACATGGAGTCCTGCTGCAGGATCGGGAGTCAGTGTGAGCGGACGGAGAAGCTTTTGCTTGTGTGAGTGCGTACGTGTGCGTGCATGCATTTGAGGGAGGAAAAAAAATAGAAGGGCAGCTTTTGAAATAAACTTTGGAGAGGGAAGCAAAACATAGTATCAAGAGAACATTTTAGTTTCTCAGTGTGGAAATCACCTTCAGTGGTCTTTGTGAATCCCATCGCGGAGTAGATTCTTTAGACTAGCAGGCTGACGTAGATAAAAGGTTGTTATGTCATTTGTTTTTTTTAGCACAATGCCCCCTTTCGTTTCCCCCTCAAACTGCTATTCTCAGGTCGCCGCTGTTCGCCCCAAACACACACATTCAGAGCTAAGCTCATGAAGAGCGAGAGGACAAGGGGGTCCATGTTGTTTTTTTTCGTTTAATGGATGACCTCATGACACTAATGAAACCGAGCAGTTATAGACAAATGCTCAACAATAGAAGAACAGCCTATTGAGAGTAATTGTCTCTGGTAAAAGGAAGCACAGCACCCAATTCTCACATGTTGGTTCTGGTTTATGTGGCTGGATATTAGCTCAGACCCCGTAAAGGACACACACACACACACTGACAACTTTACGGTCTGACCTGTAACCTGCCCCTAACGTCAGCGACGATTATCTCCCCTGCTGTCAAACAGTCCTAATGTGGCTCTCGTGGATGACAAGCTTATCTCAACAGGCAGGTCAGTGGGCTCTGTTTACCGCGAGAAGCCTTCATCTATCCTTGCAAACTTGTCCTCACAGCTACACTGAGACCACAACACACCCACAAACTCTGGTCCGTGTACACACACACACACACGCGCACACACACACACACACACACCAATCCTAATGTTATGTAACAGGCGGATTTACAGGCACACACACATGCAGACGTACGCACAAACAAGCCAACCTAAAGACTTGTCTCTGTCCTTAAATGATTGTGTTTATGCCCTCAAAAAACATCACTGAACTTTAGTGTTCGTATGAATATCAGGACACGGAATCTTTGTCAGTGTTTATATCTGCCTGCTCACAAAGAGCGCGTGCAGGTCATGTTGCCAGAAAGAGTCCTGTGCATTAGTTCTTTTCTTTTTTTTCTGCCACTTTAGATGAGTTGGACTTTTCAATGCATGGATATTTATCGTGTGTCATTGTCATGATGATGTGAGATTAATTGACTATTGTAATTTGCGGCACAGTTTTGTGCAACCAACTACAGGGTCCCAACTAAGGATAAATTATTAGTTTACTTTTTTTGATGAATCCATTAATGATTGAATCTATAAACGTCCGAATATAATGAAACCATCCATCACAATTTCCCACAACCCAAAGTGACAACTTCATCTACCATGTTTTATTCAACTAAAAGTTTAGTTTTCAATTAAATAAAACCACGAATCTGCACCGATAACATGACTATTTGCTATTTTTGCTTCATGAGTGATGAATCAATCATTGTTTCAGCACTAACCTAACAGACACTTGTTTGATTTGCCATATCCAATCAGTTTGATATGGTGCTTTTAGATGTTGTGATACATCTATATCTGTCATAATGGTTCCCAAAGTTGAAATTTTAAGGACAAGCCAAATGTCCTGCAAGATTTTTCTCTTCTTTTTTTTTTTGTTGCTTTAAAAAAGAAGTGACTCCATTTTATACTAGTTTAGTCACTTTAATGAAATGAAGAACCAAAAAGAAGCCAAGCAAAGACATCTCGAATGTCATATTTTCCCCCTCTGTCTCACTTTCACCAAGCTCTCTGGGTCAGTGTCTTTTTTTAACTATTGGAGGATCCCCACTGTTTGTATTCAGCAAGCTTGTTGGCCAATGACAGATGGTCCTCTGGGCTGCTGGCTCGTGCCGTCTGACAGTGATCTGACCATATGAGATTTCTGTGGAGGTGGAAATATTAAGATACATCGTCATTGGAGCTGTCACTTTGGGAACTGACATTTGATGTAGGTGTTTAAATGCTGATAAGCCTCAGTTTCCAGTCTCTCTTCCTGCAGCTCAAATTCAGTCCTTCAAATGCTTGGTACGTTTTTAAGTTGTCGAAATAACCTTTACTCTAACTGTTGCTTCACTAACTCTGTTGTCCCTCTCTCACTTGCAGTGTGCCCTGTTCAGTGTAAACATCGAGCCTGCACCAAAGACGACCAGTGCTGCCACGACCAGTGCCTGGGCGGCTGCCTGAAGCCCCACTCAGCCGGTCACTGCGTGGCCTGCCGCGGCCTCCAGCA
Organism: Myoxocephalus aenaeus; assembly: GCA_038501785.1. Taxonomy (NCBI): domain Eukaryota; kingdom Metazoa; phylum Chordata; class Actinopteri; order Perciformes; family Cottidae; genus Myoxocephalus; species Myoxocephalus aenaeus. The sequence continues at coordinate 426,724 of JBAMJR010000329.1, forward strand.
TGGGGACAACTGTGTGGACCGCTGCCCCGCAAACCACTTCACCTACAAGGGCTGGCGCTGCGTCTCCTTCGGCTTCTGCCAGGATCTCCACAACAAATGCAAGCGAGAGAAGGAGCACAGCAAGAACCCCGACTGCCACGAGTACGTCATCCACAACGGTGCCTGCATCCCCGAGTGTCCCTCCGGCTACACCACCGTCAACTCCTCCTCGTAAGTGGACACTCATGCCGGTCTGATGGGCTCTTGATGGTCGAATGGAACAATGTGTGATCAGTGAAGCTGGATTAATATTCTGCATGCATACCCACACATTCACTCCTGCATGTTTTAGTTCCCTAAAATTCCATCTAATTCTGTGACATTCCTAAGAATACCAACAATGGCTTAATTTACTTGTTTGAATCATGTTTGCTTTGTATAAACTTATTATTATCAAAAAGGCTCACAGGTGTCATGCAGTAATCATTTGATTGGTGTATTTGACCCAATACGGTAGCACAAAAGGTAGGACGAATAAACAGTAATGCAAGAAATATAATGTAGTCCATCAATAATAGTTTATCTTCGAACAGACAATTATACACAAATGATGTAATTTAGCAGGCCAGTCGGAACAAATGATACAACAGTGAATATATCAACTTTAACAACAACAATAACAAAGAAAAAAAGGGAGAAAGAAAGAATGCATTTCGCTCTTGTCACTGTTTGTGTAGCACACAGTGCATGAACTGAAGGTCCCCGTGCTGATCTCAGAAAGCACTCCGATTAGGTGTGCACACACACACACACACACACACACACACACACACACACACACACACACACACACACACACACACACACACACACACACACACACACAACTCTTTTTTTTCTGCATGTGTGTAAGACCGCAGACAAAAAGGTCAAAGTGCTGCAGCGCATTAGGAAGCCTGGCACGTCTATATTTCTGACTTTGACTCCGTATCCATCAGTTGCATTCTTCTTTGGCTCACACGCTGCACAAATTGTTGGTTGTAAACCAACCGCTGGTGTCTGCATTGCAGTGGGCAAACTTTAGTAAGTGTTTTCTTTTCTCTAAATCTATAATTTACAACCGTGTGTGTGTGTGTGTGTGTGTGTGTGTGTGTGTGTGTGTGTGTGTGTGTGTGTGTGTGTGTGTGTGTGTGTGTGTGTGTGTGTGTGTGTGTGTGTGTGTGTGTGTGTATCTCCATCGCTGCATCCGAGCAGACTTCTGGTTGACTTGCCAGTGACCTTTATCGCATCCTTCATTTATCGAGGCCTTCATTGACCGTGACCGAGCTGTTGATTAGTGTGGGTGTGCCTGCGAGACGCTCCGGACAGCCCGACTCATTCAGCTCGGGCAGAGGTTGAAAACGCAGCTGGAGTTTTCAAGACTTGTCGTCTTCAGTTTCAACGTGACTGGCTAGGTGGCATTTAACACCAGGGGAGTCGGAGAGGCATTCGGGACAGACTGTTCGTGCCCCGGGGTGCAGGGCCTTGACTGCAGCAGCATAATCCAGACAGTCACTGACAACAGTGATGACAAGGAAAAGTAATTTGTGCTTAATCTTTGTATTTATCAACAGAGGATGTGCCACGGTCCTCATCTCTGTTCTAACAACATGCAGCTTCACATTCACAGAGTTACATACTGAACCTTCACATCTGAGAGGTTTCTAGTGGGACTCTCTGAACAGATCCAGCTCCACTGGAGCAGATGAGGGTGAAGTGCCTTGCTCAAGTGCTACCCAGCCATTGTTGTGAAACAAAAGAGTGCTATTGCTTTTCATTCGCTGTTTTGAATCAGAAAAGGAAGGCATACACAAATGCTCATTTGTTAAGCAGAAATAATGAATCTCTTTAACTAACAATAATCTGTGCAGCTCTTTTTGTTCTGTGTTTTTAAGAAACTATCTTTATTTATACAAGCCGCTTGAGGTTTTAACAGGTGTTTTGTTTTAATCTGGGATCACCTGATCAGTTGGGTGTCATGACATCTAGTTTATAAAAAGGCTGAATAATATTCTGACACTGCATACTGTACACACACACACCGATAACAATAATAAACTAATTTAGAATAAAGCTTGATAAAGCAAAGCAGTTGCATCCCATTAGTGTCTTTCAACAGAAAGCTAATTACTGTCAGGTACTGAAGAATATATGAAGTATCGTAATATATTTTGATATGCTTGTATAATTCAATTTTGCCTACGTTGCACAGGTGTAGCTTAAGTAGAAGCAGCTCACATCTTTAGAATAAACCTTGAACAAATTTCATTAAAGGATCCTCTCCATGTGCAGATTTGATCCCTTCTTGCCAGGTGATCAACAATCTCACTTGAACCTTCAGACTACTGTTGACCTTTGGTGAACCCTGCTGCACTCCTATCGCAGCCGTTCTACTTTGACTCCCTTTCTGTTCCCTTTATGGCACATCTCTTCTCTTTGGCATCCCCCCTCGCTGGCTTTAACCTAAGCTGTGGAAATGAAAGTGCTTTGTGCATAAGCGGTGTACTCAAAGGCGCTACGAGTGTCGAGGCTGAAAGTGCAGATGTGGCACTAAAGCAATAAAAAGGTCAAGATAGATCAGGAGTCAGATAAAGAAACAATGCCCACAGCCTCCTTTTTATTTGCAAAATAAGACACAAATTAGCTAATATAGTTTGGCTTTTGATCCTTGTTGTTGAAAGTTGTCATTAATCTCACTTTATAAGTGCCTCTTTTACCTCTTTTAAATGTCTTATGTAGTTATACTTTGTAGATTAGATGAACTGTTCCAGCTTCCATTATTTGGTATTAACAAAATAAATGCCACATTCTTCTATAATTGTCCTGCCAGCTAACTTCACAGTCCATCTTCGTCTAATCCTCGTCTTTACCCCTAAATTCCAAACCTTATTGATGTAATTTCTGATACGTTTTCAGTTTATTTCTCCCCACAAAAGTTATCTCTCGAATATATGACTATCAGCTCTTTGTCCACGATACAAGGCGGCATACAGGGAGGAAAAGGAATCAACTGTTACTTTAACTCACTTACCAATTAGCTGTTTTAGCTGTTTTCGCAATTCCAAATAATCCAGATGCGTAACTGTTCATCCATTCAGAAATTGAAATCGCACCCTTTGGGATTCTTTTGACCCTCGGGAATATGCACTAACGTTAAAGGTTAGTAAGAACGACATGTAGCAATGTTACAGGATCCACAGCAGAAGTCATAAACCACAGAACAGCTTATTGCCCATTATAAAAGAAATACAAATATCAAACTAGGCCTTAAAAAATCTACCTCCACTGCAGAGGTTGCTGTGTACTTTGGTTTTACCTCATCAAAGGTTTCACTCGCCGCATTATGAGTGTGGGAATGGTGCAGACGGCTTTTCAGGAAATGGGTTGATATGGTTGACACACAAAGCCATGGCCATATATCTGTAATGAAAGCATTATGTAAGACAGGTTATTATGTTGTTAAGGCGAAGGGTCAGTTCATTTTTCAGTTAATTAAACTTAATTGTCAGTGTTCTTGTTATGAGTACAGTCAAGCCAAGAAATTTAAAGCTGCAATTAATGTTTTGGGAGTAGATCACACCACTACTTGTTTGCTAAAGGCGTTGCTCGAAGATTTGTCATCCGACACTATAGTTCTCCTCAGCTCTATGGAGAGTTTCTCCGTCTTTCAGCTTATTGTTTAGCTGTCTAGCCCACAACTTTACTCTTTTGGTTTAATCTCACCTCTTACATTGGCGCATTCGGCAGCAACAGACAGACGTTTCCAGCGGAAAAAAACTCTAAATTCAGGCTGCATCTTCCCAGCATTACACGCCAAAAGGAGAAGGTTAGCGGCTAGCTGGTGAACATAATGGAGCATTTAAAAGCTCAAGAGACCGATATTTAAGGCTTTAGTATTTCTGGGTTGAGGAGAAATGTAAAAAAGAAAAGTGGAAAATTACTTCAAAATACATATACATATAAGTTGTAGTTCCTAGTACCGATACACATTGTTATCATTCACACATTTTCTTGACATTTTTGATTTTCCTTTTTGTTCTTTAGGCTCAACTGCAATCCCTGTGCAGGGCTTTGTCCCAAGGTATGTATGGGTCTGAAAACGGTGGACTCTGTCATGGCGGCCCAGGCTTTGAGAGGCTGCACGGTTCTTAATGGGAGCCTGGTCATCAACCTGCGTGGAGGAAGTGAGTATCTGCGCTTTGTTTGGTGGAATGAGATTACAGTATGCAGCAGAACAACTACGTACACGAAACCAGGAAATTACATTAAATAAGTGTCCAGTTGAAGAAACCACAACATGAATTTAAAATGCTAAAACTGTGGGATCCCAAAGTAGATAATCTCAAGTAGTTTGTGTTTTACAATAAATTTAAACAATCTAAACCCCAAAACATCAATATTCTTAAAATAAATGGGGTTGTCATGATTTAGATTTGTATTACATTTTTAACACACATTCACAATCCTTCTGCCTAAAGGAAAAGAAAATAGCTGAGCATGATTTTCAATTCAATTGAAAGTATTGACTTTATGCTTGTGGATTGTATATCCAGCCATGAGAAAATAAAAGTTTAGAATGAACTGTAAACTATTATTTTACAGCTCAAATAAGAAAATGTGTAACAGATGAAACCAAAATGGAAAACACAGCAGAAAAGAGCAGCTGCCTGGCAGCTTTTGCACCAAGCATTCTGTAGAATCTGAAGTCACTTCAGGGCTCGTGTCTTTTTGTTTTCTGCAGACAACATAGCAGCTGAACTGGAGTCCAGCCTGGGCCAGCTGGAGGAGATCACTGGCTACCTATCAGTGCGACGTTCCTACGCCCTTGTATCCCTCTCTTTTTTCCGCAAACTCAGTGTTATTCGTGGAGAGGAACAGGAAATCGGGTGAGACTCCGTCTTTTGAGCCTCATCTCACCCTCGCCATCATGTCAGAGCCTCCTCCTGTAATTATGAGTTAAAAGCGGAAGGACTGACCTTTTCAAAATGTCTTTCTGTGGTAACTGTTTTTGGTTAGACAAATCATATGTGAGGCTTCATTCGGACGAGGTGGAAGGCGCTTGTAGCACAATGGCCTACACTTAGACACAGTAGAAATGGCAGAGGATCGGCATAAGATGCAAATTGTAGGCTAACCATGCTGAAATACTTTTCTATTGATGCTACTCTTCAATAATGTCCTCAGCTAAATATCATATACATATATATCATGAAAAATATGTTTCATGCAATCTCGTGTGTTCTTTTCCAGGAATTACTCATTCTATGCCCTGGACAACCAGAACCTGCGGCAGCTCTGGGATTGGTCCAAACACAAGCTCACCATCCTGCAGGGACGCATGTTTTTCCACTACAACTCCAAACTCTGCATGTCTGGGATCCGCAAGATGGAGGAGGTGACGGGGACCAAGGAGCGGCAAGTCAAGAACGACATCGCCTCCAAGACCAACGGAGACCAGGCCTCATGTAAGAACCTCTGCTCTGACGACATGTCAGCGGCTGCAGGAGTTACTGTGGCAACAGAAAACACAAGAGTCTGCCCTGGTACAGACGCAAATATAGTCAGAGTTATTGTTATGATGGTCATTTCCTGTCCCTTTTTTATGTTTGCATGCGTCTTCTGGCAAACCTTTTACTGACTCGGATTAACTAATCCTAATAACTAATCACATCATCATATCTAATAACATCACTGATAAATGTTCACATGGTAACAGTGTTGTAGTCTAAGATGGAAAGGACAAAAATAGTACATGTTCAATTCAAGTTAAGAGGCAGGTTGCAGGGAACGACACAATAATCTCTCTTTCATATGTCTTTGACACATTTCCTTGGTTTGTTTGATATAAACGCAAGGCAGTAAAGAGAAGAAGATGGAGGGGGATGGGATGCTTTAAAATTTGAGATACTTCAGTTTCTCGTAACCAAAATCAGGACCAGACGACCAAGATCCGGCGCTGTTATCTTAAGTTTGTCTGAAGGAGGGCCCACAGAGTCAGACTTTATCTACTTCTAATGATTGAGTAGGTGGAGGGAGGCGGCTGCTGCAGGACTTGGGTATATTTCATACTAAGCATCAGTTGACGGCTGTAGTGGCTCGGATGAAGCCGCTAAAAACCCTGGCACCAGAAGTCGCAGCAGCCTGGTAGAGCGCTGGGTATAACCTGTATAGCGGCATCAACAGAACATGTATTGATCAGGTGAGGAGTTGGGGCCGTCCCGTAGCATCCGGCCATACAGTCTACGAATCTACAGTCTTCTGCACCTCTGGCTGAATATGTGCCAACTGCTAACGGAGGGTTCATCTGTCTCTCTGCCGCCCGCTATACTCCCGACGAAGCAGTGTCCTGATGGCGGGGAGAACGAGGCGTGGTTGCGAGTCGTTTTCTAAACAATTAAAACGTACACGGACCATGGGCGTATCATTGACAAGAGGTCTTCTTCGTATATTGGAATAAGGGCAGACTGGACCGTATAGTGACTCACTATCACATATGCTAACGTCAACACTGTAACTTCTCACATTCGGTTGATGAAGTTAGTTAAATCTTTGAATGTTTTAAACTACAATTCTGGCCATATCTTACACACACACACCTTTTAACCGATTCTTGTCTTTTCTCAGGTGAAAACCATGTGTTGAATTTTACCCAGATTCGAACCATGAGCGATAAAATAATGGTCAAGTGGGAACCCTTCTGGCCACCAGACTTCAGAGACCTGCTGGGCTTCATGGTGCTCTACAAAGAAGCGTAAGTAAATCTTCAGCCATCAGTCACAATCAGACATGGATCTCTGCCAGAAAAAAATATTGTTTTCAGCTGCTTAAGTACTTTATCATTTTGGATTCAACGCTAGAGCAACACATGTATCTAGTCACATGTTGACCTGAACATAAATCACGTTGTGTTTGAATTCATTTTTTTTTTTGTGGCAGCCTTGTTATGTTCTAAAATCCTGAAAATACCCTCCCTTTCTTTGAACCCGCATCATTTTGAGGGGTCTCTCTGGCCTCAGTGATGTTTTGCAAACTTTTTTCCTTTTCTAACAATGATAAATTGCTGTAAAACCTTAAAGTCAATATCCTGCCTATAACCATTTGTTTCACCCGTATTCTGTTATTGTTCTTCCGCACAATAGACCTTTTCAGAACGTAACCGAGTTTGACGGGCAGGACGCCTGCGGCTCCAACAGCTGGGTGATTGCTGACGTGGACCCTCCACGACGAGCCACAGAGGGGGACAAAGAGCAGTTTGAACCGGGTCATCTCATCCTGCCACTGAAGCCCTGGACGCAGTACGCCATAATGGTGAAAACCCAGCTGTCGGCCTCTGACGAGCACCAGGTCCGCGGCGCCAAGAGCAAGATCATCTACGTTCGCACCAATGCCACCAGTAAGACTGTTTGAGATGTGTGTTGTTTACTGGTTATTCAGTAAAATAAACATCCCCTTGATGTCGTTCAAATACGTGGATCAAATATTTATGCACTACGTACAATTTGGAATCAGTCTGTACATCTGGCAATCCGGTAACCGATTAGCATGCATTTCGGTGATAATGTCCACCACCTTAACTAGTCAAAAGGAGCCATCATATTCTACAGCAAATGTGTTTACGATGAGATTGTATTCAAGACCACAAAGTTCTCCATAAAAGACAGCGTGACAGCAGAATTTGAAGTCAGGGTTCATCAACGGATGATTCGCCTCATCGACTTTCAGCGGGCTGCCCTATATAGGAGCGTGAAAGAAACCGCCATCCTTCTTCTGATTCATGAGACTCAAGCAGCAGTCCTTTTATTAAGTTTTCGCTGTAGAGATTTAAAGGGCATGTAAAGAAAATCAATATTAGCTACACTTATTCCATTACTATCTGTCCCACAATTTCAGTCTCCTACCAAATGACAATTTGTCCTGAAGCATTGTCTTTTCAATGGCCTACAGTATATCAAAAATGTTCTTGCTTGTGAAACACTTTGGAAAGAAAAAGTAGGAACCTCTAAGCAAAGTCTTACAGGTTATGAAAAGTTAGGTTCTGGGAAGCTCCAGATTACGGGTTGTTACATTACTTTCAGAGGGAAAGCACAATTTCTTCTCCTGTGCAAGAACAAATTTTAGGGTCGTTTTGAATCCACGTTTCTTGTGGTGTTAATCATTGATTAGTGGACTCAGTGTTGTGTGTGTCAGTCTGGCAGCTGCCAAAATGTCCTTGGCACAAGAACAGGGAAGTGGAAGACAGATGGCAGGATCCGCCTGGGGTGCCATCGACCAACAGGGTGCTGTGTCGTGCAAGGTGTCAACATCAGGCGGTCACACGGCGATCATAAATCTTTTCCCCAGTAGTTAATTGTACTGTACGTTAATTGCCACCCACGTCGCGCGTCGCGTGCAGTTAGATTTTGTCGTCGTCACGATGGCCTGTCTAACCGGCTTCCTTTTTACACTATGCGCTCTTCCTGATAAACTGCATCAAACATGACATCTCTCGCTCACACGAAACAGTCAGTCGTGTTAAGGGGAGGGTTGTTTTCCATCAGTCTGGCAACCTCTTTAAGGTTCCTGGGGGGGGTTGCTGTGTCATGTCTAACCAGCATACCTCGTCAGAAAGGTAAAGCTGTCGTTACAAATGAGCTGTTGCCGGTGAAACTTGGTCTGACAATGCAGTCAGACCAGTGTATTACACCATCATGAAACGGGGCCAACACAATAGCTGTGTCTCCTTATGGTTCAGGCTGACATCCCCACGCACAACTCCATCCTCCCATACTTTTCTTATGAATGTACACATTTCACTACTTAGTTCAGTGATACTTTTTTGTCTTCTCAGAATTCCCAGGCCATGATACTTTTAAGATGCAGAGTGTCTCTTGGGTTTACCTTCCACTCGTAAACTCAGCTTACCAGACAATCAGATAAATGGTGATGCCAGTCTTTGTTTTCGCTACATGTAGCTGATGACGTCTTTTTGTCTTTTTGTGGAACAATACATTTTGTCAGATGCCCACATTTGACACAAAGATTAAAAAGATTACAAAACACATTTAGATGTATACTAAGACAACGAGAACAATCTGTCTTTCAAACAATGATTATGCAACTTCTGCATTTCATTCTCACCAACAACAAGTACTTGGTGCCAGATTCCCTGAGAATCGCACACCAAATCGTGTTATTGCTGCTGATCTGTGTTCACTAAGTAGGATTGAATTAAGAATAGAATAATACAGGTCAAATTACAGTTTATTTTGGAATTTACAGTGATGATGTGTCTTTCATTAAATACTGACATTTCACTGATGCTCCACATACCATGAACGATGCATATCATATGAAAAGCGATAACCAGGCTTATTACAGTGAACACGAACAAAAACTAGATGTTAAGTTAACATGTCAACAAATTACAACTGATTTAAGAAATGTATATTTAATTTTAAAGTATGAGTATGAATGCACATTTACTATTTATAGATACACTTCTCTATGTAAAACAATAAATCAAGGAACAGAAGAAAAAAAATTGAAATCAAATACCACACCTGCCAAAGTACTGAAAACTAGAACTGAAACTGAACATGCAAATCAAAGCTTAACACTTGAAGAATAACTTAAATAAAACTACACACTGGAAACCACAATTACATTGAAATAAAGAAATACACTAATAAAAACTTCAAAATATCTTCAAAATTTACAAATAACCACAAACAAAGTGCGGTTATCTCCTATAGAGTGGAGAAAGTACTACAAACATTTTTTTATTTGATTTTTGTTTGGTCCTCATTAACTTGAAAAGTATGGACATCCAACAAGAGCAAAATACTATAGTGTCATAAACAAAAAACAAAAATTGCATATACCCAGAGCAGGCAGCAGCTGTTCACAGCGCCAACACACTGCCAGTAAGTGTTTCAATAGTTATACTGTGACATGAAATGCAAATCAGAACTTCCCCTCTGCTATATTTGATAAATTCCAATGATTCATTTCAAGAAATTAGCCAACTGTGACAACAATGTACCATGACTTCTCACGGTCTCGTTCTTTTTACTGAATGTCTTCAAGACTGATTTTCTGTAGAGAATTAATAATGAGAATCCTTTTTAGGATGAGAGAACAGAGTCACTTAAGTGCAGTGTCATGATCAGTCAAATCACATAAATATATTAATAATTAATATTCTGAATTGCTTAGCTCTAAAATCAGCTCATGGTTTGATATGCTGGCAGTATTTCTAACAAAAGTGTCGAGGCATTTTATGACAAAAACAATCTGCTTGTCAACATTTTCCAGCTGCAGTTTGGACCCATGACCGTTCAATCTTAATTTTGGTGATTTAATCGCTTACATTCGACACCAAAGTGGCTTTATGTGACATGAATATATTTCTAAATAGTTCATATTTTTATTCAGAATGAAAACTATAATGCTAATACAATGTGTTTTATGTTTTTGTTGTCACTCTTAAACAACTCGCTGCTGTTCAGGGGCATGAAAAGGATTGTTTACTCATCAAACCTCTGTATTTCCGTGATGTCTCTAGAACCGTCTGTCCCGCTGGACCCCATTTCCTCGTCCAACTCGTCCTCCCAGATCATCCTCAAGTGGAAACCTCCCAATGACCTCAACGGCAACATCACTCACTACCTGGTCTTCTGCCAGCGCCAGCCGGAAGCCAGCGAGCTCTACAAGTTTGACTACTGTCAGAAGGGTGAGCCATGTTGTCTGTGGTTGTCCTGTTGTTGTGTCTGCTTCTGTGTTTATGGTTTTATGTGTCTGACTGTCTGAGAGAGAGGAAGAGAAAGAATGTCTTTGCCAGTTTTACGCTCTCTTCTCAAGGAAAGCTCTTCTACTTCTTCTGATTCTCCTTGATGGGTAGTTCACTTCAAGATTGTATCATTGATTTTCCCAAAATATATATCGACCGACATTATATACAAAAGCAGACAAGCTTAACAACGACCACACCATAACAATCCTACATAAAAGCACCAATATAAGAATATATAACCAAACACCCAAAAGAAACAAGTTCAACTTCATTATCTTGATAGATTTCATAACATGTTATTAGGTCTGACATAACTCTTAAAAATGCACATGAGCACATGTTAAGCATAGCAGCCCCTTTTGTGAATTGAACCGAGTACTACTCTGGACCCACTGAGCAAGAAAATCAAGTGTGGTTAAGGTGAACATTTGTTTGGGTAGTATTATGTAGCTTAAACCACATGAAACCTGGCATTGGGACAATCAGGATGTTCCTCTCACTCCGGCTCGGGTTCAGGTAACGTTCAGACATATTTCTTGGTTGAGTTATTCTTGTCACAGCCTCACCTCTCGTGGGTGCCATCAGTGCCCTTCCATGTAAGCGCACAACCGAGCCCAAACGTTCCTCCTTTGATCTCCCATAACTCCCACACATCCGGAGTGATGGGAGTTTGCGGGAAAGCTGTGTCACTGCTCATTTATCTCAGTCAGAGAGGGTAAGGACTTGGAGGTGACTGTGTGTGTGGGGGGGGGGGGAGAGGAGTGTGTGTGTACATGGATATTTGTGCATAAAACTGTATGTTTTTGTGTTTATTGCACCAATTCTGTCTGACTTACTGTTTTTATTTCACCAGGAATGAAGTTGCCGTCGCGAGTGCCCACTCAGGTGGACAGTGACGAGGAGCAGAAGTGGAACCAGACAGAGGAGCAGGGCCAGGGGACACGATGCTGCGGCTGCCCCAAAACCGACAAGGAGCTCAAGAAGGAGAAAGAGGACTCTGAGTACCGCAAAACCTTCGAGGATTACCTCCACAATGAAGTCTTTGAGATCAAGTAAGACAACTGACAACAGAGTTGTCTTTTGAAGAATTAAAGGTATAATATGTAGCTTTCCCCCCTTAAAATGTCCAACTAGCTCCAACTGCTCCCTGCAATCCCTCCTAATTAATTATGGGATGTCATCTTTACAATTTCTGTTACATTTTCTTTATCGTCTAAATGTGTGTTTAAGTAACTTCAAATTTGCTTTGCCACTAGACGCTCGAGACAGCGGCGTTCTGTGATGGGCATCGCCAACTGGACACAGCCCTTCCTCACCACCGCCCCCAGCCCGCCCCAGGGCACAGGCATCCCAGAGGATGAGGAAACCTTTGAAAGCACAAAGACTGTGGTCTACGTCCATGCCAAGGAGTCCACTGTCATCTCCACCCTGCGCCACTTCACCAGCTACCAGATTGAGGTCCACGCCTGCAACCACCCGACCGACCCGAACCGCTGCAGCATGGCAGCATATGTCAGCGCCCGCACAATGCCTGAAGGTAAGGAGGTGCAGCTCTCTGTTGTCACTGTTTCTAAGGAAGCAGAGAATGTAGGTCTAAGTAATAAAATCACACCTCCATCAAGAGGGTGCCAGCTGCCTGAGCATGGAAGAGATGGTGATTTAAATCTGCTGTATCTCGTACAATTTGAGTCTTCTGTGGGCTCAATCTTTGTAAAGAAATACAAAAACTCGATGGTAATCTTAAATCCCATCTGTTTGTTTGGCAACACAAATGTTGTTTATTACTGAGATGGTTGTGTACTGTGGGTCACAACCAAAAAGTCTACCCAATAAAGACATCTCAATTTTTTAACAATAGTCAAGCAGAGTTGAGAAGTGGTAAATTCACTTATTTCTCACTCAACACCCCCAGATTATTTTTTTCTCACTCAACTCTGTCTAAAGTCGGTGGTTCCCCTTCAACTGGTTTAAACATAGAGTTCATCCCTCATTGTCTTCTTAACTATATGTCTGTGTTCCACCCAAACATCCTGTTTTAATAAGAGTAACGTCAAATTATGGAAGTAATGAAACAATAAGAATTGTTTGATTACAATCATTGGACTTTTGTTAATGAGGGAGAGAGAGAGGGAGAGAGAGAGGGAGAGACAGAGGGAGAGACCCAACATCTCATCTTCTATTTACTCCAAAAGAAAACTGAGTTCTAATAGAAGTACAATTCATGAAACATTTGTTCTTCGCAGACAAAGCTGACGACATCAGCGGTCCCATCACTTACGAGGTGACAGAAAATGTAGTGCACGTCACATGGCAAGAACCGGTGTCCCCTAATGGTATGATCATCCTGTATGAAGTCAACTACAAGAGACTGGGAGACACGGAGGTGAAGACACACACACACACACTGTCATGCCTTGATTTCTTTAGTATTTGCAGGGATTTGAGTTCACATGAACACATTCTTAATCAGAAAGCACTTCCTATATTTCTCAGTAAACACAAGATCTCGAGCTACTAATCAATTTAACTGCGAATCAGATTAAATGTGTCCATCTCGAAACTACCCATGCAACACAAACAAATCAGAGAGGCAATACTCATTAGTGGACTTGTATTTTGAAATTTAGTCTTGTGGTCTCACTAAATGTCATATGGTTGATAAACTAAATAGAGAAATCATTTTAGCGTCGCACCATGTTTTAGTTGCTATGGAAACATGTCTACAAAACTGATGCTGCAGCCAGTTATTTACTGTGGAAACACTGAAAGACATCAGCGTAAACATTACATAAAAGCATGAAACAATATCCAATACAATGATTCAAACTGTTATGTTAAACTTGGCAATGATGAAGCAGCCGTTCGTCATACAATGCTCGTTTCCTGTTGGTTGTCCACCGCTTGAACCTCAGCATTGTTCTTCTGCAGGAACTTCACTACTGCGTGTCGAGGAACAATTACAAAGTGACCCGCGGCTGCAAACTGAAAGTGATGCATCCTGGAAACTACACAGTGCGGATCCGGGCCACCTCGCTGGCCGGGAACGGATCCTGGACCGAGCCCACATACTTCTACGTCAGGATGCAAGTAAGTCTCCGTCTGCCATGAAGGCAAACTAAGCCCAGACTTGAGCTGTCCCTCTAACTAATTATAGTTTAGTAGGTCCTACTCAAAAATACCAACATAGTTAATTTCATACAAACAGGAAATGAAACACTTCGTGTCACGTCGGACGTCAATCAAACTGCAACTTTGGAAAGCCACTGCCAATTAAATTTCACAAAGAGACATCAAAATGTTGTTCCTAAAGGTTCAGACCAAACACAAAGCAGATTTTCACGTCGCTTTACTCGCAGAAATACGTCCGCCGGAGTGTTTCTAGGAGTATTTCAGCCAATGGCAGTACTTCTTCTGGAAAGTAAGAGGGGAACTTTGGCGCTAACCATGGACATCCATGGCGCTAACTTCGTAGTAACATACAACTGATAGCTGGAATCAAGTATCGAATACATATTTTTTTAGAAATTTCGTCTATTTCAGATCAGAATCAGAACCATTTATTTGCCAGGTATGTTACACATACGAGGAATTTGTCTTGGAATTTGTATGGTGCATACATTAGACAAACAACAACAATCAACACAGTGCAATAGAAGTTTAGTTTACAATAGAATATAAAATGAAGTGCACCTATAACAGTACTATAAACAAGTGTACTGTAGGTGTATGTGAAAGTGTAATGTCAAACACTTTGCGTCATAGCATTGACTTTGTATGTAATCACGTAGTGTGAAAACTCTGCTTTGCGTTTGCCCTCAACACCCCTAAAGATTGAGTTATTAAGAGCTGTTTCACAAGCACTTACAATTTATTAGGATAAATCCAGTTCTTAGCAGCTCCTCCATTTCCTTTGTGCAATGCAAATTAGCTAGATTAGGTTCAACTCACACAAAAATTGACTATTTAGTCTGCATGCGGTCCTGGAAGAGTTCGTACATACTCAAAACCTGCTTAGAATCTGGACACGGCTGAAGTTTAGAATTAAATGAATTTGAAATGTTCTTGTTTAGATATGTAAATTATACGTTATTACGCTATACATACAGATACTATTGCATAAAGTGTGAGACGGTATATTTTTGTAATAATAATAATAAAAGAGTATCTATATCCTCTATAAACAATATATAATATACTGTATAATATATTCAATATCAATATTTTGATTGATGATGGAATGAATGTATTTTTGTACCAGTTTAGCCTTGAACAGTGGCAGGAATATAAAATTGTTGCAAATATGCTCTTATTTATCCTCATAATTGCTGATGTCTTCTTATCTAAATTGGGATTAGCTGCTGTCAAAATATTACCACATTATCACAAGATCAAACGATGCTACCAATTGTATTTGAAGCTGATTATCTTCACAGAGATAATAACTACAGTTTAATGTGTGATGTGTTGAACAGGCGATCCTCTCTACGTCCTGAAGATCGTCATCGGGCCCATCATCTGCTTTGTCTTGCTGCTGTTTGTGGCCGTGGCAGGATTCGTCATGTTCAAGAAGAAGTATGCAATTATCACATCTTGTTCAATACCGGAACTCATGTTCTTATTATGTTATATTTTGTCAGTGTTACAACTAAATACATTTCTCTTTTTCCCTATAGCCTAACTCAAGGGCCTAGTGGTCCCATCTATGCCTCTTCAAACCCTGAGTATCTCAGTGCTAATGATGGTAAGCAAACAGTTTAAGCCATTTAATCAATAATATTGAAGCTGAATTATTCTTTTAACTTAAAGCTACGGTAAAAAAGAGTTGGAGCGTCTTTGACTTCTTTACTCTGACGTATTTCACAGTGAGACAGAATAGTTGAGCAGTGTACAGTTACAAAAAGGATTTCCTTTGCATTTGATTGGACTGCTAATAAGTGAGCGGGCTTACTTACGAAGCCACAGAGTTTAGACTGTTGATTACACACACACACGCACACGCACGCACACCTGCCTCATCAACAAGGGAGAGATGAAAGGGAAACTTTTGCAGATTTTCCAGCAGCTCTGTGTTATTGCAGCAATTGTGTCAGTTGTACATGCAGATGAACAGCACATGGCCGCTCTCCATGCCGCCAGTGACCAAACTCCCCGCTGGCTCCCCTCGCGTGAACCAGCAACACACGCTGGTCATTTTGTGCCATCCGGCAGGTGTTCATCTGCCTGCACTACTCGTGCTGCAGTGACACAGAGGCGGTTGAGAATCTGAAAAGTTTCCCTTGAATGAATTAGACCTCAGCCTGTTTGTAAATGAATATAAGTACCCACTTATATTCAAACATTTATTCCCACTGAAGAATCTGATTTTTCCCAGATTCCAGCGGTGATCTTTTTTTCTGAAACTTTGTAAATGAAGAAAGAAATCCTGTTATATCCTATTATTGTCATATTATTTGGCACGTGATTTCTGCAGGTGCACATGACAAAGTCTGATTGGATTTATACAAATAAACTTTTGGCGCAGTTAAGAAAAAACGTTGCTCTTCTCTGTGCTTCCTGAGTAAAAAAAAAAAAAAAATCTCTTCAAGCTGCAGAACATTATCCAAACTACCCGGCTTTCTTATGTGCAAGGGATCTCAGTTCTTGCTCCTTGTATATTCTCATGTGTAATGTTTCTGTAAAATGTGCCTGCAGTGTATGAGGAGGACGAGTGGGAGGTGGCCAGAGACAAGATCAACATTTTGAGGGAACTGGGTCAGGGTTCTTTCGGCATGGTCTACGAGGGCATCGCCAAGGACATCATCAAGGGCGAGGGGAATTCACACGTAGCGGTGAAGACTGTGAACGAGTCGGCCAGCCTGAGGGAGAGAATTGAGTTCCTGAACGAGGCCTCGGTCATGAAGGCCTTCAGCTGCCACCATGTGGTAAGAAGAGACATCTTCTGAAACTCCTTGTACATAATCGTTGTGATTTAGTTTTGTTCACTGATGAAAGTGTTGAGTAGGGATGTTTGAACTGTTTATAATACACAGTATTGAACTAGAATACAGACTAAATGTCCCATCATGTGCATATACCTTACCTGTCCTACATTAGGACGTGCAGCAGCCTCATCTCTCTCGCTCCGTCAGATTATGCATAATGTAATCCAACCAGACCGTATTAAAATGAAACCTCGTCTCCCAGGTGCGTCTGCTGGGTGTTGTGTCTAAAGGCCAGCCCACCCTGGTTGTGATGGAGCTGATGACCCACGGAGACCTGAAGAGCTTCCTGCGCTCTCTGCGACCTGACGCTGAGGTAAACAAGATAACTGCACTCTCCTCTGAATTACAAACACAATCT
The DNA here is from genome assembly GCA_038501785.1 of Myoxocephalus aenaeus. NCBI lineage: Eukaryota > Metazoa > Chordata > Actinopteri > Perciformes > Cottidae > Myoxocephalus > Myoxocephalus aenaeus. Next base: position 443,852 of record JBAMJR010000329.1, read on the forward strand.
GAACAGTTAAAATGAAGCTCATATGTGTTTTTAGGTTTAGTGAACTTGCAACAGTAAACCTGCAGAAGTCTCTTATCCTCTGTCACTGTTCTTCTTTTTCACTTCTGCTTTTTATGTAGATAAAATACTTTTTGACGTCCAATCTTGGAAAGTGCTTTATGAACACACTTAACTTACTCTCCATGAAATAAACACTTGATTGTGATTAAATTAAGACAATAAGTAGAGTGACTTTTCTGATGGCACATTTCACTCCAGCCTTTGTTTTCCTCCCAGACATTCAGGGTTAAATCACATGTACAAAATGTAATTTAGATAGATGAGGAACTGTGTGGCCTTATATATATATATCTGTTTGTGTGGCGCTATCACAATAACTGAAACTGCTGTACCTTATAAATTACCTTTGGACAATGTTAAATTCCACATTGAGTTTACTTTTGACGTACAGATGGCTTGTATGTAGGTTGATGTTCCATCTAAGTGTCATCTCCTGAAGTGTGTAAATATACAGATGGAACTCGGATTAGACGAGGAGGAGGAGGAGGACTGAGCTCCTGGATATTGACAGAGGAGTTTAGCAGTCAGCACTTAAGTCGGCTGAAAACCTCAAACAGGCTTGTGTGTAGATGAACAGCAGGCTCCAGACAAGTGTGGTTAAAAAATAAAGACAATAAAATGCTTGATTATTATTATTTAAGTGTCAAACTCTGTATAAACTGTGTTGTCGACATAAACAAATAAGTAAAACATCGGTCTCGTGTCCCCCAGAACAACCCCGGGCGTCCACCGCCGTCTCTGAAGGAGATAATCCAACTGGCCGCTGAGATCGCAGACGGCATGGCTTACCTTAACGCCAAGAAGTTTGTCCACAGAGACCTGGCAGCCAGAAACTGCATGGTAGCTACCGATCTTACCGTCAAAATAGGAGGTAAGTTTTAGCACAACGTGCGATACGGCAAAATGAATGATAAGACGCTAATGAATGGAAAGTTTACTTTCAAAAAGTTGTCGGATGGTTCCCTTGACGAGACCAAAGTGGTATGTGCCATTTGTCATTGTGAACTGAGCTATCATCGTAGCCTATCCAGTCTGAAACACCACTTGATGGCCAAGCACACAGCTGATGCTAACTCTGCGCCCCCTCGTCATAGCAGACAAGAATGGATGACTTCGGAAACACATGGACACCACAACGAAGAACAAACTTATTGCAGTCATAGCTAAATGGGTGGCTACTGCGTGTAGGCCTGTTAACGTTGTGGAGGACGAGGGTCTAGCTGATATAATACGCATCGCATCCAACGACAGGACCTACGAATTGCCTTCGAGAGCCTGACTGCTATGTTCACAGCTCTCTCTCTCTCTCTCTCTCTCTCTCTTAAGCCCTTGTTTACCTGAAATGTGCACTTTATAATTTTATTTTGTAAACCCTTGTTTACCTGAAATGTGCACTTTATAATTTTATTTTGTAAACCCTTGTTTACCTGAAATGTGCAGTAATTTTATTTTGAACCGCCCTGTTTGGCAGTTGTTTTTCAATAAAATAAAGCAAGCCAATCCACTTTTTCATGTTGATAAGAGCATTAAAATGCACACAAAAAAAGCGATTAATCGCGAGTTAACTATGACATAAATGCGATTTAAATATTTTAATCGTTTGACAGCACTAGTTTTAACCCACATGTGACCCAATTTCAAGATAGATGTCGATGTATTACTGTTATTGTAGTTTGTAAACTGTCTTCTTGTCCTGTGTAGAGGAAACCGTAAAAAAGCCTTTTTTGTGGACGGCCATAATGAATTCCTTCATCAATAATTGAGTGTGTGCAGGACGAGCCACGTCAAGCTCGTTAGTCATCTGTGTAGGTTTGACCGCAACTAATGAAAATGTTTTCCTCCCAGACTTCGGTATGACCAGAGACATTTACGAGACCGACTACTACAGGAAGGGAGGGAAGGGCCTGCTGCCCGTCAGGTGGATGGCACCTGAGTCCCTGAAGGACGGAGTCTTCACTGCACATTCAGACTGCTGGTCAGTGACACCTCTGATTATTTATTTTTTTGCGTTGACGTAGATGCTCTAATATATGGCATAACATGTTGATGAGTGACGGCTGGTGTCAAGCTGTATCGTAAACAAGTTCACCAGTAGTGCTTTACTTTTAAAAAATTACTTTTTTTTTCCTACTTCCTAATAAAAACATTATTTTACATAATTGCATTACCCTTTTTAGTTTATTTTGTCAACAAACAACCTACTTATTTTCCAAGATAATTCATTTCCTGTCGAGTCCATTATTAGATTTTTCCCGCAGACCAGAATAACAAATGTGGGGTTGACGTATTTTCATCCTGCGTTGTTTACCAGCATTGCAGCCACGGCCTCTGCCCTCGGTATACCTGCTCACTCAACAAGCGTTTACGGACACATTTACTCCGTCAGGTGTCTAAGTGGCGTGTCCTCATTTCGTGGGGTGTCCTCATTTAATTTTGTTGTTGTCTCTCGTCCACTTGTTTGCCAGGTCATTTGGGGTTGTGCTGTGGGAAGTCAGCACGCTGGCCGAGCAGCCGTACCAGGGTCTGTCCAATGAGCAGGTCCTCAAGTTCGTCATGGACGGGGGCTTCCTGGACCGGCCAGACAACTGCGGCGACAGAATGTGAGTGCAAGAGTAGGGCTGAGGTGGGATAGGGAGAGAAACAAAAGTTGTATTGTAATAATTACATTATTTCAGGCTACTTGATACAAGTGAGTTTGTTGATATGGCGGAAAATCACTAACTTCCCTCAGACGGTCTTAGAATCTGTAATAGAGCTGTATTCGTTATATCATTCATCAATAGAAAACTAATCTGCAACTATTTAGATTATTTATTTATTTATTTATTTATTTATCTGGTTCATTTTATTTATTTTTTCAAGTAAGAAAATACCCAAAATGATTTGGTTCAAGTTTATAGAATGTGTGAGGATGTGTTGCTTCTCTCTCTTTTCATCATAGTATATAATTTATATTACATACTCTCAAACCGAATATCTTTTGGTTTTCGGTGAGATAAAACAAGACATTTGAAGACCTCGTCTTTTAATCTGGAAAAATACATGGGGCAGTTTTCTGGCTTTTTTTTTTTTGGGCCAAACAATTATTGACTGATCGAGAACATAATCCGCAGATTAATCAATAATGAAAAAATATATATAATAGTTTAATATTCTGTACAACAGACAGGAAAAATAGAAGAAACCTGACTCAACAGCCTGCACTGACAGCCATAAACTGTAGTAACAGTGAAATCACAAAATATAGAAACAAGATGACAATATCAACAAAGATTGATAGTATTTATAATACATTTATTTCAGATTTTTAATAGATAAATGGTATAATAGGTCAATATTAAGTATACCAAAGGATGAGGCAGGTGAAATATGCATTTTTCTTATAAAAAGAATTCCATGAAATGACCAAAACCAACAGTGTGAGTCTGTACAGTCTGTGGCACTCAGCTGAGTAACAGATGTGTTTAGTTTAAAACAAAAGACAACAATGTTAACAAGAATAAGTATGTTATGAAAGAAACCAATAGCTACGGTGATCAAACTAAAATTCAGACATCAGCATCATCTAACTGTGATCTCGCTCTCCCTGTGTCCTTTAGACATAACCTGATGCAGATGTGTTGGCAGTACAACCCCAAGATGCGTCCCGCATTCCAGGAGATCATCGAGATGCTCCGCGAGGACCTGCATCCTTCCTTCCGGGATGTCTCCTTCTTCTACAGTGAGGAGAACAAGCCGCCCGAGACCGAAGACTTTGACCTGGACATGGAAAACATGGAGAGCATCCCGCTGGACCCGTCGTCCTACTCCCAGAGGGAACAGTGTTCGGACAGGGACGAGGCCTCTGTGGGCCTGAGGGGCAGTTACGAGGAGCACCACATCCCGTTCACACACATGAACGGGGGAAAGACCAACGGACGAATACTGGCCCTGCCGCGGTCCAGCCCCTCCTAACATACTACACACATCCCGCGCAGACATGTCATTGCTATAGATTTGAATATATTTTTGTTTTTTTGTTGTCATTTTATATAGATCACACTTTTAGCACTCTCTCTACAGGAGCCCCTCAGTGCATATCTCAGGACTTGTTTTTCTCCTCAGATGCCACAAACACACACACTACAGCAAGTCCACACATGGACACCAGAAGACACTTTTTGTATTTAAGGACGAAACCTCCCACGTCGCTCTTGTTCATGATTGTAGTTTATATACTGTATATATTATATATATATATTGCCAAGTTTGTGCGAGACTGGGTGGATGAAAGGATTCAACTGTGAAACAAACTCTTGACAAACAAGAAGGCTGCTAAACCCACTGTCCCTCCCCGTGTCCAGACTTTGTCCCTCTCCCCTAATTCAACAAGAGGCTTCATCCTCGGGTTGCTAAATTTTGAAAAAAAGTGCCCTTCTATTATGTCTGTGGCCTACTTTAATTGTCATGGAACTGTGTTGGAATCTACACACAAGCAAGCGGATGACGAACAGAAAATGGTAGACTTTGGAAAATGTTGGACGGTCAAAGACGGTCCATCCTCGAACAAACTCTTATCCACTGGAGAAGCTGATTGAAGTGGCTTACCTCCTCACACTCTGCAGTATTCCGAAATGGCACACAGGATAAACACAGAACTGTTGTTGGGTTATATATTTTTTAATTTATTTACGTGTCTTTCTTTCTTTTCCTTTTTTTTTTTTTTGAGTTTTCACATTTTCAGCTGAAGGATATTTAAACTGTTTTTCAAAAACATGTTGGTAAATGAGTTCCTCAGATTGACCAATAGCTGCTTCTTTGGTATATTTTAGTGGGTATAGAAGATTTAAAAAAAAAAATATATATATATATATATATTTTGTTGATGTTTTTGTACATAGCTGATATGTTGTCATTCTTTGAGGTATTTACGGTCATAGAAAATGTTTTTACATGTTAGTCTCTTATGTTTATTTTTTCTAATCCAGAAAATCATACTAATTAGCTTTTTTGGACTCATGATCAACCAACAGCACTTGGTCTTTTTTGCTACACGTCGCCCGGTAGAAGGAGTGTTTGGCGTCTTCAGTTTAAGATGTCTGCCCATCATATCAAGATCAAATAAAAATGCTGTAAATAATGCAGCAATGTGCATTCATGAAGAGGCTCCCGCAGTGCTTCGGTTATTTCCCATTCTCTCAATGCCTGTGTTTTTCAAGACAGTGTTGTTCTTTAGCTTATGTTGAGATTGTTGGGCGTACATGTGAAGGTAAGTTGTGCTTTTATCTCGGTGATTAGAGTATGAAGAGGTTAGATCTGGTTTCCAACTGAGCCAGAAAATATGATGCACACACTCAAAACTCACTTTACATAGAAACCAAAGCCTGGTTGAGTTGTGATTTTTGAGGCTAATACAGATCCTGATGTTTGTGGATAAGACCGATCCATTTTTCAAACAACCACTCAACGCTACACAAATAAATACTTTCGGCAATGATGCCTCAGATTTGGCTATTTTTAGAGTTTTGATAAAGGTTTATACAGAGGACAGGAAATATTTTACCAGATGATGAGAATGAAATTAAATTCTGAATAACTTAAATATGATTAATAACTTAAATACAACATCTAAAGAAAAATAAGTGTCTGTAAATCAAAATGCCACCTTTTTAAAATGTTTATGTACAGCAATTTCCCATGTTTCTGTCTGCCAATATATATGCTGATAGAAGTGACTTGTCATATCTGTCAAAAGCATTTATCAAATTGCATTAAATGCTATGTGAGGGTATCATCTGTAATTGGTTATAATGCTAAATGGCTGTATTATGTTTAGTGCAATGATGCCACTTGCTGGACAACATTGGTTTAGAAACTATCCTCCATGTGACGACTATATTACTATACAAGGCCAAGCGTTGCACTTTTGACATAAGTTTTGTTTCTGTATATTTACATGTTTAATGACAATCTGATGTAAAAAGCTAAATTGTTTCAACACTTTCATGCAGGTATGATCACTAAAACTATGTATAATAATTGTGAGCCTCTCAGTATCTCTCATAAAGACATCGGCGCTTGTCAATTACAGAATAAGTTCACATATGAGGCTTTAGCAGTCTGAATTTAATCGTGGGAAAAACAGCTAGACAGGTTTTCCTGCTGAGCTGCAGTCAGGAAATGGAAACAAAAACAGGGTATTTTTTTATTTGAATAACTTTGACTCTTTGAAACAAAAAAATGCATTTTGGGGATTGTGTCCCACCATCTTTTACATCAGAGACCAATAACTCTTTAAATGCACATAGGGGCATGTGGGTATGTTTTAAACCCTATTTAAAAATGTTTAACTGAACATGAAAAATCCACTTATTTAAATATATATTTTAGGGACCTTTGGGTTTCTGGTCAAAGTGTTTGGACAGGGGTTGTCCGAGTGGGTTTGTAACCTCTGTGTTTCTAAAGATCCAAGTAAAGTCAGGGCCTCATGTCCCACCTGCCAGTCTGGGGATCACTAAATGCAACCTAGATCAAAATATGTACCTGATATGCAACTGAATGACTAAAACACTCAATTTTAACAAAGTGGAGGAGGTACACGTTTTGGGGATTTTGTTTGACAAAACCTTCTCAACACCAGTGGCGGGCCGTGGATTTGACAACTACGCCTGCTGTCTGTTTAGTTTAACAGCTGATGGCGGTGCAAAAAGGGGGAAACTTACCAGATGATGTTCATTAAAGACAAAGTCCATCCGCTCTCCTTAAAAAAAAGTTCAGCAACGCTGTTGTACAGTTTATCGGTGCGCTTCAGTTCCAGAGTGTGTACTGACACACTGACCAATCACAGCGCACGTTAATGGTCACGCGGGCAACACACGTTCCATAACGCTAGCAGGCATCTCCATGTAGTTTAACAAACTCTCGATTCCACAGAGAATCAGAGGTGAAATGTGATTGTGAGCAGACCCTTAAGCAGCCGCACATGCGCACTGTTGCTGCGGCCTGCTATTGCCGTGCTGCAGGCAGCAGCAACAGAGGAACACAGGAACACAGGAGCTGCAATGAGAAAATGAGCTAATAGGGAAAAAATAATTATAATACATGGTGGATTTGTTAATTAAATTATAAAATAGATATAACTTAAATATTTAAAAAAAAAATATATATATATATATATATATATATAAAGATTATAAAATGTTTTAATTTCAATGTAAACTTTGTGATTCTGTTTAGGCCAGCAGAGTAGGCTTAGCAGGCCCTGATGGCCCACCACTGCTCAACACATGGTCCCCTCAGTATGTTCAGGAGCTTTCGGTTGTAGTACCCAATCTTCCCCAGCAGGCGGAGTCACCCAGTTGTCATGGAATTATAGACATGCACTTTTATCTTTTAACTTAAAAACTGAGATTGAAAGTTCATCATTGATGCTGTAAATAGTAGAAATAGTGTGTCTCATCACAAGTTATTCCATTTATCAGTGTAATTTCCTCTGCTGTCAATATTGATACCTCTTTCCCATCACTTGTTGCACTCAGACTGTATATAAGAAGGGTTGCACTCTATGCCTCTCAACATGTCTGGATCACAGTATGCATGCAAAGGGAGAGAGGTAAAAACTGTTTTAAATATTATCTGGGTTCCGACCTGCATTCCCTGAAAAGCAATTTTTTTATGCAAAAAAATCAACTGGTTTCCACCCTGCTGGATGTGATTTGAATGGATTTTTTTCTTCTTCCAGGGAGTCATTCAAATAATCAAGTAATTTATATCAATGCACGCAGGGTCATACTGGGAGAAACATGTCACCTGTCTGCATTAGTAAAGACGGAGTGAGTTTTAGGAGCAGTCAGTCTTGTTGGATGAACTTGCTAAATGTGTAGCGCTGATCTAAACTTTTTCCCACAATGCTTAGCGAGGGAAGGAGGGTCACTTTCTAAACACCCTCCTCCGGTTCCCCTCCATTACTTCTCATGAGTGCACTTGTTCTTCCCGAGGCATCCTCACTGTCTCTCCTTTTTAGTGAAACTTGTTGAAAGACATTTATTCCCCTCAATTCCTGTCTCGCCTTTGCCCTGGAAATAAACAGAAAGTTGTCTCTTGCGCACTGCCGCCGCTTGGTTTCAACACCGGGTAAGAGGAAACTTGTTGGGTTGTTTAATTGTTCTTGTCAGCAGTTGAATTAACAGGGCGGACGTGACAAACAAGTTGATACACGGCCATTGGGTGACTTTCACGTTAAAACGGGATGTTAGTGTACATACTGTTGACGTCAGTTGGTTAACGTTAGCTAACGCTCGCTACCATGGTGTTCCTAAAGTTCCAAAAACAAAAAATATATATAATCTGGATAATTTACACAATTTTCTTCTTGTAACCTAGCTGTTAAGTGTTAATTTTTAGCTCGAACAGTTGAATTGAGTCAGTAATTTGACGTTGGTGTCGGTGTGAGCTGGTCAGTATTAACGCTAGCCAAAGTAGCGTCGCTATGACGTCACATCTCCATTTGGTTGGGATACTTGTTTGTTTTTTAGAAATAATTAACAGCTTGGCAGATTTGACCCAAATGAGACTGATGTGGTTTTTACGATGTGCTTTAAGGGGAACTATTAAGAGCCCCGTCATTGTTTTTCATTTGGAGTAACGTTAATTGAAAGTTAAATAATGTATGAACGCGGATTGGTATGAAAAGAGGCCATTAAAACATACGATTCCACAAAGAAATAGAGCGTCATGAAATAACCGTTAGTAAGCATATAACCATAATAAATATTAAAATGAATTCTTGAGTATTCAAACTGCTCCTTGCAGCCATTGGTTTCCATTATGTTCTGTACAATATGGCAGCAACATTTTAGGGTCCTGTAATCCATCACAGTGAACCTCAAGTCCTTATGGCAACATTACATGTATAATATGGAATGTTTATTTATTTGTTAGCAGGTGTTGCAGAGCAGGCTGTTCAAATTAATCTGAATCCATGTATAATAAGTGTGAATCAAGTTTAAAGAGTTTACAATGATGGTTATACTGGAAATTAACTTAACCAATGGCTGCAAGAGACTGTAAGAAAAATCCAACCAACAATGTATAGCGATTATTTGAAAATGCTCATAAAAAATGGACAGCCAACATGAATCATAAAGAGCTCACATTTGATATTGACCAGGATCTTACATGAGGGTTAAAGCCCCTGATGCTGACCAATCATTAAAGGGACTTCATTTTCAGACCAATACGTTCACAGTAAGGAAGTGCTGCATTACCCGGGACTCACGCAGCATTGCATGCACACATATGTCCCTCTCTGTAAGGGAAGGATTCACCACCTTCACTGACAGAAAAACACTGGTGTGCATTTACAGCACATTAGTGTGCTAAAGATATAAACACAGACAGTATCCAGAAGTTAATAATTAAACTGTGTGACAAGGCAGGTGGATGTGAAGGCAACATGGAATACAAGCAAGACCTGTTGTCTTTGAGGGAAGATTTCTGTTTTTTTTTCCAATTCAGCCTCTGTTATGACTTGAAACAAATTCAGTCTTGAGGGTTTATTAAGAACAAGGGCAACACGGATCACTAGTTTCTGTGTATCGGTCAGCTTTTATGGCCTCCTCGGGCTAATGGGTATAGTTTCACAGCTATTAATTGCTCATTGCCTAGTTTCACTTTTACTTGTCAAGGCAGAACATCAGCCACTCATTTGTTTCACGGTCTTGTTGTGGCGTTGAAGTGATTAGGGCCCATGTCTTTCGAAGTGACATTTCTTTCCACAAACGCAGTCTCTCTCTCCCCCCCCCCCACCCCCACCCCCTCTCTCCCTCTCCTGTCTCTCTGTCCTCTGCAGGATACTTGGCAGACTTGCTGGTCTTGTTTTGTCTCTCTCAGGGAATGACCTGTATTTCATGCTGCTCTGTTTCCGTTCCGCCCAGTGTGGGTGAATCACTTTAGGTGTGGTTGTCACTCACAACAAGGGGCTGAATAATTATAGAACCACAATATGGCTAATAACACACCAGGGGGCTTTGAAACGAGTGTTTTAAAGAAAGTAATGTAATCCAAGTACCATGGGGAAAAAGTGCTTCAGCAAGTGGTGCTGTAAAGTTTTGTGTTAGTTTGTATGCTGAGGACATTCGTAGATCTTAAATGTGCCATATGGTAAGAAATGATGTATATCGGAAATACTTTTTAACATGATCGGTTAAGTCCAAAGCACAGTTGTTGCTATTACTATCCCAGAAGATAGAAGCAGAAAAGACTAGTAATGGCAAATATCACGTGATTCTGTCAGATTATTGTAATAGAAACTGGGACATTGTGATTCTCCTCCATGACTTTGTTTTCAGGACACAACAAGAAATGGTTGATCAGCAGGTACAGCAGGTAGAGTTGTGAGATTCGAGGCTAGACGAGGGCTGCAAACAACAATTGTGTTTTTGTTTTTTTTTACAAATAAATATTATATGTTCATTTAATCTGTGAAATTGCAGTATTGAACACATCCTCACACTTGTGACTCTGACAGCATTGTCTGGCATATGCTAAAATTCACGGCATGGCCTTGTGGATGGCAAAGTTGGTCTTTCACCATTCCACCATTTTCACCAGACTGATATATATCAACTTATTAGTTGAAACGTTTGTTCTGTCATTCATAGGGGTCCCTTGACCTTTCACCGTCTGGTCTGGTCAGATGGTTTATGACTAAATATCTTAGTGCTATTTCCCATTAGCATCAGCTGTACTTGTTTAGTGCTAATTTTAGCTAGCTGACCTAAGCTTTAGCTAGGGCCTAAACTCTTGACTGTGTTGTTGCTTGATAAATGACTTAAGCAGTTTATCTAATATCACAATTGTAAGGATCTGTTCTGTAGTTGATGGATGGAGACAAATCGTGGAATTTTGGCAGAATATTTGAATATAAATTTGCACATCTTGACTCAACCTTCTCCATAGTTTTTTCTTTGGGGGTTCAACAAAAAAAGATAGATATGAAGTCTTACACAATCAATCTACTGATGTGACAATGGCATCTACATTATATCACAGCCCACATCACACATAACAAATGAACAAATAAAGTTTGTATTTATCTTAAAGACGCCCGCCTATAGCAGCATATAAAGCCGTCATGAATATGAGCTGCTATAAGCCTCTCTAAGCCGTGTGCTTCAAACAGTGATATTGTCGTCTCTGCTCTTGTCTGTTTGTGTCAAACAAGCGAGCCAGAGGCGAGCAGAAAAGCTCCTGTGTCCGTTTCTGTCACAACTCCTTTAGTCAAACAGTAATGTGTAAGTTTGAGGTGTGTCTGACTTTAAACAAATGCTGCTCCAATTGGAGGGCAGTTTGTATTGTAGATGGGGAAAAAGTGGTCATCTTACAGAAATTGTGGTTGTATTTTGTATTTTTTTTTACATTGTTCTAGTTCATTTGTCCAGTATGATTTATTTTTGCATCCACATTACCACCCATGTTATAGAGTCGTCTTCTTTCTGTCTGGTTGGCCACAAGCTTTGCTACTGCTGCCTTTGGATCAGGTAGAGGCCTTTTGTATAAAACACTGGATCAGTCTCAATGGTCCTCAAGGGCCCATGAACATGTGCACACATATAGACATAGCCAGCAGGGTCACTGAGGGCCACTGTTCTAAAACCAGGACACGCACTGCTTTCTGTCAGAGTTGGCACCAAATTCAATCCGACTGTTCAATGTCGGATCTTTTTCTCCATTCTTATCTCTCATTTTTAGTCGCAGGTTTTTCTTCCTCTTTTTTTTTTGTGTTTTCCAGTGTCACAAGGAAACTGTGGAACACTGAAAATAATAAACAGAAGTCTATAGATGTGAACAAAGTGAGTCATTCCTGGTCACAGACGTAGAGATGATTGTCATTTAAAGTCATTCAAGAGCAGAAATGAGAAACTTAGAAAGATGGATTTGAAAGCACGTAACAGTCAGTATTATTATTATTATGGCAACTGTTAGAATTGTCCCACCCCGTTCTGCAGAGATGTGTAGCTCATTGACGTACATGTCATGTAATGTCATAGGGTCATAGGAATGCTTAAGTATTGATCCATGTATGTGCAAACAGCAACTGCACCTGTGTCACTGTAATGAATCATGTCATTTGCAGCACAGCTCTGTTCTTTCTCCTATTTCACTATTTGTGTTGTTGTGTCTTTGCCTGAGAGCTCGTATGACATGAGTTACAGTTTGCCAAACCAGTTCCCTCTCCACAGAACTAGATTAGTGGTTGTTTGGATTCAGCACCACGAAAATGCACTCTCTATCTACAGTCCTTTTTCTGTTTTCTATAACCTGTCTGTGTGAGGGCTTATGAGTCAATCACGTGCTTTCAGAAACAAATGATGTTAATTTGCATTTTTTGTTGAGTAATAACTTCTTAATCCTTGAAATGCTCATTGCTTTTAATGTGGAGCTGGCCAATTGTCTATTCATTGACTTTCGGGGTTATTTTATTGTGGTGATTTAAACATATTGTGTTCATGTTGTACAAAACTCTTTTCAAAAATAATTATTAAATTAAAATTAGTCCAGTCTTAGTCTTGTCTGATGTGTTGCATAATTGTGGAGCACAATTTATTTCTTTGAAAATTCAGTGTGTGATTTTACATACATAACCAGGTGGAAGACGATATCAGTTTTCTGACTTTTTATGACGTGAACTGGACACAAATGGAAAAACCCATTGATACAAGTATGTGTCCTACTTTTAGTCTCACACAGTAGTAGACTTTTGGCCTCTGTTACTCACAGTCTACTTTTCTCTCTTCAGCGTTTCTCCCCCAGCCTCCCATGGCCTTCCCGCCTGCATCCTCAGTCCAGGCATGACCGTCACCCCTAAAAAACACAGAGTTCAGCCTGGTGCCTCCTCTTTCAACAACACAAGTCCCAGGTTGGTGAACATGAATGTTAAGAACTCATTTCCATCGTGTACCTTTTTGTGTCTTTGGCCACATTCACAAAACAGGCAGGCAGTGCCCTAATTTTGCTCCTGATACAGATTTTATTTCAGCTGCTGACTCTTAACGACAAAATAAACATTTGCAAGTTTTTCCGGGTTCTTTATCAACTTGATAGAGATAAGCGTTACAAAACCTGATTCGGAGTCACGCGATGGCCAACATTCCAAGTCTGATGGAAGCGCCAACACTGAATTGAATTGAAATGAACACTAACAAGATGTGTGTGTGTGTGTGTGGGGGGGGGGTCTTTTTTTTGTGTGTGTGTGTGTGTGTGTGTGTGTGTGTGTGTGTTTGCATGCAGTTTTGTGCGCTGACATCACTTTTACCGGTGGAGCTTTATCTCGTTACTTGCTAACTAGATCCAGTCCCGTGCAGATGGATGAGGTCGAAGGCCTCCGGTTGAAGCTCATCTCTGAGGACTCTGTGTCGCTGGCTTCCTCTTTGGCTGAGCCAATCAACCTAGAAGGTCAGTGGGTCTCTGTCAGCAGGATGAGAAGCTGCTGAAAGCTCCCTGTACCTTTTTGGCACAACAACACACAGACTTGGACATTACACAAAAAAGCGTATTACCCCAAAACGACACAAACGGTTATTTGTAAGAATACATACTTCCTGTGCATATTTTTGATCTGGGATTTAACAAATGACATCTTGCCGGGGAACCTTTCAAAATAAGAAGAAGGTTTTTATAAATGATAAGATAGTAACTAATAGAGCTGATTATTTCATTATATGTTTGTCAACAATGGACAGAAAGAAAGATCAGTGCGTAATTTATAATGACAGTGGCTACAGTTACTTATTTTTGTTGAATTGAACCTTCCCCTTTTTTAATGGAACAATATGACATGACTAAAACCTGGCACCATTTTAAAATACTTTTTTTTTTTTTTTAAATGGCCCGTACATGACTACTAATGATTCACTGAGAGATATAGCTACATGACCACAAAGCACAAGTCCAAGTGTGAATTTCTATGCGTCATCCAGATTCCCATTATGCTCTGCTGCGAGGAGAGCTGGAGTCCGACCAGCAGAACCTGGAGGCGGAGTCGTGGGGCGTGTCTGTGGACCAGCACTACCTGAGGGCCCTGACCAAAGAGGCTGTTAAGAGACAGGAAGTCATCTACGGTAGGCTCAACCAGCGAAGTCTGGAAATGGATAATCCCCAAAATATTTTTCAGAAATCAAATATTTGATCTTATAAAGTGTTTGTATATTCAGACAGAACTTTCTCATGTCAATCTCAGGTTAAGAAGAGTAATCTTTGGTCACTGATCGTATCAACATAGTAATTACACTGTTCAATCTGAGATGACGGTGTCTATAATTATGTTGATTTATGCTGTCTTTACACGGAGAACCTTTTGAAGGTTAACAGTTCAACTATGATAATAAGTATAATGACGCCAGTAATTAGGAATAACATTTACAGCTTAAACCTGGTGTGACCTACTTGTATTTACTTACAAGACTTTGTTTGCTTTCGTTGTTATGCAAGGCGCTTACAATCACTTTCACCCACGCACATTTTACTGTACGTTTCAGGCACTCAATCTCAATTTGTTAATCAAGACATCTCTTATCAATTTCCTAGAGTTGATCCAGACGGAGAAGCACCATGTGCGCACCTTAAAAATCCTTCTCCATGTCTACATTCACGAGTTGAAGCAGTCTTCGCTGATAGAGGAGGCCAGGCTTGAGAGGCTCTTCCCTGGGTTGGAAGACCTGCTCATGCTCCACCAGCACTTCCTTGACTGCCTCAAAGTGCGCAAACACCAAAGTCAGGAGGAAGAAAGCCCACACAACTACCAGATCACACAGCTGGGAGATATTCTCATCTCTCAGGTAGGGTCGAGTCATTTTCTTTTTAACCACAGCTAGCTTTTGTGTAAGTCATTGTAGTCCATCTATTAAATTGATCTCCTTAAATCCGGGGTTCTCAAACTCTTTGGGGCCAGAGACCCTTTACTTAACACTGATTAAGCACAAGCTTGCTACCATTTGTACTCTTAGGTGCCATTGGAACTATTTATACTCTTTCCAACCTAAATACTTCAGACCTATTTCATAATGATACACAAAAACACATTTACATTTGAATCATATCAAGATCAAATGAAATAATCCTTTATTAGTCCCAAAACAGGTACATTTGCAATGTTATTGAATGTTAATACCACTTATACATATTTAAACCAAGATTTTGTGTTTCAATTAATTGAGATTGACTGGCATGGTCATAATAAATTCTGATATTTAAGCATGGCCGTCGAGTTGAAGTGCTTCAACTTAAAAATAATAAACGTATTTCTTTGTGTCACAATCAAAGTCTTTCGATAATGGACATAATGGACCCAAAATGCGTATTAGTTCAAATGCTCCCCATCTGTAAGTATGCACTTTTTAAGTACAATTTTATAATTTCTAGCAAATTATTTTGCGGACCCCTTGACCGAGTGCCATGGACCCCACTTTGAGAATCACTGTCTTAAATGTATGTGTTTCATCAAAGAGAGTCTTATTAAAAAGTGTAAGCTGGATTTGGAGGAAATGTTCCTGTGGTACAGTATGATTTACAAACATGCAAAGTTGTAGAGTACAAGAAATAGTTCTTCCTTCTTGAAATGGTCATTATTTACTCACCTTCAGGTCAAATTGCCTGTAAGTTTGTATCTCAACATAAAACAGCGAGTTAGGTTCTTTTCCATTTAAATCTTCTCCAAAACAACTGGTGACCGTTGGAAGCTATTCTTCAGAGTTCCAGAAAGGATCAAAAGGATCATGAATTCACAGTACAGATTGCTCAACATTATCCAGATGTTCTTAAGACAACATTTAGTATTATTCCCAAATACACTACATTGGCAATATTTTCATATTTGGGGTTCCTTTTTACATTTTGAAAATAAGATGCACATAAGTTGCTACCAGTGCCCTCGGTTGCTTTGTGCCTGTTGTTGTTACAGTCCAGTATGCAGCACTGACATGAATATCGTGACACACAGAAGAACAGCTTTCTACAAGCTTCGTGGCGTTGTTTGTGTATGTTGCATTTGGTGTTTCGCCATACAGCCACGATACCCTTGGTTCATGTCTGGTTTGGGGTCTTTGCGCTCAACTTCTCTCTTTCCTCCATTATTCCCTCTCCCAAAATAAAGGGAACCTTGACATTTTCAGTCATAAGGTGGCAGTTGAAACATTGTTACTACTAAATACACATTAAATGTTTTTTCCCCCCCTTTTTGTATTAGTTTTCAGGTGCACTGGGAGAAAGAATGATGGGGTATTACAGTCAATTCTGCGGTAATCACAGTGAAGCCATCAGTCTCTACAAAGAGCAGCTGCAGAATAACAAGAAACTGCAGCTCCTTATGAGGGTGAGTAATCTTTACTAATTACTCAGTTTATGTATATGGATGTTGTTACAGTATAAATGCACTGGAATTGTCAAAACAAGACATTTAAGTGAATGTGTTGCATGCCTGCAGCATCAGAAGCAGTATCTTTGTGACTGAACTTTTCACAAGCAACAGTTATGACGTTCTGCAAAGAATGTTGCAGCGAAGAAAAATATTTGTAGTCTGTAATGTTTAACCTAAGACAGTTTTCTGTTGAGAGGTTGATGGCAGGAATGATGCAAGTCTTAAAGAACAACGCTTTTCTTTTTTTTAACAGAAAATAGGTCAGCTCCCCCTTGTGCGACGGTTGGGAATCCCTGAGTGTTTTCTCTTGGTGACTCAACGCATCACAAAATATCCCGTCCTGGTGGAGCGAATAATCGAGAACACTGAAGGTATCATCTCATCACTTACAGGGATCTCAACAAGTTGTTGTTATAGTCAATGTTCAGCCTTTGACAAACTGAAATCCAATTGGCTATCTTCTTTAGCAACGCAAATGCTGACTAGAATAGTGCCATGTATATAATGTGATCATCTATACATAAAGACTGGTCTATTGATATATTTTACGCTCCTTTCAGCGGACACAGACGAGTACAAGTCTCTGGTGCAGGGTTTGGCGCTGATCAAAGACACCATCTCGCAGGTGAACGATCAGGTCCGTGAACACGAGAAAGCCACTCGTCAGAGAGAGATCGCCCTTCGTCTGGAGCCAAAATCTCAAGGCCGGCTGAAGGACGGCCGGCTGCTCCGCAGGGAGGATCTGATCCAGGGAAACAGGACACTGATCCATGAAGGCACCTTCACCTGGAAGTCCTCCGGGAAACAAAAAGGTTTGTGGCACTGTTTGTTTGCAGCTCTGTCAATAACCATTGTTCACAGCTACTGTAGGTAGGTAGGTAGGTGGGTGGGTGCAGTGGTGTATAAAGTACCCAAAAGCCGTACTTGAGTAAAAGTAAAGATACCTTACTGGAAAATTACTCCAGTAAAAGTAAAAGTCACCTATTAAAATACTACTTGAGTAAAAGTCTTAAAGTATCTGATATTTTCTGTACTTAAGTATCAAAAGTATTTTTCTGATATAAAATGTACTTAAGTATTGAAAGTAAAAGTACAAGTACATGCTTTTAATAAAAAAGCAATGGGTCAGAGTTTTGAGAATTATGAAGTTTATTCTTTTAAGTGCTGTGGTCACCGTGACCAAGGACCAGGAGTTGTGTTGATACAATAACTGGGTTGGCTGTGATCCATCCACATATATTATGTACAACATAATATATTGTACCTAAGTATACTTTTGCATCTACTATGAACTTATCATCATAATTCTCCAAAAAGCAATATGACACTATGAAGGAGTTGTAACAGTGTGGTTATAAGTATGCTCATTCCGCCCGCCGTGGGTCTCTTGGTACCGGTCTGTGGGTCTCTTGGTACCGGTCTGTGGGTCTCTTGGTACCGGTCTGTGGGTCTCTTGGTACCGGTCTGTGGGTCTCTTGGTACCGGGCCACAGAAAGAATGAATGAAACATTTCAATTAAATAAAAAAAAAATCAAGGCCGGAAAGATGTTTTATTGTGAAAAATGACCGCATACATCCGTCTGTGGTAACCTCAGACGGAATCTCTTGACACATGTCAAGATGTTACGTTACTCTAAAAATGAAACGTAAGTCTGTTACAACTCTGTCGGTGATCTGGAAACCAAGGCAGAGTATCCTGAGATCGCCAAAAAAGCATGAAAACCTGCTTCCATTTCAACATCCTGTCTTTGTGCAGCGCGTTATAAGTTAAGCAGTAGACTGGACTAAAGGTTTAGTTAGCAGTAGAGTCAGTAGACTGGACTAAAGGTTTAGTTAGCAGTAGAGTCAGTAGACTGGACTAAAGGTTTAGTTAGGAGTAGAGTCAGTAGACTGGACTAAAGGTTTAGTTAGGAGTAGAGTCAGTAGACTGGACTAAAGGTTTAGTTAGGAGTAGAGTCAGTAGACTGGACTAAAGGTTTAGTTAGCAGTAGAGTCAGTAGACTGGACATAACGAACACACACGTCAGGTGTCGTTGTCTCCCGTCTCTCCGAGGTCGGACCCGGTCCGTGAAAATATTGTCTTCACGTTACCGGTCTGTGGCGCATAAAGGTTTGGGAGCGCTGGACTAGAGGATGCAGAGGGAAAATGCAAAACATTGTGATTCGCAAAACCTGCTTGGTGGAGTCTGTGTTCCACCACAGTCCCCGATGTTTTTTTTTTTTTCTAAAGATAGATTTGATTTTGTAGCGAGTAACGAAGGTTTCAGGAGAAATGTATCGGAGTAAAAGTATCATTTTTCTTTGCAAAATGTAGTGAAGTAAAAGTAAAAGTAAACAGAAATATAAATAGTAAAGTAGAGTACAGATATCCCCAAAAACTACTTAAGTACAGTAACGAAGTATTTCTACTTCGTTACTATACACCACTGGGTGGGTGGGTGGGTGTCCTTAATGAAAGCTGGCAATGTAGTGAGACTGATGATCACTTTGGTTTTCCTGCACTGCAAGGGAATACATCTTCAATGAAAGTATCTTTTCATACGCTAATGTAGCAGAACAAGACAAAGTTAATAACTCTGCATATTAACCTCGACAAGGAACACAAGTCTATCACGCAATACATCTATCTGCACTCTTTATGGTTCTCTACTCATTCAGGTTCTTCCTTAAATGTCACTTTTATTTTACATGAGAAAAAAACCTTTACACACTTTCAGCTACTCTTTCACGTTGCCTTATTGTTGTCACCAAAGGTGCGTGAGTGTGCTCACTGTTCTGATTTTGGTGACCTTTTTAAAGGGATGGTGCATCAAGTGACTGACACCGCAGTATTATCGGGGTGTGTGTTTTAATATGAGGTTTAACTTTGCGGCATATGGCGTTTGTGAAAGTCGACAGATTAAAGAACCAGTACAGCAGCATATGTTTACGTCATCTCAAAGCATCATAGATTAAAAGTCACATACCAGGTAGACGTGTCTTGAGTCAGTCTTCCCTGGCAACTTGAGTCAAAACCTCAAGCAATTGTTTTGATGCTGAGCGACATTTGTGTCTCTTCAGAAATTCATGCTGTGCTGCTGTCAGACGTGCTCCTCCTCTTACAAGAGAAAGATCAGAAGCTTGTGTTTGCTGCTGTGGTGAGTTCTAGCCAAACATTAATGGATGTTAACTGTATCATGTATCCATTCTGATTTTATACTGTTGTTCTACATATTATTTGCAATATTAAGTCTAAGACACAGACTACTTTTATTTCAATCAATTCATCAAGATGCATCATATCTTACATGATATGTCATAATCCAGGACTGATTGTGATGATTACTTGAATACTAATAATAACTCCTGCTGTATTATGGTGGCTCATACAGGATAGCAAACCACCGGTGATCGCCCTTGAGAAGCTAATAGTTAGGGAGGTGGCTCATGAGGACAAAGCCATGTACCTTATCTCTGAATGCACCACTAGCACGCCGGAGATGTACGAGATCCACACGCGCTCCAGGGAGGAATGCATCACATGGACGGCGCTGATACGAGAAGCTGTGAACTGGTAAGCTGATGACTTTCAGGAAAAGAGTTTTTATTGGGAAGTGCATCTCAATATGTTTTGATTACAACTCTATAAATGTTTTATTCGAATAGTTGCATCCGCCCGTGTTAATGGCATCGATAACTGATCATAGCTAAAAAACTGAAATGTGACTGAATAAGAGCATCATAATAAAAATTAAAAAAAAATCACTATTACATTTCATGCCCATTAGATCATGATGTATGGCTTGAATGTGACACAAATGAAAATCTCAGAGTTTTTTAAAGTGAGAACATAGATATGATCAAATGTCACGGCAATTTGCCCATTATGTCTTCAAACTTTATAAAAAATCTGTCGGTTATTTTTATTTTTTAGATGCATTTTCATAAATATGGATAAAAAATGATTATCTTATTTCTACTTGTTGAGATGCCCTTTCCACCCTTAAATATACCATATCATGAGATAATAAAAAAATCCAAAAGCACAATAAAGAGAACATTCTTATATGGAAAAATTATATAAAAAAAATAAAAGATATAACGTCAAATGTCTATGTGATTCAGCTATCCAGAGGAGGAGCTGTACCTTGAACTGACTGCTACACTGCAACAATTTCAAGGTACTCTTTCTGACAGAAGAATCTATAATGTGATTATGGGAGGAGGTTTCTCAGCTATGCCACGCATTCAGTCAATTATCTTTCCCACCAAAGAAATGTCCAGGTGGTGCTGAAAGCTTCTGTCCACGCATGCTTAGCAAACGGCTCACTAGTGTGCTGAGTTTTGCCGAGAATCCAAGGCAAGTCATTTTCACACGGAGCTATACTTAAAGGCATTAAGGGTCCTGTGAAACAACCTTTTGTAATTCTGTGGTTCAGTATTCCTCTGTAGATAGAGGTACTGGTTTTTACTTTTTTATTTTGGGAAAGGTTGGATTGTGTATCATATTGTTTGGTTTTACATAAAGGAAAAGAAGAGGTTGTCCGCACACACAAATTTGAAGGAGAGATTGCTCCACCTGAAGAGGACTCTGCAGGTTAAAATGTTGCATCATTACATTTTTGGGGGAGTTTACAGTATGCGTACGTCTTTTTTGCAGACTGTTTTTGTCTTGTTCTTTTGTTTAGATCTTTATAAATGCCATGACATTAATAATGTATGATTTGTCAGTGAAAGAAAATTGCTACTTTACAGAAAGAGACCATGGTCGTGTTGATATTCAAAATATGAAGAAAATAAATATGAAGAACATATATACTAAGTGTGTGTGTATGTATGTATGTATGTGTATATATATATATATATATATATATATATATATATATATATATATTTTTTTTTTATTAGTCATTTGAAGATAATTAAAATATCGCCATAACGTACCTGTTTATTCTTCCAGTGCTCCACAGGAGGGAACGCCGTATCCAATCAATTTATTACCTTTCTACTGCATCTATGAGACAAACATGTTTCTTATTTTATGCTGTTACTCTTTAGAAAATCTAAAGATGAGGGATGAGTTGATAATCCAGAATCTGACTGAGAAGCAGCAGATCTTTGCTGCTCTCTACGAGACCATTACGGAGCAGGAAACCCCGCACAAAGGGCTGCTGCTCCGAGGTGACGCCACTGACCTCCAGCAGGGGACGACACTGCTCACAGGAGCCATCAATGAGGGTAAGAGCTCAGTTTTTACTCAAAAGTTAGCCTCAGTTTTGTGAAGCCTTATTCATTATAGTTGTAATAATGAGGCGGTAGTCAGTATTTACTTTGGAATCGGCTAGCTATGAAAACATTGTCATGCCATAACAGAGTCCGTATTTGAATTCTGGAGATATGCACAGAAGTAAAGGTGAAATATACTTAAGTCGTGAGTCAGCACTGATGTCTTTTGAGGAGGAGATCTTTGAGTTGTCCTTTTGTCCGCAGTGGAAAACCTGCAGAGCCTGCTCATCACAAGGATAAAAGACCCAAACCTTCTTATGGAAGAGAGTAAGACGCAGGAGGGGCGGCTCTGGACAGCCGAGACCTTTGGAATGGCTGATGGTAACCCTCCTGAAAGTGTGTGTGTGTGTGTGTGTGTGTGTGTGTGTGTGTGTGTGTGTGTGTGTGTGTGTGTGTGTGTGAGTGTGTGTGTGTGTGTGTGTGTGTGAGTGTGTGTGTGTGAGACATGATCTATAGCAAGACATTCTGACATGAGTTTTAATAGAGGTAATCAGGGAATTTGAGAAAAAAACTCGTGAAAAAAACTTGTGCATCGGGTATTACAAATCAGGTTTACATGCAGTATGGGTACCCGGGTGTGTTTTAAACATTCTTTGCATTAGTTATACTCTAAGCCTAATAATCCATCAGAAATTGGATAACTCCACTCATATTGAATATGTGAAAGTTATTGACTTTGGATGTGTACGATTTTTATTTTGTCAGATGGAGATGCAGCTGGCAGCGAGGGCAGTCACACCACTACTGACCCTCAGCTCCAGGAAAGTTACAGCTCTGAGGGCCAGCAACAGTCTGTGAGTGAGACGGATGTAAAGAATCTAAACCTTACTTCCATCCGGTGATAAAACATCAGGTATTTACATTGCTTGTGCTATTTTGCTTCAAGGCTGATGACTACACACAGACACCAAACTGCAATGTCACCTCCAGTCATTTTGATGAGGCAGAGGTAACCCTTCCCATACTTTATTTTATAAATTGTTTACTTTAAAAAAAAAAAAATCTCTTTTCATTAATATAGAAATGTTCTTTTGGTGTGCATTGTTATTTTTCTCTGTAGGTGTGTGACAGGGTGATACTGCTCGCACAGAGGCTGTACAGCTTAGAAGTAAGTAAATGCTCTTAATATATATTGTATTCAGCAGGCACCAAGTTTGTCAGAATTGGTGTTAATTTCTTACTTTTGGCTGTATTTGTGAAACAAATGATGTGCTTTATGAAAAGAACGCCATTTCGACCACAATAACAAATTGTGTGCTTTCCTATGTTAGATTCCATATGTTTCACATTCATGTTTATATTCAATTCTTCAACGTGCAGGCAATAATCGCCCAGCAGGACAGCCAGATTGAGCTGCAGCACGCTTTTCAGAACAAGAGCAGGCAGCCCGCTCGTCATTACAGCAGTGTGCTGCTGGAGCAGGAGAAGCAGCGCAACTCTGAGAAGCAGAAGGAGAAGCTGGCCAACTTGCACAAGCTGCAGGCCCAGCATCGAGAGGAGCAGCAGCGCTGGGAGAAGGAGAAGGAGCAGCAGGGGATGCAGATCGAGACTCTAGAGGCTCGGCTGGAACAGAGGGAGGTGGACTGTCGAGAGTGGGAGGAGAAGCTCAATGCAGAGAAGGCTGAGCTGGAGAGCCTGAAGCAAAGCTATCAGCAGGACCTGGAGAGGCTGAGGGAGTCCACACAATCAGTAGACCGGGACAAGGAGCGTCTAAACCAGGAGCGGGAGCGTCTCGAGCAGATGCAGGAGAAAATAAAGAAGTTCTACCCAGGAAACTATGATGATCCTGCACAAGTGAGGAATAGGGCGAGAATCTGATTAATTGTTGTTTATCAACAAATTGGTGTGTTCATTTGTGTGTTCATTTGTCCAAAGCATAATCTAGTCAAGAAACATGAAAACATGAAGTCAGGAAAGTTTATGTAACACTGATGGTTTAAATCTTATGAAACAAATCAGTTAATCAGGAATAAATTGATCCTTAACAGAGTTTGAAAAAAATGCATCTCCTCTTTCTCTCTAGTACTGGAGTCTCTCCAGTCACCAGTCGTTCAGGGGAAGCATAGTGAACGGAGGTGGGACCTTGCCTTCAAAGCTCCACACAAGCTCCAACTCCTTGGAAACTCCTCCAAAGGTTCCACCGCGCAGGGAGAGCATGAGCCCCCTGCAGGTCAAGCCCGAGCTGCCGGTCCACCTGATCAGCACCACCAACCAGGTGCACAAATCTGCGTCCATGCAGCAGCAGATCCCGACCAAGCTGGCTGCTCTGGCCAAGGGAAAGGAGAAAGTCTCCAAGAAGAAGGGGTCCCACCAAAGAACGCACAGTGCAGGTCAGGACACAGCACAAGTGTTCATTTGAGTTTTAAATCTTTGTGTATGTTCTTAAGAGTTTTAAAACTGGTGTTATAGAGCATACAAGAGACTTCAGAAAGAAATCAGTTGATGTTTATTGTCTTCAGACAGGGAAACATTTGCGACGGCTGGACAGTGACCAAAACTGCTTAATTTAGGTATTGATTGGTTTGAAACATTTATCTGCAGCTGAACTTTTAGGACACATTGTTCATCAATAGTGGGCCAGTTGTTTGCGCCACACCAAGCAAAAGAGAAGCTTTAGAATTCCTTCAGAATAAAATGCCTTAAAGTTTTAGTTAGTGTGCCGACCTGCACG
Organism: Myoxocephalus aenaeus; assembly: GCA_038501785.1. Classification (NCBI taxonomy): domain Eukaryota; kingdom Metazoa; phylum Chordata; class Actinopteri; order Perciformes; family Cottidae; genus Myoxocephalus; species Myoxocephalus aenaeus. The sequence continues at coordinate 468,241 of JBAMJR010000329.1, forward strand.
TGGTACCAACACTGAGCCCAGCCCTGCTTCTCTACATCCAGCCTCCATAGACGTAAACCAGGTGCTGCCCATCCGAGTGACCGGGAAAGAAGGAGGCAGTCTGAGAGCCAAAAGTATCAGCAGGCCTCCAAGAATCTACCAGTCAGGTACAGACACTCTCACATAAATGTCTTCCTCCTCACACATAAAGACATCATCCCTTATAATAAGATCTGTTCCCACAAGTGATACCAACAATGTATTTGAATTGATGGTCTATTCAAAAGTCTTGAACACTCACTAACCCCTGTGGTGTTGTTTATGTGTGGAATAATTAACTCTGTAGAGGCGACTATTTTTACAGACAACTTGACAGCCTTCTTCATACATAAAGGTTATTGATCTGTTTTGATTAATTATAGTATTTTATCTAAGAGGTAAAACAAGTGTAAAATAAATAAACCTAAAAAAAAAAAACAGCAGCTGCACAAAAATTTAAATTGCAGCAGCTACTACTTTCTTTACCTTTTTTAGGTGGCGACATAAATGCGTCTATCTCTGCAAATGTATTATTCCTTTCTTTTCCTGCATGTGGTGCAGAGTGGCACGTGCACAGCTGGACTGAGCAGCTCCCTCTTGTGGAGAATCTGCAACATGCCAAATATGAGTGAAAAATATATTAAGTTCAGGTTAGTTTTATTTTCCACAGCGGTAGTTGCCGTTGGGAAGAGGGTGCAAGCGCATCTGTATTCTTTGACTGGATTTCCACTCGGAATCAATATTGGCAAAATAGAAGAAAGTTCAGGTTTATTGTCTTTTTTAAATATCTATCTGATTGCAGTAGTGTGAACAGAGTGTTGATTTCCATAAATCCCACTTGCATCAGAAGATCATCTATGCAGTACAGAGATGGCTTTTGCTGTAATTTTACCGGCACATACTGTAGCTCCATTATTTCTCTTTTAATTTTTTGTATTTATTAATGTATTCCCTTTCAGGAACCTTCAACCCACCAGGATCTGTCCACAGTGGGAAGATATCTGAGTCCTTCAGCACACACAAGAGGAGCAACGAGGCTCCACCACCACCGCCTCCTTTTCCTAATGACATTCTCGATGCGGTCAAAGAGAGGGTAACATTCCTTTAATCACAAACTAGAGACGGGAGTTTGGATGAGGACTTGTCCATCAAAAAGACTTTTACTTGGAAAGACGGATGGGGATGTTGAAAGACATTGCACATGACTTCATGACGTCCATGTGTGTCCAGCATGAAGAGGACAGTTACAGTTATGATATTTTATCACTGTAAACCAGCTGTTTGCGTTCAGATTAGCTAGACAGGAAGAAAAAAGAGTAACTAAATACTGATGGACATGATTTATAAATATATGTACATTTGTCTTAGAGGTTAAAAAAAAAAAGAAGGTAAAAAGCTCGACCGAAATGGACATTGGAAAATATACTATTTTAAATGAAGATGTTACAAGACCCTTTTTCCTGAAGACTTTGCCAGAGTTATTTTTTTTTTATCCTTTTTTAATTTAAATGGAAGTAGGTTGTCTTTAAGCATTAACACTCGTGTCTTAACTCTAATGCATTATTTTGTATTTAATGAATGATAAAGACGGAGTCTGTTTAAAGAATGGGGTGCCAAGCACGAACGTTTTATTTCAGAATGAATCGGATGATCGTGGATTTTGTGCTGTGGACCTGCTCCTCATTGTCTTGTAATCAAATCATCGATTAATATGGTATGTGGAAGAAAGAACATTTTGGCTGTGAAGTTATTGTTTGTAAATACTATCGGCTGTTTTGTGTTTCTGAGTGACATTACCTGTTTAAATAATGTTCCTGCATGATTTAACGTTTAACATTATGTTGATGATTGACCGCTGTCTCTTTTTGGTTCCATTTAAAATTTCATCCAAATCCCAACTAGTGGTCAGGGAATAAAAAGATGGTTGACTTGACAGCTTTGAGTTTTTTGTGGTTGAAGAAAATTTTAAATAGTTAAGTGACTCAAAACTTTAAGTAATGTTGAGGTGTATTCGGGTACCTTTTACTTGCTCCAGTAATTTCCTTTTATCCAGTGTAGTATCTCAATTTAACACACCTCGCATTCATCAGAATTCTTTAATATTGGCTGACTAGATCCAGAACTTTTAAAGGATATATTCACTTAATTTCTCTTGTTGAAGGAATGTGTATAACAAAATTTAAAAAGCCTGTTAGAGAGTGATCCAGTATATGAACAGCCTTTCACTCTGACCTGAGCCAACAAGGAGGCTCTTTATCAGACTGCCGTTCATTTCTGCAGTCTTAAAGCGTGGCCTTGTGTGTGTGAAACAGCCCTTGCAGCCACACTTATCCCCGAGTTAATCGTCAACTACGTGCGCTGGAAAGTCATATGAGGAAACATTGGCGGGCTGCATATAGAACATGGGAACACAGACATCGTGGCAGAGGTTAGTGACAAAGACAGGTTCACACATACTTTACTACTGCCTCCATGTGACCTTAAGAAAGGCTCAGACCACAGAAAGTAAATAAGCTTAGGTTTGTGCACTAATAACAGTTGAGTGTACACAGCGGTGGAGGAAAGCATTAGAGCCTCAATATAACTGAAGGGCAAACATCCAACATGTTAGACTAAACAACAACCTACAGAGTTGTAAGACCCCTCTTTGTAAAGATAATGACCTAAAAAGAATCAGAATCTGCAAGACAAATTACAATAAAACAAAGCCTTGTGATGTTACCAAGGAGTTTTCAGTCAAAAACTGTGTCGTTCGATTCACAAATGTAAAAGTTATAACCTTTATGCCTAAACACCATCGGTTTGGGGCATGCTGGGTATTATTATTTGCACACATTTCTGCTTAAGACATGTGACACATTCTAAGAAACCTCCCACGACCATGTAAGCCTGCGAAGTCGAAAAACTTCAAAGTAGGAAGTAGGAAAAAAAACTCTCCGGCCGCATTGGGATTTTTCAGGTACTTATATACTACAAAGAATGATTGGTAATGCTTTCTTAGACTCCTACAAGCTTGTAGGGTTACAAAGAGGTGTCTTTTATTGAAATCCGACTTTGTAAAGTGTACTTTACGGCCGCCGCCTGGAAGTGACGTCGAGGCTACGGGGTTTATGTAATTACATAAACTTAACAGTAAGTTTAAAAAAATAATTCTGTTCGGATAGAACTCTTCCCACAAGGCTTAACTGTATTTCAGCAATTTAAATAAAGTTAATCAACGTTGTGGTTCCGGAGATACTTTAGGAAACGTCACTTGACTTTTTGTGCTTAAGGTTAAAGCAGGACGGAGTGGATTTCTTTGGCACAGGTATGATGGTGGTGGCCTTGAAGCATGATGGAACAACAGCTTGTCTCAGAGAAGTATTAAAGACATCCGTGAAGACATCCTTAAGCTCCTCTGCGCAGTCCCTCAACACACGACCAGGGATCTTGTCTGGACCTGTTGCCTTGCGGGTGTTGATAGTGGAGAGAGTCCTCTTCACGCTGGCAGCCGACAGGCACAGAACCTGATCGTGGGGAGGGGGTGGAGTCTTGTGTGGACGAGTGCTGTGCTGTGCTTCAAACCGTGCAAAGAAGCTGTTGAGGTCGTTTAGCAGAGAGATATTGTGCAAACTTTGGTCGTGACTAGTCCCTATGGACCATATGCAAACCTACGCCCTTGATTCGTTTACATACTTTGACCGCCGCAGGATGACGTCATGGGGCTCGAACCAAACGCAGCAATTCTGCTCTGCCGTGTGACCGATGTGCATGTTCACACACATTACATCTTCTGTTAAGCTTCACAGCATTTGAAATTATATTCATATAGATCATTACATATATTCATTATATATTAAGCCCCAGCAAGAGGACCTGGCAACGCCAACATCAGAGTATGTTGTTTATCTAATGACACCAAACACACACCAATACACAATAAGCAGGTCTGAAACAGGACATAAACTGAGCCTAGTCCCACCCAGCTGGGCTGTGATGAGCCAGTTTAGGCCTGTGTCTTCAACATTGGATTGGGCCCTGATATGGAAACCATCAACGGAGCCAGAACCTGTTTCAGGGCTGGCTGCCGATTAACCCCGATGCCCAGGCCAGAACAGGCCTGTGTCTAGTCTCTACCTAAATCTGGGCCAGATATGGCAAAAATGAAATGGGCCCAAGCTGGCTCACATTTGGCCACATCAAGCCGGACCACAGCCAAGTCAGCCAACACTCAGCCGCAATAGGGCCGAGTCTGCTGGCTACTTGGGTAGTTGAGTTTTTATCCTTCAGAGAAGTTTCCTTAAACATAATCATTGATTATTATTTAGCACAGGAAACTTTATTCTCGATACATAATGAATTGTACACAAAAGTAAATACTAAATGTTCCCTGATTTGCAGTTTGTCTTTGGTTTCTTTTCTCGTCCCTCCATCTCAGACCTGCAGAGTGTCGTCAGGACGTGATTTCTGAGTCCAGTTTGAGGTTGAGAGACGATAAATCTGGAAGAGCTTTGGCCCATCAGCGCCAGCAAAAACAACCAAACTACTGATTCACTTAGTTTTTGTTTTTAAAGGCTCTGAAAGTCCAGTAGAGCGACTCAATGTTCTTACCATCACACTGCGGCACAGTGTGGACAAAAATACTGTTACATGGCGTGCACCACAATAGAGTGCTGCAGGGATGACATTGATTTGAACCCAGCATCTCACTGATTCCCTAAACAAAAGGCCGATGGGATTTTTCCACTGTGAGGCCGCCACCATGTTGAGAGCCGTGCAGAGAGAACAGATATGCTCCGACTTTAGAATTTAGCAATGAGACGAGTTGCAACAGGCTTTAAAAATACTCTTTGGCAAAGCGAGTCGGGAAACACAGCTGATGCTGAGCATTGTGGGAGAACGCAACCAGGCGTTAAAATTTAAATAATGGGGGAAAAAATAGATTCAATGCGGACAACAAAATTAATGTGAATTATCACAATATTCACCCTTTGACCTCATGCGAAAAAGATATTATTCATATACATTTTAAACTGTATGTTTGCCTGTAGACCATAGTACAAAATTAAAGAAAGGCTTTCTGGGTGACACTAGACACTAATTTGATTAGACAGTTGTGACGACCCCTCCCTTCCACGAGGAATCTGGCTCCTGTTTGCATTGTGTTTTTGTCTTTCAGGCTGTTCATCAGCTGATGAGCCACACCGGAGCCTGGTGACTGCTATAAAGACGCAACATCTGAAGATTGAGGGGTCACTCCCTTTGCCTGGCTGGCTGCTCTCCTGTGGTCGACACTGCAGCTTATTTGTTTAAGTTAGTTGTGGTGTTCTTTAAATAAATGTCGCTTTTAACTCTCCCATCCATGTTGCAGCCTTTGAGCTGGATTGTGAGACGGTTAAACACTGTCTCTACTTTCCTGCTCTATCAATCATATGAAGAACCTTCCTGACATAGAAGCTTATTTCTAGGGAAAGTGTCACCAAGGTTGCAGAAACAAAGTAGTAGTTTACATAGTAGTTTGTGTTTAGTTTCGTCCATCACAGACCCACAGTATGTTGTCATTGTTTTTAATGAAGATTCATCAGATGTTCAGAAAACACTTTGCCTTCCATCTCATTTACAAACAAATGAAATAGGGAACATTTAAGACATTTTACATATTTTTTAAATAAACACGATAAAAACAAAAAATATCAATCTTTCACAAATGAAAGGTACAAATTCTATTCTGTGTGGACTCTCGTGTGTCTCTTCAGATGTCCCTGTTGTGTAAATCTTTTTCCACAAACATCACAACTGAATTGTTTCTCTCCTGTGTGGACTCTCATGTGTCTCTTCAGATTCCCCTGTCCTGTAAATCTTTTCCCACAAAGATCACAACCAACTGGTTTCTCTCCTGTGTGGCCTATCATGTGTTTCTTCAGACTACCCTGTTGTGTAAATCTTTTCTCACAAACATTACAACTGAATGGTTTCTCTCCAGTGTGGACTATCATGTGTTTCTTCAGATTTCCCTGTCTTGCGAATCTTCTCCCACAGTCATCACAACCAAATGGTTTCTCTCCTGTGTGGACTGTCATGTGTTGCTTCAGAGTTTTCTGTACTGTAAATCTTTTCCCACAAACATCACAACTGAATGGCTTCTCTCCTGTGTGGACTGTCATGTGTTGCTTCAGAGTTCCCCGTACTTTATATATTTTCCCACAAACATCACAACTGAATGGATTCTCTCTTGCCCGTGATTCTTTAGTTTGCTTCACTCTAAAAAGTTTCTTTCTAACCAAACAGTTGGAGGACATGTTTCCAAAATGACACATCATGTGTCTCTGAAGAAATGCCTTGTAGTAAAACCGTTTACTACACTTGAAGAAGCTGAAGGATTTGTTGCCAGTGTTACATCCCATATGACTTACAAGGGCTTTCTTATATTTCCGGGAATGTGCAGCAGACTTAGGTGCCCTGGTCTCCTTCCAAACATTGTCCCCATCTTCACTTTCAGGTCCAGAATCTAACAAAGGTTCTTGCCAAACATCATAACTGACTTCAGTCTCAGAAGATACTGAAGCCTTTTCATCATCAGCATTTGAATGTAAATGACGATGTCGCTTTAGGTTCCTGGCTGGTCCTGATCTCCCACAGTCTTCTCCATCAGTTTCTGTTTTTATCGGTTTAGCTGACCTGCTGGCTGGAGGCTCCGCCTCTCTGTTGTCCTCCGTTTGGCTTTGATGAAGCCGAACAGTAACAGTAGTACATTTGAACTTGGTGATATCGGCCTCCTCCAGCACATTAAGCTGCTCTCCCTCTCGACGGGTCCAGAGATCCTCCGTCTCCTCTTTTATGTGGAGGGGCTCCGGCTCCACCTTTATGTGGAGGGGCTCCGGCTCCTCCTTTATGTGGAGGGGCTCCGGCTCCTCCTTTATGTGGAGGGGCTCTGGGTCCTCCTGGTCCAGGTCCAGGCACTCAAGGGGGACATCTGCATTAATCACCAACAGCTGCTGGACATCTGTAGGGAGCACATTATGGACAATGGTGACTTCAGACTGACTTCAGCTTTCATTAGTGGAGACATTCAAGGAATTTGACTAAATGTATATTTGTTGCTCTTAATGTACAAACACAGAAATACATAATACAAAACAATAACAGGAGTACAGTAATGCGGAGTGCAAAGAGCGCTGGAATAAATATGAAATGTTTAATGTAAGATACTTTTTATACAAGGTAGGTGGATGTCACACACACTTCATACAACGATACTAATATTTAGATTGGTACTGATGATATTAATACATTAATGATCAGTAAGTATTTAAAAGATACATTTGCATATTATTTCATGAAATTCACTTCTGAGAAGAGAAGAGTGAAAGTGAACTAACTCCAAGTTTTCATTTTACCCGGTTTCTAAAAGAGTGCATTAACTGTCCAACATAACGGGTTATGGTGAAAAATGTAAACTTGTACCTTGCTCTGTCCTAGAATCTTCACTGGTTTCTGGAGTTGGCTGAAGAAACCTTCTGAAGTGCACTGTTAGTAAAAATTAAAATAAAATAATAATCTCCAATATTAGAGTTTCAAACAAATAAATAGACATTAGTCTCGAAACATTCCATTACATCATCAATACAGTGACTGAAATACTCACACTTTAATACTTTTCCATAAACTGCTTTGAGGTCTTCCTCCAAGCAGTCATCCAGCTTCATCTGCATGCTGGTGAGGATATCAGCTGTGTAGTCGTTGCTGCGTTTTTTCCCCAAAAGCAGAAGAGGAAAGTACCCCAGAGCAGCGAGCCGGTCCAACTGAAAGAGATATAAGGAAATGCAAGTCATTAAGCCTGAATTTCACAGCAGAAAAGTATGAAGATACATGTGCTTAACAAAACATGAAGTGCAGTTTATTTACCTGCAAATTGCAATTAAATAAATAGTATATTGTAGTAATTGTATTATTATATTTAACTATGATTACACCGTCACTTTCAAAATGCCTCCAAGTTTATTTCAAGGCCATTTAATATGATATAAATGTGTTACACGTACAAACCGCCCCAAAATTAAAAACAAATTAATTCAGAATCAAAATTATTTATTAAAAGCCACATTATTGAGCTATGACTATTATTCCTTCATCGATGAAACAGTGACTTACTAGCATAGGGGGAAACACAGTAAATCATCTCTGTAGTATTTCAAATTGTGTTACCTTGTGTGCTTACCATTTTAAAGCTCGAGTCTAACACATGTGTGCCATTGCAGTTTTTTGTCACTCTTTCTTTCCACTCCTTTTCCTCAGCTGCAAACTTCTTCCTCTCCTTTACAAGTCTGTCTTTGTGTGGCTGTTGGGCCTTGCATTTAGGACACTTTTTGCAGGCAACATAAATATGTTCCTGGCATGACACACATCTTTTCAAATTGCGTGTCCCCTTCTTGACTGCAAAAGGATGAAGTAAACAGTTAGTTATTGATGGACCTTTAAAACATGAGTCTGTCAGAGTATATCGTGAAACATGGAGATGGTCAATTGTTAGCAGAGATGTTGTATAGTTTAGCCTATAATATTGTCAGTATAGTTGGATAGTTTTAAAACTTGACGGTGTGGTATTTGTTATAAATGTATGTTGGTACATTTATGTTCACGTATGTTTAATGGATGTTCATTAGAAATAGTACATGTAGGGACTTAGGAGCCAGTGGGAAGCACAACCTGGGGCAGGGTCTGTATCTGACGGGCCCGAGGAATGAGTTACAATTAAGAGCAGTTTGTTCTCACGTCGTATGTGTATGGTACCATCAATTTCTATTTACAGATAACGTTAAATGTAAAGTAACGTCAAGCTCCTGAAGTTCGCGGATGACACCACCCTCATTGGACTCATCTCTGGTGGGGATGAGTCCGCCTACAGGTGGGAGTCTGACCATCTGGAGACCTGGTGCAGCCAAAACAACCTGGAGCTCAACGCTCTGAAGACAGTGGAGATGGTTGTGGACTACAGGAAGAACGCAGCCCCACCCGCCCCTAATATGACAAGAATGGAAAATAACTAAACTCTTTGTATCAAATGCTATTCGTTCACCTTGAGTATGCACCATGTTTACATATTGTGTTGTGATTATTTATTTCCCTTATTAAACTCAACTGTTTGACATCTGTGTTCTTGACTGGTTGAATTCTTAATTTTATGGCTCTGCTGTCCACATTGTGTATCTTCACCTAATGACGACATCTGCCTCAAATTTTTTTACCAACTTTATTTCAAAAGGAAGGGCCTGTTTCAACACATAAGCGACAAGCGACGTTTCAACTCGCGTGGACTCTTTCCCTCAAAAGACTCAAAAACGTCAATTCCGGTATGTTTTGACCAGAGACGAGAAGGTTAGACATTGAATTGCAGAATTTAACAATGCGGCATTCACGAGGACAGCTACGTGTTCTCTCGCTATTCTCAACATCTGCTGTAACGACGACAACAGCAGCAGACGCTTCCGGCCGAAAGTCACCAGATAACAGGGTCGCCTCTGAATCCGTAACACCGGGAACAATAATGAAAAAGCACAAACCTGATCTGTGTAGCTGAACTCGAGGGTTCAGTCTCCAGTAGTTTGGTTCGTCGCTCATTTTCTCTGAAACGAGAAACGTCCTCCTCGTGATCTGCTGTGATGTGTCGAGGCGTGAAGCTTGTGTCGAGTAAACCAGCGGTGCAGCCCAAGTCTCTGTTACTGTGTTGATCGCTGCTATCGCTACATGACCGAGCTAAATGCTAGCTGGCTAACACTCGCTAGCTGCTATCGCTACATGACCGAGCTAAATGCTAGGTGGCTAACACTCGCTAGCTTCTCAGGACTTTAACTGGACAATTCCTTTAAACCTCACAGCGGGTCCGCGTGTCTCTCTATGGCTCCACTGAGCTCAGCTGCCTTCACCGGCTGATAAGATTGCAGAGCTGAAAGAGCGGTTTTTCTTCTTCTTCTTCTTCGAGGTTTATTGGCGGTGAGCAAACAACTGTTTGGTGCATTACCGCCACCAACTGCTATGGAGTGTGAATCAGGCTCTCTAGTACTTGCATTATAACAAAATAAATAATATTATACATATAAATTCAACAAAACAAACAAACAACAACCCAATGACTCACATTTTCTCAATAATAGTTGTTCTAAGATACTGAAATAGTGCTTGATAGCACTTACTTGAGTTATTTTGCAGAATATCTGTTATATCTAACTGTACTTTTTCCTTGCAATTACCCACAATTCATTGCACTGTGCAGGTAAATACGTAAAAAAGGTAAACAAAGAGGACGGCACGTGGGGGTTCAGCCTGGTGAATTACATGTACTCAGAAACATTAAGCATTAAAGATGGAGCATGAAATCAGAGGATATTTATTTATTTATTCATCAAACATTTTGTTTTGTTATTGAAGCAGACAAAAACAAGTAAATAGATTATTTATTTAGATTTCATTCTGATTTGAAATGTGTAAATAATAATAATAAACTGAACAAATTCAGTTTATTATTACAGTTTCTCTCCCTCTAGCTTTGAATCATACATTCACTTTTTATACAATGCATAAAAATGCAGACATGAAAGCTGATTTCTGTGCTGTTTGTTTATTCATACCTTGACTATCGGATTTCCCCTAAAAGCAGCTCCATGAAACAGGAACTCAAACAAAGACATTCTGAGAATGACATCTCGAGCTTTTGAAGGTCAGAGTTCCTGTTGGATGTTGTGACCAAGAGAGTTTCAGGTCATAGATTCCTGATGATTTCTTTCCTGGAAAGAGTTTATTATTAATTTGACACCAATGAAAAGAGATTCTAGACATTTTTCATTCTGTTTTTGATCTTCAGAGATAATTATTGATAATTATTTAGCAATGGAAACTTTATTCTCAATATATAATTAATTATAAATTGTAAAAGTTTACAGTTACACTTCGGTTACAGTGCCCTCCAGATTCATTTGCACCCTTAGTAAATATAAGGTTGTTTATCCTTTTGTTCTTTCACTCAAAATATTCACAAAATCTTACCTTTTCATTGAAGTAAATTCCTTGAAAGAAAAAGAAAATGTTGACAATAAATTAAAAGAAATCTCTAAGACATGTGTGCTGCAATTATTGGCACCCCTAGAACATCTCATGATTAAAATCTAACTGGAGTATAATTCCATTACATTTTTAAATTCACCTGTTTTCCTGCGGAGGTGGAAGTATGTAAACAAATTCCTCGAGTGAGGCGAGAGGTCAGGAAGTGGTCGCTTTTCTAGCACAATTTACTTTAAAAAAAATAGTTGTTTATAATTATTTAATTTCTACTACACTGATCATTTAGACTATATATATATATATATATATATATATATATATATATATATATATATATATATATATATATAACACTTTGTTTGCAATGACCCCTCAAACATAAGATATGTAATAGAGTCAGTTACAGTTTAATAATCAACTTTTAAAGTCCAAAATGACATCAGTGCAATTAGACAGTTGACTTCCTAACTATTCAACATGTATAATATTTCGGTTATCCTCTCTCGGGAGGAGGTGGAGGCCATAATCCAAGCTGTACGACGTACTGATGGAGAAGCACCAACTAGAGCTCTTTTTTTTGACATTTTACACTCTGGTGCACTGACCTGTTTTCACCACCAGGGGTTATCAGTCAGTAACTATTCATGTCTGAGGGACAGCAACTCTTTCTCTTATTGTTGACCACATGTTCATGTCAGAGCAGGGCTGGATCAAGTCGGACACACATCTAATGCACATGCGTTGTGCGTAGATCCATTCTGCGGACTGGCTCGTCTCTACGAGCCTCCTGTGTTTGTCTCCATGTCTAAAGCAGAAATGCTGAGACTGTTGGTGAAGCAGCGAGTCGACGCGGTCGCTGAAGAGGCTTTTGGGCAGTTGGTCAGTTTAACAGCAGATTATGAGGAGATAGTGTCTCGTTTAAGAGAACATGAGCTACACAGATCAGGTTTGTGCTTTTTCATTATTGTTCCCGGTCTTCATGCTCGTTTTACGGGTTTGAGTCACATCTGAGTCTGTTTTCAGGTCATTAATTGTAGTTCAATCAGGAGAGACTTGTTTCGAATTTAACAATACATGTATTTCCTATGCATAACATTTGAATAGTCAGGGTTCTTACGGTCATGGAAAACCTGGAAAAGTCATGACATTTAAAAATGTTTATTTCCAGGACTGGACAAGTCCTGGAAATAAAAAAATAGAATCCCAAAAGTTTTGGAAAAGTCATGGAAATGTGTTATATTCATATGTTGTTCATTTACGCTGAGTTTGAAATAATTAATATGCTTTTAAAAGAAAGATGCTCAAATTATAAGCAGGCATACATACAGGCATCTATATAAATGTTTATTCTTTTAATCAAACTATTGTATTAATTTGTGTCATTTAAGGTATACTGTATGGTTTGGAATTCTCATTGTTAGTTTAAATACTAAATACTAAATGTTCTATGTATACACCGAGATTTCACAACATATTTGGTCATGGAAATTTGGTTTAAAGTCATGGAAAAGTCATAGAAATCCACTGGTCAAAATGTGCATGAACCCTGAATAGTGCAAAGTCTTTGGCGACTGGACTCTGACCTGAAACAGGCTTCAGGACACGATGCAGCATCTGATTGGTTGATTTAAAGTGGACACCCTCCAATCAGTTGAGCGTAATCACAGGGAGAATTAGAGGCAGATATTTATGAATGACCAGTGTAAAGATTCAAGATTCAAGGTATTTTTTATTGTCATATGCACAGATAACAGGCAGTTATTCTGTACAATGAAAAGCTTATTTTCCTGGGTCCTCCTAACACACAGAATTACAATAAACTTAAGGCAAAAAATAAGGCACAAAATATAGTGACAGTATTGAACAAAAATATGTAAAAAAAAAGCGTAACACCGCTGCGAGACATAAGCATCGCAAAATATCAGACAAGTTAAATGCACTTCAGACTTTAAACACAACTCTACTAACTGCCTGCAAAAGTTATCTGACTCTGCAATTGTCGGCTTTATTTCCGCCGGTAATGAAAGGGAATACAGGGAACTGAACCAGGACTTTATAGGGTGGTGCCAGATCAACTCTGGTAAAACCAAAGAGCTGCTGGTGGACTTCCGCCGAGGTAAACGTTGTCCTCCAGAACCAGTGAATATCCAGGGAATGGACTTTGAGATTGTAAAATCTTATAAGTACCCGAGTGTTCACTTGAACAATAAACTGGACTGGACCGACCACACAAAAACACTTAGTCTATAAAAAGGGACAGAGCAAACTCTATCTGCAGAGGAGACTGAGGTCTTTTGGAGAGCAGGGAGCACTCCTGAGGACCTTTTTCGACTCTGTGGTGGCATCAGCCATCTTTTATGGAGTGGTCTGCTGCAGCATCTTGACAGCCGACAGGAAGAGACTGAACAAACTTGTAAAGAAAGCCAGCAGCGTGCTGGGGTGTCCACTGGATATGGTGGAGGTGGTGGGAGACAGGAGGATGATGGCTAAACTCTTAATCCTGTAAATGTCCCCGCTGCAGGACTAATAACGGATTATATTATCTTGAAGTCACATCTTAGTTTGTTTTCAGGTAATTAATTGTAGTAGTCTGGAAAGTAAACGAGAGCAGCGGCAGCAGGAGGTGTTGACAAAAAACTGCGGTCAAGTCAAAATGTTTTCAGGGCCCTATTTCTCGTACCTGGCTCAACAAAGTTGAGCAAATGTCTTATTATCCATCTTAAATTAGCGAGATGATTGACGTCAGGCTAACTCTATTTCTCCACGGAAGAGCTGTGCTGAAACGGTCTTGTTAATTATAACCAGACGTCAGTCATCTGGATAAATGTGCGTGCCTGTTCCTCTTCAGAAGGGATAATAATCGAGCACTGACACTAAATAATGATAAACTCAGAGGAATATTCGCAACGCGTTTGCAACGTTGTTGGTGTGAACGCAGCTTAACTCCGCCCGCTGCGAGACACAAGCGTCGCAAATATATCAGACAAGTTAAATGCGTCAGTGTTGGGAAAATGTATCGGCTAAATTTAAGTGCTTCATCACCAAAATCAATCAGATTATATTTATTTAAATGTATCTGTTGGCAGTAGTATTCAAATTAATATATACTTATGAGGATATATGTACTGTATGTGCACATGTATCATGTACGATATATGTGTATATATGTATGTGTAGACTACCATATAACTAGGAGTTTGAATATGTGTATGGGCGGATCAGTATATATGTATTATTCATAATCAGAAATTCAATCAATTGAAGCAGTGAAAAGAAATTGTGGTATGATTCTCTGTATTCTTATCACGACCACCTTAATCATGTTCTACAATAATGATATGTATGGTGTACTAATAACACTGTCATATAATTATGAGTGCTTTCAACACATCCATAAGTTTCTTAAGAGCAAAATAAACTTAAGAACAGCGCAGCATGCAGCGGGTGATAGTCTCTGTCTGTGAGATGGGCAATCGGCTGCGCCTGTGTTGATCAATGTCCACGGCTCGAGAAGCTCTCGGAAATAAATGATTCCTTGTCGGCAGAATCTATAGCGCTGCGTACAGGAAGTCATGAGGATGTGAGAACGGATCTTGGCGATCTGGAATAACTCTCTCCCTATAAAACTAATATCGCTCCTTCATCAATGAGAAAGTGAGCTGCCTTTTTTGTCCGTTGGGAGTGGCAAGCTTATCCAGTGAATTTCAGTAAGCCTGCCCGGGAGCAGATTTAATTTTTTGGCTGTGTTGCTATGGTGATTTATCTAAGCTTGCTTCGAGAAACCGAAAAGCCAGACCTACGTCATCTTATTCTGAAAATTAGCCCGCTAACTCAGTAAGCCAGGTACGAGAAATAGGGCCCAGCTGCCTTTAAAGAATAAACAGGAAGTCACAAACGGTTACTTCCTGTTAGATCCGATCTGTAGGCTACTTGTAGTTTGCAGATTTATTTTTATGTTTGTACATATTTATGTAGAAATGTCTATCTGCTTTGTATGCTATCCTTTGTTCTTTTTGTCTTCCTGTGAAACACTTTGCTGCTCGCTTTTGAAACGTGTTTCATAAATACGCTTTATTATTAGGTTGTCATTGACCACGTTTGCATAACGTCAGAAAGTCGGGATCAAGTCGGACACAAATCTATTTAAATGTATTTTGTGTATCACAAATTTGCCTCAGACGGCCTTAAAATCTGTACACATACGACACATGTATGTGTTTGTACAACAAAAACAACAAAGATACATTTAGTCAAACTCCTTGAATGTCTCCACTAATGAAAGCTGATCTCTGTCTGAAGTCACCATTGTCCATAATATGCTCCCTGCAGATCTCCAGCAGCTGTTGGAGATTGAAGAAGTCCCCCCTGAGTGCCTGGACCAGGAGGACCCGGACCCCTTTCACATAAAAGAGGAAAAGGAGGATCTCTGGATCCATCTAGAGGGAGAGCAGCTTAATGTGCTGGTGGAGGCCGATATCACCAAGTTCCTATTCACTGCTGTTACTGTGAAGAGTGAAAATGACAAACCTCAAACCTCACAGCTTCATCAAAGCCAGACGGAGGATAACAGAGAGGCGGAGCCTCCAGACGGCAGATCAGAGACACCGATAAAAACAGAAACTAATGGAGAGAACTGTGGGGGATCAGGACCAGCCAGTAACCTAAATCCACATCGTCATTCACATCAAAATGCTGATGATGAAAAGGCTTCAGAATCTTCTGAGACTGAAGTCATTTATGATGTTTGGCAAGAACCTTTGTCAGATTCTGGACCTGAAAGTGAAGACAGGGACAATGTTTGGAAGGAGACCAGGGCACCTAAGTCTGCTGCACATGCCCTAAAATATAAGAAAGCCATTGTAAGTCATGTGGGATGTAAAACTGGCAACAAATCCTTCAGCTTCTTCAATTGTAGTAAGCAGTTTTACTACAAGGGGTTTCTTCAGAGACACATGATGTGTCATTTTGGAAACATGTCCTCCAGTTGTTTGGTTCGGAAGAAATGTTTTAAAATGAAGCAAAAGAAAGAATCACGGCCGAGAGTTCTCGCAGGAGAGAACACAGTCAGTTGTGATGTTTGTAGGAAAAGATTCTCAAGACAGAAACATCTGAAGACACACATGAGAGTCCACACAGGAGAGAAACCATTTGGTTGTGATGTTTGTGGGAACAGATTTACACAAAAGGGAAGTCTGACGACACACATGAGAGTCCACACAGGAGAGAAACCATTTGGTTGTGATGACTGTGGGAAAAGATTCATAAGACAGGGACATCTGAACAGACACATGAAAGTCCACACAGGAGAGAAACCATTCAGTTGTGATGTTTGTGGGAAAAGATTCTCAAGACGGGAACATCTGAAGCAACACATGAGAGTCCACACAGGAGAGAAGCCATTTGGTTGTGATGTTTGTGGGAAAAGATTTACACAACAGGGAAGTCTAAAGTCACACATGAGAGTCCACACAGAATAGAATTTGTTTCTTCCAGTTGTGAAAGATTAATGATGTAAGTGTTTGTTCTCTTTCTCTTGTGTCTATTTAAAAGAAATTTGTAAAAGTTTAAAATGTAATTTGCTTGTAAATGAGATCGAAGGCAAAGTGTTTTCTGAACATCTGATGAATCTTCATTAAAAATAATGACAACATACTGTGTGTCTGTGATGGAGGAAACTAAACACCAACTGAAAACTCTGTACAAATACATCTGTGTTTAAAATGCATTTAGCTGTGTAATGTTTTAAAATCTAGATACAAAGAAACTCATGCAAGTCTACTTTGTGTTACTGAAAAAAATATGAAGGATAGTTAGCGGGAAAGTAGAGACAGTGTTTGATCTAATTAGTGTCTAGTTTCACCTAGAAAGCATTCATTTTATTTGTACTATTGTCCACAGGCAAGCAAACAGTTTAACCTATATATGAATAATATAAATTCAACTCGGTTCCAAAATCATTTTTGTATGAGCTTCCCACACTGTCCGACATTCTGTGTGGAAAAGAGTTAGCTGGCCAATGTTCTTTTTTCATACTTGGTGTGCTGACTGCTACATTTCTGGAGGTAAAAGAACAAAATGTACATTTCGTTACGGTTGAGGAGGAACTCAGGGTGAATATTGTGATAATTTTAACAGCTGATTTTCATTTAGTTTTGTTCTGTTATTCCTGCTAACCTTACCGTCCATCTTTCGCATTATCATTTAGTTTTTATTTGATGAAAACTTTTACCAAAGTCCTCATTTTTAAAGGGGACATTTAATTTAGTTCAAGTCTTGTTTAGATCATGAAAAATCGTCAAATACTTTAAGTAATCGTTCTCGTATACAAAATAAACGCTGCTGAGCCGTTATCGAGGTTTTGCACTCTTCTCCTGGAAAGCTGGGATTGAATGGAGGGGTATATTATGTCATCTGAAACTTCACCAGTAGATGGTGCCAACATTCACACTGACACTTTAAATAGCAGCAAATCACATCATTATTTCCAGGAAACTAATAAAGTAAACATGTTTAGAACAACCTGAACTAACCTACTTTTTTTTTTAATTCTGCAAATAGTGCTGATAACAACAGTCCTCACACTCCCTCAATTCTTAATCCACAGGAGCAGGAAGAGCATCTTTCAGGTAAGGGTCTAATGTCTTCTTCTCCTCCTAACTTTCACACTCTCTGTAGTCACAACCTGGAGCACGGATTGACCTTGTGACCTTACTTCTTACGCTAAGGATACGCTAAAAACAATATACTTTAAAGAGTGAGAGGTTTGCAAATCAGAAATCAAATAAACCTAGACATATTAAGGCACCCAAAATACCATAAAAAAAGACAACGATAAACTAAAGACATCTACCTTAAAGTGCGAATGATTTACCATTCAATAGTATACTTTTAGTATACTATTAACACATTATAAATATATGAATATTGTAATGATTACATATTTGTAAAATACTAATAATTTATTTCAAATATAATTAAAACACAAAAAAGTATAATTTAAGTGAGCTATGGGCATGTATATTAGCACATACACAGTAATATACTTAAATTTTACTAAGTATACTTTAAGCAGAATAATCCTGGCGAGCACTCTGCACAGACAGAGGTAGATTGTACAGTCTCTATGTACTTCTACTGGGACTTTGTAGTGTCAAAGACTTGAAATATGAAGTACAGAAGGCTGCTGTGGATTTATTGGCATTTAAATTAAAATGACCATATTGCTACTATGAATATGAATAGACCAGAACTGATACAATTCATCGATGATTTCTTTGGGAGAAAAATTATCGGCAACCATTTTAAAAATTAGGATTTGCTGATTTTCTTCTTTAACCGTGATCAGTGGTACTTTGTGACATTTTATAGACTAAACGAATTACCGATTCATTGATTAATTAAGAAAATAATGGATATTGAAAATCAACTTAGTTGAATTTAACTAGTACCTCTTGCTAACCTTTTGCAGACCTTTCAACCACATCTCCCTGTCTTCCTCAGTGGCTGGTTTGCTCTGTTGTCAGGAGATAGAATCAGTTGTTGTTGATCTCCAGTTAGATTCGTTCACATTGCGACATCACACAGAAGAGCAGATCTAAGTGGCTTATTCGACTATTTTATTACAAAACAATTGTGAAATTTCATGTTTTCTCAGAATCACTCGACAAGATGTTCATCTTTTTTCACCGTAAGTTGCACAGACATTAAGCAGGATTTCTAAGTACAAATATTATAGTACTAGTATACAGGGTGGTTTAAAACTCTTCTAGTACGGACCCCATCGCCAGCGACATGAAGTAACATGCAAGCAGGATGCAAAACTAAAGTTACCGTAACTCTTCGAATATTTACACCATCGACGTAATTCCAACGGATTCTGAACGCTAGGAAGCGGTAAAAACAAAAACAACGCCGAGCTTGCCTATGGTGGGGTTTCAGTGGCCTTTGAGTGGTGTTTTCTTTGTAAATAATATGTTGGGGGTTGTAAATAATAGTATTAATATTGTTTCTGAGAGTTCTACCACTGCCCCACCTAAACCCCCCACTAAAGGCCACTTCCATGTCCCCACAAACACAAAAAGTGCTGCTCAACTAATTGGACCAATATCAAGACAACAAGTCTGTAAATATGTTCTGAGTAGTGTTTGTCCAATAACAAGCACTTAATTGGCCACTATGAGCCGGCTGTATTCTGAAAGTGTTTCCGGTAGTTTTAGGTTTGAGTTTGATTGAGTTTAGGGTTTTGCATTTATTTATACAAGCACAGCAGTTTGGATTTTCAGGTAACGGTATAACTATAACGTTTTCCTGTTTGCATTTAACATTTTAACTTTTGAATATGAAGTCCAGGCAATCATGAAACAACATCACATTTCCCCATCACATTTTGTCACTTATACATGAATTAATTTGGCTATTTCTTCCAACTCAATTCAAGATCACATGCTTTTGAGGAAAGCTTTCCAAGGACCCAGAACAAAAATCCATCCTTAATTCATCTTTGCAAATAACTAAAGAGTGACTGATTGCAGTCAGATGTCATACAACTGTACATGTTCAGAAATGAAGAAGATCCTCTGTTATTTTAGGAAGCCGACGGGAAACGACGAGGAAGGAAATCCTTCTGTGATTCAACCATTGTCTAAAAACAGAACTTGATTCTCCTTTTGATCCCGTGATGTTCTCACACTCAGACGGACTAATGGAAAACACATCAAGATTACTTATTTCGAACATTAGCTCTCAGAGGCTAAAAATATCTGAGATAGTTCTCACTGATGTGTTTGTGAGAGCTGCAATAGAGCCATAATGCTGATTCACTACCTGTTTACATCCTCCATCAAAGTAAGAGCATCATGTCCTGTTGTTTATGGTACTGGAATAGATTTCACTGGAATACCAACACACACAAAAAGCTGGACTTAACAGGATTTTTCAAGATTTTTCTATAAAGCAGACAGGTGATGTGAGTGAACACTAACTGCATGCTAACTGCATGTGTGGTAAATAGCCTAAAACATTGAAAACCCACGGATGTGGTGCTTTAAATGCCACTCACAGCAACAGGTGCATTAGTTTACGTTGTTTGAAACCACTGCAAGGGGCTGGTGTGTGTTCGGCATTAAGATATACGAAAACTAACGCGGACAGCAGCTTGACTGACACTGCTGAGAAGTCTTTCAAACTAATCCCATGCCAATCAAAACCTGTAAACTTTAGTCTTAATCCAATGTAATATTGTGCAACAAAAACCCAACACACTAAATATCAAATACAATGTTCCTTTATTATATGTATTCCTCAACAGAGGACCACAACAAACCATACTGATGAATGACTAATCTCATGTCCTGGAAAACTCTGCTGTTGAATCAGCGAGGGCGGGCATCCAGACAACTAAGATGCTCTTTGTTTTTTTCATTTGACCTCAACTTCTTGGTTAATAGGCATCATAAATGGATGATAATCAGAAATACATCTGGCTCACAGAGCAAAGTGCTTGCTGGCCTCTGGTGATTAGGATGAAACCCTCAGGTCAGAAGTGGACTTTCATAACAAAAGCAGGATGAATATACAGTATGATATATTGATACCGTGGTTTCCGTTTCTTTAAAGTTAAACCCGTTGCGTAGACATAAACATATACAGACATGAACCAACAACTTCTGTCAGCCCATGAATTAAAAAATATTGTGCAAATGCATAAAAAAAATAATCTAGGAACATTTGTAACACAACCAGTCACTCGCTCCTCAACTCGTATATTAAATTATAATACGGGTAGATCAAATCAAGCATTCTGATTGGTTGAGAGTGAGTCACGGGGTGTATTTTATTCAGCCACACCGCTTCATTTAGAGTTCAGTACTGTTAAAGCAACTTTTACACTTGACATATTCGACTTTACCTCCCAGCATGGACACAGTAAGGCTGAAACCAACTCTTAAGACAACATGAATAACTACTGGGGAGAACAAAATGGCAATCCCAACATTTTAACTGTAGCACCAGGTTATACACTGGTTCAATATAAAGAATACAAATCAAAATCATAGCATGCAAAAGAAAATATACCGAAAGTAAGATGAGAAAACATCAACAAATGCTTCAGTAAAATAAAATAGCTTTGGCTCTGTTATTTTAAAGAACCCCCCCCGCTGTACTTTATATTGTGACACTGTAGTTTAGAGAGTAGTGGAGGGAAAACACAGGAATAATGGCTCGTTGTGTAGTGTGTGTGTGTTTTTGATAAAATGCTTTTCAAGCATACTGAGACCTTTTAAGGCTGTCACACCAGAAAATAGCTCAGTTAAATGTTTGGTCCAAATCTGGATTGTTTGTTAGTCTGTAAAATATCAGAAAATCTAAAATGCCTGTTCGAATTTCTTTTTTCTTTTAGTGTTTTGTCTGAAAACAAAGATATTAAGTTCTGAGGCAGAAAAGCTTCAAATCCTCCCAATTGCAAAGCTGGAACAAATCTTTTGATTATTAAAATAGATGCTGCTTAATTGTCTGTTGATCAACTAATAGCTGCAGCTCCTCTTTTGTGGAGCACTTGATCTCTCAGAGGAGGTTCAGTCAGATGTTGCTTATTATGTCACAAAGTCGAAAAAGTATTGTGGCTTTACTTTGCCCCTGTGATCAAATCCACTTATGAATTGTTTTGGGTTTTGCCCAAAAAAATCTAGCTGTTCTTAAACGCCGGTGTGACTGGCCAAGAGCCTCAGCTCAGTGTCGTGGGAGTATTTAGTGTTTAAAAGCTTGTGTATCTTCCAGAGTTGGCTTTCCATTCCCTTAGTTAAGAGGTGGTACAGACTGGTAATAGAAGGTGTTGAGGTGCAGGTTTTATACTTGGTGCGTTTGTCAGTTTCAATGTCCAATCCTGGCGCCCTGCTGAGCCAACCCTTCAGAGAGCACAGATCTCTTCCCTTCACACCGAGTGCAAATAAACATCTGTACTTAAAATGCCCGTTGACTGAGACACAATGCAGGAAAAAAAATAATACATGAAGTGAAATGTAAAATGCTCTACTAGACGTCCTTTCAGTTACATTTGTTTTCCACTTAATCTTTCCTGGCTGGGGGCGTGTCCTGAGGAGGGTAATGGGGCGAGTCTTCTTCTGTGCTTTGTGTCTCCGGTTTAGTCAAGTGATCCTCTGTCTGCGGCGCTGCAGTTTGTGTACAGTTGATTGGTGCGAGCATTATGGGAGGCTGCAGGGGACAAAAACAGGGTCTATATAAGATGGCTGAATTGTGTGGAGCAGAAAACTAAATGTGATGAAAACAGAAGACAGAATAGCCTTAGATAGAAGAAACAAAACCAAAGAATATACAGTTGTCTACAGAGTAAATTGACTTTGTTTTTCAACACACAACCCCATTAAACCCCAATTAAATGTTGTCAGAGGTATTCCTGTATGAAAAGATAAAAAGTCCCAGATATGCATAAGGGAAGTGGAAAGTTATCAAAGAAAACCCCACGGATAACACATGCTAACTTTGAGAAATAATGTGAGCTAATCTAATTCACCATGAGCACCATTGACATTAGCTGCAGTAGTTGTTAACCACAAGTCTATATCAGATGTGTGTATGCAACAACAACAAAACATCTACTCTAAAAGGGAAAAACACAAAAAAGGGAGCTTAAGTTACACCAAGATGTTTTAATGGTAGAGTGTAAAGAAGCAAGCCCAGCTCGAGTACCTGCAGTGCCATTCACAGACAGCTGAGCCCTCAGCAGCAGACTAGAGCACACCCACAGTAAAATAAAGGGCAAGGAGCAGCAATGGGAGGAAGGAGAGGGAAGGGTGGACAGTAAAACAGAAAGAAGCAGTTGGAACGGATGGAATTATTTAAAAGGGGTTACTCAACTTAAGATTCTACTTTACTCTGCACGTTATTTAACACTAGATTGTTTTTGGTGTGTTTTCTTTTTTTGTTTTTTTTTGTTCTTCGGGCAGTAGGCGGTCATATCAAACTGGTATTCACCACAAATCCACTTCCAGTCCAGAACTGGGGCAACTCCCTGCGCCACAGCGCGACAGTGAGGCAGGTGAGCAGAGTGCAAGGCACCAGGTAGAGCAAGGCCGGCTGACCCATCTGCATCAGGGCCAGAGCCACGAAGGTGATCAGCAGGCCGATGCCGTAAGCTGACAGCGGAGAAAGAGAGGGAGAGAAAGGGCAAACACATGGTCAGCATTTTTTTCCTGTCGAAATAAATGCTCTACTTTTACGCACGGTAAACACTTTGTTCCCCACGTGTAACGCTGACCCCGTACAAATGGGGCTCATCGTAAACAACAGCAACATTTCACCAATTTCAACCCTCACACGACCCGTCCATGAACATACCAATCGTACAGGCCACAAAGTAGATCCTGGAGGATTGTGTTAAAATGTCAAACCTGTGACAGTACGCCACCAGCAGACCTGACGAAGAAACAACAAGAAAGAGGCATTCAGATAAATTAACAAGAGAAACTACTGCAGTCAGCAATCAGCACACTGAAGCTTAATTACTCAGGTGACCAAAGGGTTTCACAATTGTTTTACAATAATAAACTTTAATTCTGATATACCAGATATGCTAAATAAAATCTTTCACAAAGACATCGCAGAAAGACATTATTGTGAAGTTATTCATTTATGAAAACAACACTTTTAATAATGATATAGCATTAAATATGCAGCCATAAAGTGTGGGTGTTGAGTAGTTCTGTGTTTACACAGCTGGCAACCACATCTATGTTTTCTGCTCCAAGGACAGTCTAAATACGGTGACTGTGGTCATCGTTAGTGACACAATTTCCTGGTTGTGACCATAAAAATTAAAAAAAATCTCACATGATGAGCTTTAATCAGTTTGAGGAATACACAGTTAATTACCTGGTACTAAGATATCGCCAAAGCCCAGGAGGGAGAAGGGCCGGTCACAAAGAGCCAAGGGGGAGAAGTTTAACCGTGGCACTTTGAGCACCATAGGAAGCTGGAGGAAACAAACAAACATTAGGGTTACTGTAAACTACCTTTTTTCTTCTTCTTTTTTTTTTCAGTCTTTTTGAGCTGGAAATTGCCAACCCCACTCAGCCTAAGGGAGTTGTGGAATTTGAAAACAAGCCCACCTTTTCATGCATGGAGGAGTCAGAGGGACCAGCCGCTACCTCCACCATTATACTTTCACCGCTCTGTGGGAGGGAAGCCATGGGTAACGTAAGTATGACACACCGTAACGGAGACCATAGACATCCGAATACAACAAAACAGTATTGACATACCTTTGTCAAGAAGGGTGTGATAAATACGAAGAAAACATCATAGACGAACAGGACAGACAGTAATAAGGTGCAAGCCTGCAGAGCAGAGAAAGAAACATCCATTAGGTGAGTTTACAACTAAAACAAGCCAAACGTGTTATTAAAAAACAACTAAAACATAAAAAACACCTTCCACATATAGTTTATATTTATGAGTGCTGACTCACCTTAAATGTGGGGAGTCGGACTGTTTTGAGCATGTAGAGACAGAAGGCGATCCCCAGGGCGTCCTGTAACACCCACGCCCACCTGGAGAACAAGACAGTGAGTCAGCCAACATCATCATCATCTTCATCATCTAATGTACCTCCAACATATTATCACACATATGCACAGGAAAAATAATTATGTCATCTAACACACAACACGCAATCAACACCCACAATGGAGTACATGTGCTCTCAAACCAGAAGTCTTGGGAATTTAGCCGATGCTGCGGTTTTTATAAAAATAAATAAAATACATTTTAGTGCATTTGCAGCCCAAATTATTTCGGCCAGGATGGTAAATCATTTTGTAAATGATGGACTAACGCACAGTTTAAAAATTATTCACCGGCTTTGAGCACATTATTGGTAAATGTTAATGTCAAAACATGGATCAGTATAATATTTGAGTTCCTTTGCAAGATAAGTGAGACGCTATTGCTCAGACAAATCAGGTGGCAGGGTCTTTGAATGAACTTAAAGCCAACTCAGAGCTGATGAGATCAAAACTACACAGGCAACACAGTAACATATGTATATTTTGTTGAATACAGTTCCCTACAGTGTCTGTCTTTCTCTCTTTTTGCACTTACTGGTCTTCATTGCGAAACACCATCCAGGTGATGCTGACAGCAATGCAGAAGGCCGACAGCAGCAACATGCGGACCTGTGGCCGTTTGTGCAAGTATGGCAAGTTGTTCTCTGGGACCCTGTGTTCACAAGAGGGTCCTCAAATCAATAAATCATAATTAAAACATCTATAAAACGGGGTAGAGGGATTTTTCAGGCTAAACCCTATTATGCAAAAATCTTGAAACCACACAAAGGTGTGTGTGTATATATATATATATATATATATATATATATATACATACATACATACATACATACATACATATATATAATAGGTTACATGAAAAGTATATTTGTAGACATGGCTGACAAAACCTATCCCACTCGCTGAAAAAAATAAATAAATGAATAGACATCTAGCGGCTAGCGTTATGAAAACCATATTGATGTGAACAGTCTCACCTGCACTTGCAGAAAGGGAGTCTCCTGACAAAAGGCCACAGACAGCTGTGGAGGCCGACAGAGGAGGCCACACAGAAGATGCCGATGACCCAAATGGCTAGACAGAGAGGAAACAGTGGAGGGAGGCAGATTATTATCACGACAGCCACTTATATTCTACTGAGGAAATACGTTTGGGGTGTTTTGCTCTTTGGAAAGGTTAGCCCTTGAATATATAACTAATTGTTCCCAGTTTCACCACTGAGTGTCCAGTATTTAATGTGTTGGATGATCAAAGATGCTAAGTGGCCCATCAGCAGCTGCCAGTTTAAAAACATCTATTTATCAGTGAAGCATTATCTGATCTGTCATTTGGCTCCTTTACAGCACGGCCGGCCTTCAGATCTGTAAACTGCATCTACAGCCTTATAAAGCTGGACACTGAGGATAAAGTATCTGCTGTAACTTGGAGGAAGCTTACTTTGTTATCCAAGGCAGGCTTTTAACGACATAAATCTTCTAATTCTACATCCTGCTTCTCAGCTGCTAAAAGACATTTTAGTATCAGGAGAATACTCATAAAAAGGAGAAAACATGACAGTGTTTCCATCTATCCATTCTCTTTTCACTTCTCTAGGGCTGAGTCAAAGCCTGCGAGCTGCAGTTGCAGAAAAGGTTAGCAAGCCGACAGTCAAGATCATTTGTCACACGAGGAAAACATGGTCGACCATATTCTTCACCGCCTGTATATCATGCAAATGCATTAGTGAGTCAGGCCAGACCACAATGAGAGAGCAAATCAATAAATACTGGGCAGACCACTATTAACGTCTTGGTTGCATCAAAGTGGATCTGAAAATGGGCTTCAAAATGTGAACGAGTATCTTTAATCAGCATATTGAGAGTGTGTGTTTAGATCATTGGTGGTCGGGTGTACTTGTCTGCATCATACCCAGGCTGTCATAGAAAAAGTAGAGTAGCACCAGCATGCTGCAGCACATGACCACGAACACACAGATCATGATGGGGGTGACGTCCACGGTCTCCTCGTCGTGCTTCTCCGCCCCGTCGTCCCGCTTGTGCTTCATGTAGCGTCTGCAGGAGGAGGAAACGCAATTCAGAGAGGCGTGCGGAACTGAGACGGCTTGTTCGGGACGTTCACAACTGGAGAGATTAATGATCAGTATCTATGCACACTCATCTGCTTGTGCCAGCTTATTAAGCAAAAAGGGAGGCGAGGGCAATGCAGCTAGCCAGCCTCTTGGGTTTTGTCTTTTACTTGATTTATTTTAAAAAGTATTCACGGAAGGTTGGTGATTTGCCAAAGCAGCCAGGATGATCATCCTAGTCCAGTCAATATTTACTATCATTTGGCTGCCAGGCTGGGACTCACTTCCTTCCCAAGTTCAGGACACTGATTCCAAAATGGGTTTTTGCCCGTGGTCCTGCGCGTCAGAAACCCCGTCTAGCTGTGCCCTCAGTCACCTTGGCAACTCTGTCAGGAAGGACTGACTCGGATTGGCTCAAACCAAATGAGTCACTCGGGCAGCCTCAAATCAACAACACTGCCCTTTAGTGGAGTTGCAGCGGTACAATGCCGACAACACACTCCTCTAAGAGGAAAGACGGAGCAATCGTCCGCCTGTAGTTCTTTCCCAAGAAAACTGTGACTCATTTTCCCTGGAGATGACTCCCCTGATAAATTAACTGATTTAAATTTAGCTGTCACTACTAAAAGCACGCCAAGCAAAGGCCGAAGGAAACTTTGTGTCCTCGCGTAATGTAATGTAGAGGAATATGAATCGGGTACTTTACATTACATTATAACCAGCATCATCACTGAAGATCAACTTCCACTTTTGTACCGAAAAAGACTTACAAAACATTACTTTTAACCCAGATACTGATTTGATCCTCTATTCTGGAAAAAGAAAAAGCTTTAATTTACTTATCATCTAGTACACCACTGCCTGTAATGACCTGCACATTATGTGGAGTTATTTCGGTATATACTGTTACCTTCAAACCAAACTAACCATTAAAAATCATGGCTCGATGACCCACATTAAATGTTCAGTTCCACTTACTTCTTGGTGTCTCTGCTGCCGGCCCAGTGCCCTCCAACAGCAACTGTTCCTACTGCCATCAAAAAGATGATCACCATGTTGTAGTCCAACACCGGCTCATTGGGTGCGTACATGGCCACCAGTCTTCCTTGGCCAAAGGTCTGCAGGAGTTAGAAATAACATTGAGTTAAGGCTAAAAATTTTGTGAAATCGTTTTTTAACACACTTCTCTCTCGTAAAATCTCATCAAACATGCATTATTTAACATTTGGTGAAGATCAATTTTGTGTTTCTGCTTCTCTAGCACACCATAACCCTAATCTGCCTTTGCTGAATGTACAAAGGTTTAGCGTGGATATATTTAGCTGAGCTATCAGGAAGAGAGAAACTGATCCAGTAGAACACTGACAGGTAGACAGGGGGGTTATTTTATCAACTGTTTCAATGGTTAGTGGACGGCCTCTCACCTTGCTTATCTCCAGCATATCAGAGTAGCTGAGCAGTGCTACAGGAATATCAATCTCCTCATACTGAGTCTTGTTTCCTGCTGGTGGTGTCTGTGATTTAAAAAACAAAAAAACACACATTTCTGTTTTCCAAAGTACCAAAAAATCTATTTAATCTTGACGCGCAACAAAGACACATCGCCTTGGGACATAGTTATAAGCGGGGTTACCAGTCTGTCCTTGCTGACGATGAGCAGGGCCTTTGCGCCGTTCATCTGGGCCAGTCGGACCTTTTCATAGAAAGTACAGTTGCCTCTCATCACCATGGGGATGCGATTTGGGAAGCCTCCCTCCGGGACGTCAGAGGGGGAGCACAGGACCGACGACGTCAGGTCATAGATCGGAAGACGTGACTTCAAGACAAAAGGTGTGCAATGTTAACCAGAGTTGGATGACAATCTGTTATGGTTCAACACTTAATGTTATTTAAGAAAATGACCCAACATTTAATTGATGTTTATTTATTAATAGGCTGGCTATACATGATCCTGGATCCTGAAAATGAGCTGGATCATACCTGTTGATAACTGAGAGACTGGGTCAGTAGAGATGCAGTCTGGTAATGATAACTGATGTTCATAACTATCTCTGCTTTTTAAAAAGTAATTTCAAAAATACTTTTGTGCATGACTGATAACTTCGTATTCAAAATGAAACCATGCATGCATCTACTCAAGATTTGCAGGTTCATAAAGCAGCTGCCATAGGCACAAAGGGTAGAGATCAGATTTCAGCATCCCGTCCAGACTTCCTGAGAGGTATTATTGATTACCTCAGCATACGTGCATACTGTTGTTGAGCCCACTGGTCTGTGTGTCCGTGAAGCACTTTGTCAGTGGTATTTTTTTTAAGTGTCAGTATTATCATTGCTTCCATATTGTTGCTCACTTACTGCCTTATTGAGGTCCTGAGGTAGACGTGCCCACTGTGAGTTGAAGAATATGCAGTAATCCTTTCCTTTGCTCTTGCCCGGATCACTGAAATGGGCCATGCCGTATTCTCCCACGACCTGTCAACGCCACAACAATGTCTGTGTCACTTCACATAAGAAATGTTTGTAACTTGCAGAGGATAATAACCAAACATGACAACAGCAGGACAATGCAGTAAAATTGGACAAAGCAACCCAAACTGACTGAGCAGTGTAACGACCACTTGAGTAGAACAGGTGTGTTCCCTGTTCTGCGATCTTGAAGTATCTTCAACGCACATCACTAACTCTACTTCCTCTGTGCTTTCTCGCCTCTCAGGTTTCCATGGATCGTGGCTGTCTGGAGCCGGTCCTGCCTCCTGCCATGGCGGCCCTTCTGATGTCCCTCCTCTCTACCTCCTTCTGGTGACATGGATCGTGGTCCATGCCTACGACTTATTATATGAATCATGTCTGTCATATTCATTGAATGTGCTGTAACTCTGTTACGCTATTCATTCTGTACACATGACATCTATTGCTTCTGTCCATCCGGGAAGAGGGATCCTCCTCTGTTGCCCTCCTAATGGTTTCTTCCTTTTTTCCCCTATGAAAGGTTTTTTTCTGTTTTTTGGAGGGGGAGTTTTTCCTGATCCGATGGGAGGTCCCGGGACAGGGATGTCACATGTGTACAGATTGTAAAGCCCTCCAAGGCAAATTTGTGATTTTGGGCTACACAAAATAAACTGAATTGAATAGTATAGTCACTGTAGTGAGAGGGGCAGACTTGCCATGAAGTTTAATCAACACTTCTTATACATGACATTGTAATGAGGGAATAGTTTGTTGTAATCAAGGTTTACTAGAAACAACACATTGGGATCCAAAAGACTTAAACTGCTTGGTTTTAGAAGAAGATAAACACCCTCTTTGTAATACATAATGTATTATGTTTAGTTTTACAAAACAGAGAAGAATTCTAGAACTAACGTCAGTTATCATTTAACTCGGCGGGTCAACGTAAAGTTGTTTTGGGAAGTGACATGACAATCAGCCGAGAGATATCAACCCTGCATCGTCACAGATGAGTAACGAGCGTGATGTGCGCGAGCAGTCATAAACCTCGTAGTGGTTTCCACGACGCAATAATCCTGCTTCGTTCGTGTTGCATCAATTGTGAGTGATTTTCCAGGGCCCGCGGTGATCACCGCAAGCTAACGCTCATAGCATCCGAGCTAGTCATCCCGAAACACGGCTGTTATTGTCCGTTATTGTCCGCCAGGTGGTACAAAGCAAAGTCAACGGACAGAGGAACGCTTTTTGAAGAAATGCAGTCGGTCTCTCACCTTCTGGATGAGAACAGCAGCCCAAATCAGTATTTCTGGGACCCTCATGATGCCTAGCTTGTTGTTGTTTCCCCCATCGACCGACCAACCGCTTGGCTCGAGCCACTCTCACGAGCCCCCACCAGCTGTTCTAACAAGTCACGCCCACTTTACTGTTGCGGAGGTTTTAATTGGCTGTTACCGCGAAGAGCGATTTAACGAGTCCCTGATTGGTTAAAGTTAAAGTCAGTCAAAAAGAAGAAAAATGAACCTGATAGATAGATAGATAGATAGATAGATAGATAGATAGATAGATAGATAGATAGATAGATAGATAGATAGATAGATAGATAGATAGATAGATAGATAGATAGATAGATAGATAGATAGATAGATAGATAGATAGATAGATAGATACTTTATTCATCCCCAAGGGGAAATTATTTTGTCAAGCAAGCAACTTACATAGAAGACACAAAAGAATATAAGGAATGAAAAATAATCAATATATACAACAAAACAGCAGGGCGTATTCATTTAGGAAATTAAACAATAAAGAAAGTGCAAAAATGCAAAGTATGTGCAGTGTATATGAAGTGTATATAAGTATGTACAGTGACTAACTAAACAAAACAACAAAAGCGGTGCAAGGGCTTTTGATGTTGATGTTGAAGCAATTGAATCACTTAATATTTCTATCAAGCCCCGGTTGGATTAAACTAAACCAACAAAGTCCGATTTAAATAAACGTGTCTTTCGACTGATTCGAATTGACTTGACAGTTTTAGATCGAGTAATACAGGTGTTTTTAGCGTTTAAAGATGGAGGATAGGTCATAGTGTAAAAAATATAGTACAGATCAGATATTTGTCTGCTATTCACTGAAGATTGTGGTCTGTTTTTTAAGTAGAAAAGACTAAAAGTTGGGCACATGTGACATTGCAGCTCCAGAAATTACAGACAGAAAAGTCCTCATTAGTTTAAAAACCTGCAGTCCCAAAGACTTGGAGTTAAAGTCAGACTTGAGCCAACAAGGCTGACGACTGCTGCTGCTTTCCATCCCAAACCCTGTATTCTCACTGTAATATATCACTGGTTAGCCTCCAGTATGACTGCTAATCTGTTGCTTTGTCAGACAACAACTTTGTAGGCAGTCTATGTATATCTGTGCATATGACATTAAAAATATCTTAAATCTTGAATCTTGAATCTATGAATTGTTCTTTACACTGTATGGCCTCTACCAACTGACTGACCTGAATGTCAGAGCCAAATAGTGTACTTTTTACTCCACTACGCTTATTTGACCCTTTGCAGATTCAGATAATGTTTGAGTTTAGAGCGATTGATAAGTCAAGGCCGTGGGACCCGATGGAGTTCCTCCCAAAGTTCTGAAGGCCTGTGGGGAACAGCTAGCTGGTGTGTATACTGACATATTCAACCTGTCACTATCCCAGGCTGTAGTCCCCCGTATCTTCAAATCCGCCATCATCATACCAGTCCCCAAAAGACCAGACACACCAACCCTGAATGACTTCAGGCCAGTGGCACTCACACCAGTCGCCATGAAGTGCCTGGAAAAACTGGTCCTCGCACACATCAATCACACGGTCCCGGACAACATCGACCCCCTCCAGTTTGCCTACCACTCCAACCGATCAGTGGACGACGCGGAAGCAATAGCTCTACACCACACTCTGCAACACCTGGAAAGCAGCAGAACGTATGCCAGGATGCTTTTCCTGGACTACAGTTCTGCCTTCAACACTATCCGCCCGGGCAAACTGATCGAGAAGCTGTCAGACCTCGGCGTCACAACCCCCACCTGCAACTGGATTCTGGACTTCCTGACAGAAAGACCACAGGTGGTGAGAATGGGAAGATGGGTGTCTGCTGAGCTCACAGTCAGCACAGGATCCCCACAGGGCTGCTGCCTGAGCCCAAAACTATTCACCCTGTACACCCATGACTGTGTCTCCACCCAGGACAACACTATCCTCATCAAATACGCAGATGACACCACCATCCTGGGGCTCATCAAGGGGGACGACAAGTCAGGGTACAGGCCCCCTGCCTGTACCCTGACTTGTCGTCCCCGGTTTTGGGCACGGGCGAACCGGGCATAATTACATGTAGAACCGCCACTGGGTACAGGACCCAGATAAACGACACTCTGGCTTACGGAGAGGACAACGACCTCATCCTCAACACTGACAAGACCAAAGAACTAATCCTGGACTTCAGGAAGAATTCTCCCCCTCTACAGCCTCTTGTAATCAAAGGGACTGAGGTGGAGAGGGCTGACAGCTACAGATTCCTGGGACTGCAGGTTACATCTGACCTGAGCTGGACTCTTAACACCACAGCCACAGTGAAAAAAGCCCAGCAAAGGCTGTATTTCATCAGGCTGCTCAGGAAAGCTGGTCTGAACCATCACCCTCTCACCCTGACCTACAGAGGACTGATAGAGAGCATCCTCACTGCAGGCATCACTGTCTGGTATGGGAACACCACACAGGCAGAGAGGAAGGCTCTGCAAAGAGTCATAAAGACTGCGGAGAGGATCACAGGGACAAAACTTCCCTCCATGGACACTATGTATGTGCAGCGCTGTAGGAAAAGAGCAGAGGGAATCATCAGAGACTCACTCCACCCAGCTCACTCTCTGCTCAGACACAAACACTGCAGGTACAACCTGAGACACAGCAGAGCGGACAGTATCATCACTCATAGAACACGTTTCTACAACAGCTTCTTCCCTGCCACAGTCAGACTGATGGCAAAACAAAACTGTGAATAGGATCAGCACTCAGGACTAACCTATTTATTTATTTATCACTGTAATAAAAATTAAAAAAATCACTGTACATTTGCACATGTACAGTGTTTTTCATATTTCATATTTGCACATGTACAGTGTTTTTCATTTTTCATATTTCATATTTCGTACAGTGTTTTCATATTTCGTACAGTGTTTTCATATTTTATATTCTGTATAGTGTTCTCATATTTTATATTTTGTCTCTTTCCTGTATTGTGTGTTTTCTTATTTCTTCTTCTTCTTCTTCTTCTTCTTCTTCTTCTTCTTCTTCTTCTTCTTCTTCTTCTTCTTCTTCTTCTTCTTCTTCTTATTATTATTATTTGTATTTCTTCCAAAACTGTTGACTTGGAGAGCCCTGCGAAAAAAATTCCAATGAGTCTGGACTGTTGGTCTAGGCTCAAATGGCCAAATAAAAAACCTTGAACCTTGAACCTTGGTAGTGGAAAGATTGATGATCGACTTTGTGGGTGGTCGTATCATCAAATCTGTGGCCGTATGTGTTGGACACTCGGGTAGAGAGGAGCAGAGCTGTCAACTGACCTCCAGCTGGTGGTGAGTTGGATCAGATGTAGTGAGGGTGAACTGGGATCATCTGGCTGTGGGTCCTGTCCGCAAGGTCTTCAACTCCCAAATACAAATTAATGTTGTCATGCTTCCTGTGGAGGGAGGCTGCATGGGGACATGGAATCCAAGTGGGCCCTGTTCAACGCCTCCATTATTGAAGCGGCTGCTTGGAGATATGGATTGAAGGTCACCTGTGCCTGTCTTGTTGACAACAAGAAAGAGTTGGAGACCCTTGGGCTTGGTTGGCCCAAGTTGGTCTCCAGAAACAGCAGACAGGTAACAAATGGCCAGAGGAGCTGCTGCCCTCACGACCTAGACCCAGATACTCAAATAGTAAATGGATGGTTGAATGAATAAGTTTAATACAAAGCATGACTAAAAAACAACTGTATTGATGTATTATTATCGATAAAGAAAAGACTGGATATATCAATACGCAGCATTATAGTAAAACTACAAGCTCCAGCTTTAACATTATTTTTAGTTTTATAACTTTAAGTATACTTTTTTTGCGAATACTTTTGTACTTTAAAGTACAATTTGAAATACAGGAAATATTATAATGTGTAATTATTTTTACACTGTGGTATAGCTAATTTTATAAAAAAAAGTAAAATACTTCCACGACTGTCTGACAGAACACTTGAAGTGACGGTCAAAGGTGAATGGTAATACATTTGTGATAGCAATATAATACATTTAGTTTTACTTGCCCCTAGGGTTATTCAGTTATTATCCAAGTTTAGACATAGTTATAACTTGTTTGTCGTTTCTGTAAAATGTGTTTTGAGTATCCCTAGGATCAGTTTGCACTAATTGGCCTACGTCATACTAACCATGAACACGTTTCTTTCTAACTATGGTAACCAGTGTTATTTGCTTTCTTGTGGCCTCTTTAATTTGTGCTGTTGCATGCTCAATCTTGTTGTTCACTGACGTACTGCAGCGGCTTGATTCACTCAGCATGATGTCATTCCATATGTCCTCCTGTCTGCCATGGAGTGGTCTGCTTCAAGTGAAGCATCGACACCGGAAAACAAGCGATTTCTGCCTTCAGAATAAAAGAGTAGACGGTTGCTTTATTTTGCATTCTGCTCCAATTCTTGGTTGTGTTTTTTTTTTTTTTTTACCAAAAGACAATGGTATTTCCCCTGCATTCTGGTTGAAACGCTGACCTCCATACTTCGATGCCTTTAAGTTGCCATAATGATGGGCTCACTATAGTAAGTAATGGCAGAGACTGGTTCATATTTTAAGTGTTTTCTTTTACAGTTAAAAATACAAATAAACAACTTGTTAAAAAAAAACAGTGTACCTAACACTCCTCTATTGCACATATCTATCCACAATCCCATAATTCTGGTGACAAAATAAGTCAATTTTAATCATTTTCCCCCTAAAAACAACAATTAACTCCCTTCAGAATAAGCTTTAAAAAAAAGAAAGAAAAACGAGTGTAATTGAAAGTTCCTTCTCAAGTCGTGCAAAAATAAATACCCCCAGAAACACACTAAAAAGTACAGCACAACATACAATAAAGGTATATATGCAAGTATCATGAGATAGTATGATTACTCTATTTACTATGTATTCAATACTTAAACCACTGCTTTACAAGACCATGCATAGCCCTACACTAAAGACATGTGGATGTACCGTCAGTAAGCGCTTGTTGTTATTTTGAACCAAGAGACCGGAAGTCCTGTTGTTCACCTGCTAGCTTCACTCCGGTCAGTCTGGATTATTCACACAACTACTTTTGAAGAGGAATGCAGCGTCGTAGCGACTCGTAGCCAAACGAACTGTACGTATACTTGTATATCTGTAATGCTTTCACATTGTATTTGGTTAAATGTTTACTTTGCAGTCAATCTTTAAGTGTTGTTTGTATGTTTTTCCTCACAAACTAAAGCCGGTGTTTATACGTCAGCTAGCCTTAGTTAACAACCAGCTAAGCTAGCTGTCTTCCGTCGCTGGTTTCTCCTCATTTCTTTCTTAGATTGTTTGTCTTCCTTTTGGTTAATATATGTGTATCAGTGGCACGAGTTTTATTTTGTATTTATGGCTGTAAACTCGACAGTTTTGCTGTTTTCGCAACGGGAAACTGTCTCTGCTGTCTGTTTTGTAAAATCGGTTGCTTTTAAACGGCAGATTCGTCATATTTTAATCCTTAAAAGCTACAATCAGAAATGGTTGTATTTTAATCGTGCGCTTTTTTTTATAAACCAGCCACATTAAACAGTGAAAAAAAAGAAGCAAAAAAACTCGAAAATGTTTGTATATGCCAGTCCCTTTAATTGAGTGCGAGCTGGCTGGTCCGGGGCAGGAGATGATGTCAGTAGGACTGGTATGCAGAAGTCTGACATCAGCCAGAAAGTCTCTGAAAACTAAAGCTGAGCAGACTCGGGCCAAATAAGGAGTAAAGAAGCCCAGGTAGTCAGTCAGACTAACCTCTTCTAACAGGCCATTGTTTGGGTCACTGTGCTGTCACGTCCACACCAACCGCTGCCAGTGTTCATTGAGTTTATATCTTCTTTTTATTTTCCACTGCAGTGAATCCCAAGGCATCATCGTTCCAGTCGGCACAACATGGCTGGCTTCAGACAAGAGGATGTTGAGTTGTATTATGAAATGGAGGAGGAGCTGGGCAGGTATGTTCTCCACATGTATTGTCGTCCCTTCTCTCGTTAAACGCATTAGTACCTCAAAACACCCATCTGGTGCCACGACTGTAGTCTGTGTTACGAAAGACACTGTTCACACTTTCATGACTCCAACGTGTGTCTTTGGTGTCTCAGTTCAAAATACAAGAGTGAATGCACCCGAAATACCGCTGTGACCCTTTAGTATATGTGCTGCGTTTTGAAGTATGTGCCGAGTGTGACTGATAGTTTTTAAATCGATGTAGTTGCAGCAGTTTTTCTTTTCAAGCTGTATTGCTGAGCACGAATGTCTTTTTTTTTCCGTGCTTCTTAAATAAAAACAAATGTGAGTGTGAAGTGTATTCAAATTACACATCGTTGTTTTAGATGCATTTTGATGCCAGAGATGATCTGCAAACCATTCAAAACATTAAATAGGATGAAGGCCAGAATATTTAAGTATGTGTCAGCAACATATTAAATACCCCATATTCTCCTTTCTGCACTGGGCTGGTTAGTTTGAAATGAGTCATCCCGTTTTGATAGTTTGAACTCAACTTTCTACCTAAGCTACTTTTTTCTGCAGTGATGCAGTAAAACTATGACATCACTGCCTCTTAATGTGCCTTTCCACTGTGTGCGTGCGTGCGTGCGTGCGTGCGTGCGTGCGTGGAGATATGCAGACATTACATTCTGCCTGGTCATGCTTTATGAAATGCTTTCTCCTCACCTGCACTTTTGCTTTATTGTTCTCGTGGGTAGTAGACATTTTTCAAAGAGATTCTATAAAACACAACTTTAGATTACATTTATTTCTGGACTTACAATAGTTAAGACTTTATGTTGCACATATACTGTTTCACATTATGTTTGTATGGTTATCTTCTAACCACTTGGGCAACTAACAATCATTTTCATTCCAGTTATTTTATTAATCCTTTATTTAGTATAATGTTTCCCAACCTAGGGGTCGGCATCCTCCAATAGGCCCCCACATTCTTTATCAAGTAATTTATTCCTTAAAGTCCTTAACGTGTCCTCTAAAAGAAGTGGAAAAGGTCTGCATCTGTAGGAAGAATACTTCTACTTGTTTCCTCTGTAAATCGTTGTGTTTCCAATATTTTACAAAGTCAAGCAATCAATAGTATAAACAAAAATAACACATTTTGGTTGAACTACATTTCCACATTGAGGCCATAATCTGTGATGAGGGGTCAGTAAGAGTTGCTTCAATTTAAGGGGGCACAAGTCAAACAAGTTGGGAAGCATCAACTCGGTCCATCAGAAGTACTCGTAGCCCAAAGGGATGTCTTGATATATCTTCTGTACTCAGCCCCGAAGAACTTAATCCCTGGGACAACAAAAACGAAAGACAAGCAGTTCTATATTATCCTTATTCTATTTATTTAACATCCCTGTCCCCTCTCTTTTCCGCAGTGGACAATTTGCCATCGTTCGTAAGTGTAAAGAGAAAAGCACGAGTATCGAGTACGCAGCCAAGTTCATCAAGAAGCGCCGACTGTCGTCCAGCCGGCGGGGGGTGAGCCGCGAGGAGATCGAGCGCGAAGTCAACATCCTGCGGGAGATCCAACACAGCAACATCATCACCCTGCACGACATCTTTGAAAACAAGGCCGACGTGATCCTGATCCTGGAGCTGGTGTCGGGAGGAGAGCTGTTTGACTTCCTGGCTGAGAAGGAGTCTCTGACAGAGGAGGAGGCCACCCAGTTCCTAAAGCAGATCCTGGATGGCGTTCAGTATCTACACTCCAAACGCATCGCTCACTTTGACCTCAAGGTCAGTGGTCTGTGTGCTGAAGGCGGTTGGTCTGTGAGGCTCTGGGTCGGCAGTCGTAGTTGACACGTTAGTGAGGATTCCTGTTCAGGTGCAAGAAGTTAACGTAAGCTTAAATATCTTGCACTTGTGTGTGTGTGCAGAGGGATTAAAAAAAAAAAATGTTTTCCATGTGAAAGACGGGACATGACTGCAGACACCCAAAGTTGTGATAATAATAAGTTATCATCAATATGAAGATAGATTGGGGCTTTAAGGTACACACAATGTGTAATAATTAGTCAAATAATTTCAGAAACTTTGTATCAATTAAAGTTTTAAAATCCAAGAAAAACATTTAAAATCAAACTTTATTTACATGTACCACCCTTCATGCAACATGACAGTACAGGCTTCATTATGAGAGAAAGAAAATAATATAAAGATATTTTGATTAACAAATCCCAAGCTTAATTTCTTATGACGGTTTTAATGCAAAGTTATTGAATGGCCAAGCTCTTCAGGCCTAATGGCAGTATTACACTTTTATTTTAGTTTCTACAATTGGGCAGTTTGTTCCTAATTGATGAAGCCCACTACAAGTAAACAATTTTTGTTTGTGGCATATGCCAATTGTTGGTGTTATGCTGCTGTTGATTAATGGCATGCTGTTGCTGCTTTACTGTTATTTAGCACTAGCAGAAACCACTGTCCATCAGCATATACCAGTTCTTACTGGCATAGATGTTTATTATTGGCCTAACGTGTGATGAGGGAGCTAAAGGATAATAACATGACAGAGGCTCTTAAAAAGTTGTTTTAATGTGAACGTACAATTGTAGCGTCGCTCGTTCTCTCGCTAATGTTTAGCTCTATGTTATCTTTCAGCCGGAGAATATCATGCTGCTGGACAAGAATGTCCCTAACCCCAGGATCAAGCTGATTGATTTTGGGATCGCGCATCAGATCAAAGCTGGAAACGAGTTCAAGAACATTTTTGGAACACCAGAGTTTGTCGGTGAGACCCTGTTTTCCCTTCCTGAATATCCATTTTGCAAAACAAAAGTAAATATGTTCCCCTTTTAAAAAAAAAAAAAAAGAAAAATCTGTTTTTGTGCTCGCGTGTGCCTACTCTGGCAAGTAAGCTAAACATTGTAGGTGTGTTTCAGATCGCCACATCTGGTTTGGATTAAATTGTTCATTCCTCTGTTCTTTACAGCTCCAGAAATAGTTAACTATGAGCCACTTGGCCTGGAGGCAGACATGTGGTAAGACGTCAACATCTTCTCCCTTCTGAAGCTGTACACTGACCCGTGTGACGGTTCTCATTCATGTTTGCTTCTTCTCTTCTCTGCAGGAGCATCGGAGTCATCACATACATACTGTGAGTCATGTTCCACATCACGACCTGCGGAAACATAAATCACTTCACTCCTCATCTATGTTGTTTGTATGAAGCTAATCCTTTTATCTGTGTTCCTGTAGACTGAGTGGCGCTTCACCGTTTCTGGGCGAGACCAAGCAGGAGACCCTGACGAACATCTCGGGCGTCAACTACGACTTTGACGAAGAGTATTTCAGTAACACCAGTGAGCTGGCGAAGGACTTCATACGGCGTCTGCTGGT
Source organism: Myoxocephalus aenaeus (assembly GCA_038501785.1). Lineage (NCBI taxonomy): Eukaryota > Metazoa > Chordata > Actinopteri > Perciformes > Cottidae > Myoxocephalus > Myoxocephalus aenaeus. The sequence continues at coordinate 508,063 of JBAMJR010000329.1, forward strand.
CAAGGATCCTAAGTAGGAATTTAAAAAATATATTTTACGCCAAGAGTAAAGGAGAGAAATCTCTGTTTTGTAGACTTATAGGGAAGTTTCTGCAATTTTCTCACTGGATTGTTTTCATTTGCAGGAAGAGAATGACAATTGATGACAGCCTTGAGCACCCCTGGATTAAGGTGGGTTTTTATTTAGCATCTATATCCGTCAGTTGAGTTTAAAATTCAATACAAGGTTTTAGTTACTTATCGGGTTCAAACTCAAACACATTTAAATGGGTTTAGTTCTTATCAAATAGAGCGAGAACGATATATCAGCAGATAGTTGCTTATGCAGATAAGTAACACAAAATTGCATTATAGGTGTGCCAAAGTTATGTTTGAGATTATTTTTAAACGGTCTTTTCATTACATAATGTGTCCACAAGTTGGCAAAATGTTCTGGTCAGTACATACTGTACCTTGGTCTCAATTCTTAAATATAACAAATTTGCGAAATCAGCTGAACGTAATTTTTTTTCCCTCTGCAGGTTATTAAGAGGCGAAATGTCCGCCAGGAGGAGAGAGACCACAAGACTGAGCGCCGACGCCTGAAAACCACTCGTCTGAAGGAGTACACCATCAAGTCGCACTCCAGCATGCCTCCTAACAACACGTACGTCAACTTTGAGCGCTTCTCCCAGGTCCTCGAGGAGATCGCGGCCGCGGAGGAGGGCCTGAGGGACCTGGAGCGCAACCAGCGCTCGTGCCGCGAGGACGTGGCGGCGCTGTTGTCCATATACGAGGAGAAGGAGGGTTGGTACAAGGAGGAGAACCAGAGCATCTCCAGCGACCTGAGCCACATCCGGCAAGAGCTCCAGCGCACTCAAGCCCAGCGCAAGAAGAGCCAGGAGGAGGCCCGGCTCACCATGCAGGCCGCCAACATCCTCAAGCGCAAGTACGGGCGCCTGGAAAACCGCTACGAGGCCCTGGCTGAGCAGGTGGCCTCTGAAGTCCGCTGGGTGGAGGAGCTGGTCAAGTCCATATCGGCGGACAAGGACGGCCTCGGCAGCATGCCCTGAGCCGGGATGAAGTCCAACAATGACACTTTGATTCTCCAGTATCCTCCTGTCCCACACGGTGCGGTTTGAGTGGGTCAGTTGTCGTCATAAGCTGTGCTGCTGCTGCCCGTCGGGAACATTTTCCACCCTTTTTTTTTTTTTTATGTCACGCTTCAGAGAACCAGCAAGAAGCTCAGAGGCAATACTTTGAACCCATTCCAGTTTCATTCCTCTGTTTTTATAAGTTAATTTATATATTTTTAGATTTTTACGTTCGGGTTATGTGACAAATAATTCAAAGTTTGCAACTACATTGGCTTTTTTTGTTTTGCAATTTTAATTTTTATGTAATTGCATCTGAATGTCTTAGTGCTGTAAAAGCCAGAGATGTAGAGAACTTCAATATTCAACTTATAGTTTCAGGTTTGTTAATATATCCTTTTACATTTCCGATTGGTTTGCAGCTCACATTAATTGTGTCAAACTACAAAGGATGCAATAATTGTATTTAGGTTAATGCTTTATTTTACAGATCTGTCATTACCTAATGATTTCTTAAAACATTCTTGTGAAAGTTTCCTGGAAAGAACTAAACACTGAAAAACAGACTGAACTGAAACTGTTATTTTAGTTTATTATTGTCTTCCAGAAGAATTTCAATAAATTACATTCCTCTATTTAAACCCCAGTAAATATGTATTCACCATACGGTCATTATTGGAAACTGCATTCTTCACATACGCTGATTTCTATGTTTATTTCTAGACGTATGTTGTTAATGTGCATTAATTAATTATTGGATGCCTGGTGTAGCGTCCGGAAGAACTTAGTCAAACAACCTCTCTCGTTCTCTGAATTTATTTTCCTTGATCACAAGTAGAGTAACAAGCGCTGCAGTCTTGATAGCAGGGAGTCGTCCAGTCAACACGCAGGTTGACCGTCCAAAAAACACCCCGAACAGCCGGAAGTTCGGCTCTTTAATACACGGTTTTCCGTCATGAACATCTAACATTTCTATTGGCTCTAACCTTTCTAAGAGGAGGAGAATCGTGTCCTCATCTTTTCTCACAGGGCTAAAACGTGCAACGACCAGTCTGCTTCCCTAATGTCAATATACTGATAAACAGGTGTGAGTGTTGTGGTGCAGAGCGTGGAACCTTGAGGAACAGACAACCGGACTGTTCTCACAGAAACTTCTCACAGAAAGTATTTGTTAAACTGACCTCGCACAACCTGAACTCTAATAGACATAAGAATAATGAAATGAAGAATATCTACAGAATATAACGATTTATATTATCAATGTCACGTCTTACCTGTCCAACTGATCACTCTCTATAATCGGCAACAAATGACATGGTTCTTTCCTGGAAACCGCCTCGGAAATGATTAGGAAATTAAATAAATTGACAGACCTATAACAATAAAGTACCAACCATATTTCGAATGTATAAACTCATCTTTTCAGTGCCTGTTAACTGATCGACCGCATCGCCTCTGCGAGCACTCATCCGTCATCGAGTTAATGACGTCTCTATCACATTGATATTGCTCTATGTCTTACATGCAACAACCTTTGCACAGTAGCCTTGTAAACCAAATAGTGTGCATGGAACCTTTCTCTTTGTACTGTTACTCTTGTTTCTCTTTCTGTTTTCGTTCTGACCATCTCTGCAAACTCCAAACATTCCACTGATAAGTCCCATATCCATGCAACACATTCCCCATGCATTGAGCAGGCGGTGTACGATATATGCAGTAGTATTCTTCAGTAGAGAAATTGCACTCAGAAGATTGTAAGGTCTATTTTAATCTGTCTCTAAAGTGTCAACTGGAATGCCTGAGCTTGTTTCAAATAAACAAAGTTATCGCTGTAATCCAAGTAGTATTCATGTGTTGTGTGAATGGAAACTAACTCTTGTAACGCGATAGTTTATCCTCGCCTTCATAAACATTAATAAATATGCATCCTTCTGTTTGTCCTTTAGGCCACATTTTGTCCAGTGGTGGGAAGTAACTTAGTACATTTACTCAAGTACTGTACTTAAATACTATTATGAGTTACTGTTACATTTTATATATATGTGTGTGTGTGTGTGTGTGTGTGTATTTACATATATATATATATATATATATATATATATATATATATATATGTATATGTAAATGTAAACACTCAAATGGGCTGTTTTTAGCATTATCAGAAGCTTAGTTTGTATTTTGCAAATAATAATTGTGTACTTTTACTTTAACATTTTAAATGCAGGACTGGAGTTTTTTCATATAGTGTGGCTTTGATAATTCTACTGCAGTAAAGGATCTCAATACTTCCTCCACCATTTATTTTAATATCTTTTTTATTTACGGATGTAAAAGGGACCAAATGGCGTGGCATGCAACATGTAAATGTAAAGGCTGAACCACGGTCAGTATTATCTGTCAAACTACTTCATGTTCTGTAAAGAAAAGACGACATGAATTTCTCTGCAGCATGAGTTCTCCACCAGACATGATCTGTTCTCCTTGTACTGTTTTCTTTACAGCAGCAGGGAATAATGGAGTTGTTTGTAACTGTTTAAAAGATGCCCTCTGGTGGTGAATCGCCAAAATACAGGAGAATTATAGGAAGGCGTTTTAGTTTTTTCTCACTTAAACCAGACAAAAAGCACAAACATCTTTTTAATGAATTATGAATCAGTGAGAAGCAGAGATGGAGGCCAGTTCGAGCCAAGACACTTTAAACTTAAAGAATGTTTTTGAATATACAAGTTAATAAGATACATGTTCATCTGTTGCAGTTACTTGACTTTGTTCAGCAGATCATATAAATGATGCTACCTTGCAAAACATTAAGCTTTGCTGACTGAATCAGGTGCAAGTCAAGATCCATAGACAAGATCCATAGAAAACTCAGCTATTTTACAGTTTTTGTTTCAAACTCCATGTTCTATATACACTTTATGATAAAGCCACATGTATTATTGTCCAATATAAAGAAATAAATCCTTACATTTGACTGTCAAAGCTCTCGTGGGAGTTTTGGCACCTTTTGTAAAATGTTTTACAAAACCACAAAACAGTGCACAATACATTAATGGTTTTATTTGTATATTAATTATGACAATAATAAATAAATCATAAATAAACTTGTCATCAGTTTGGTTCCATAAATTAGTTAGTTGGCTGATGATAAGTGAAATAATCTGTACGATAGTAAATCTGTTTTGTAAACTTTGAGATTGTACAGCCTCCTTTAACTTTCTGTGTAATCATTTTAAGTTAAATTAAATTCAACTTTAAATAAAAAATTGCTTTCTTTGTTTACAAATGATACAAAGACCTTTTCATTTACCATTTTGGAACAAATGGATAACCAGAGCCAAAGTGCTACAATCACTGGAATTGAAAGACAAGAGGAGATAGAAAAAAACGCTCATCTCGTGTGTTAAAATCAGCTGTTACAGTGTGAGACGTCACTCAGGAGTGAAGTGCTTGGCAGTGGTTTCAATACAAACTGCAGTCAGTGTATTCGTGATTTCAGTTCAACACGATCCACTCTGTGTTTCTTAACCGTCTTTGTGTAAGTCCAAGGACAAGTCAGACCACAACAAAATGGGTCGTCCTTCATTTTTTGTTCCTCGTTAAAAAAAAAAGCCCCCGTCCTCCTTGTTTTTCTTCATCAACAGACATCCATTCTTGGAGAGAAGGGACGTTAACATGTTTATGCATCTTTCAGAGAATTAATGTGGGCACACAGTTTGAGTGCAGGTCCCAGTTTAAGGTTCATGCTGCTGACCAGGTGGTCTTCGGTGAGAAGCAGCAGAGCCTGTCCGTCAATTTCCTGGGAGCGAAACTCCTCGGCTACAACCTGACCACCTGGAGGAAAGACGAAAAGAGCACAGAGAGACTGAATAGAGTGTCCCTGTTCATCTTGAGGCATTTTGCTACTTGTAGATAAGGAATTAATTAAATATATAACGTACAAAAGTCTCCTCTGAATTGATTACAAATATAAAGTAGTGTGAAAACAAAAAAACTCAAAGTACAAGTACCTCAATTGTGTATTGAAGTACAGTATTAGAGTACATGCACTTTGTACACTGACAAACAGGATGCAACTATATGTGCCCTTGTTTACCTGGCAGGGAGTTGACGTAAGAAAACACTTGTTCTACGTTCCACTGAGACGGACGGCCGGCGTCTTCTTCTCCGTCAGAGACGCTGATCGTTTCTGTCATCCTCTGCTCCTGCTCTCTCTCCTGCTCTCTCTCCCTCTCTCGCTCTCTCTCGGCATGTTTCCGGAGCCTGGTTGTCATGGGAATGGGAGCCTCGTCTTCCTCTTCTTCGTCCTGCTCTTCCTCATCTCTCAGGGACCTTTGACGGGTCTCCTCCGAGCCAAACGACCCACAAGCCTGTGTGTGAAGACAAATGAGACAAATATCCCGCGTTTTGGTCTAGACTACTTGCAGTAAAGGTCAACCAGGTATTAGCTTCAGTCCTCTCAGATTTTAGGTTCCTGCATGTGAGCGCTGCAGTTTTTAAACATTTAATGTCATGGTCTTTCCAAAATAAAGGTTTGATTTATAGGAGTGAATGCATTACAGGGTTTTTCTAATGTTGCATGATAGGACATTGAGCCGTAAGCAGCTTCAAACGCTAAAATTATTTCATACATTTTAGCATCAGATTATGGTTTACATAATAATAATAATTCAAACCTTTATAGCGCTTCTCTATAGTACACAAAGACGCTTTACATTGTGGACAAGAGACAGAGACAAACGGAACAAAACAAAAATGGAAAGACAAAGCAAACAAAAACAAACAAACAGAACATTTTTGGTAACAAAAAAAAAGAGAACTGGAGAAGCTGTGTGAATTCATGTATTTAACATGATGATTTTTAGAAATTTTAACGACTCACCTTCAAAAGAAAACATTTTACGAGGTATTGTTTTACTTTACTAACTCTTTGTTTTGTTTTTACTTTTAAATGAGTGTTTATTGTTTTATTCAACTTTTTTTTATCTTCAAACGTCTTTTATTGTTGTTTCATTATCTTAATATATGTTTTTGTTTTATTCTATTGTTTTATTGTATAGCACTTTTCAACTTTAAAAAAAAAGTGCAATAAAAATAGTTCATTATTGTTTTCCCTTGACTAGTAAAGTTACTTTCACTCCTTAGAAACAATTACATTTTGAATCGGTTTGACTCCGCAGCATGTCAGCATGCAGCAACTATGAAGCTGTTATTAATTCGCCTGAAACACCAGTGGTTGAAGGATGTAATTAATGATTACCAGGATACATGAGCAGAAATAACCTATTTCTGCCACACAGACTCATATTTCTTCTTTCAAACTCTTCTCTTCTATGTGTTTGTTTCTGATTTTTATTTTTTTTATCTCTCCAGGCCTCTTAAAATCCCTCAAATACAACAAGAAAAAAGATATAATTCTTCAGAGCCCCTGTTATAGACAATAAGAATTGTCTTTTTGTAATTTTGAAATTGTGTTCACAGACCAGGAAGCTCCTTCAAAGCTTTGCTCCAGTCATCTGTTCCCCAGAGAGCAGCTTTCCTCCTAGGACCAGTGATCCCTGTGGCACTTGTGCATTTCGCTGCATGCGTCACGTCAGTTGATATCACTGACCCGTTTCATAAAATGTTCTCTGGAGGCTCCGTTGACTCTGCTGCTGGGGGGTCGTCCTCTCCTGCCCATCGGCCTGTGACCCCAGCGGCCTGCTCTCAGCACAGTGATACGCTTGCTGCAGCTCACACTGAACCTGAACCAAAATATCAAATTAGATTCATACAGTTCACCATGATGATGACGATGACGATGACGGTCATGATCGCAGTCTCAAAGCCCAACAGCCCATTGAGAGGGTGTTGGGCTGTGTGCACTGATTGCAGACAGTTAGACCGGCTTTTGTCATTGTGCTCTGAGCTGATAGTCTGCATCTGGACTCTTCGCTGCCTGAATGGAGGCTCAAAAAGAAACCTGGGAGTGATTATACACTTGAGAGACTTTTTCTTAGAGCCCAAGTGTAACTCAATGGGTTGCAGATGTCAGATGATGTTTCCCACCACCACTGAGACGGACGGCATTTCAGTTTACTTGTCTTGTGTGGTAGAGGCTGCTTCTTTTGAAATCTTTACTCATACAAGGATGGATGCTCATTTGCAGCAAAGCCCCGCTTTTTTAATCATCAGGTTCCAATGAATGTTTTGTTGACCTCTGAGGAGACCTTACTGCAGTAAAGTAAAGAGTTTTACTCATTATTTCCGCATACAGTGTGATAAACTTTCAACTAAGCAACAACGTACATTAAAACAAGGCTGGGATACCCAATGCAGCATCAGAGTCCCTGTTTAAACTAATGCACATCCAACATTATCAATTCATTAAATATCAGTCATTATTTTTGAATAATAAAGATGTTGTACTTCTGTATTTCTCTTCCATGAAAAGACCAAATATGTTCTTCCATCTCTCAATACTTTCCGGCTTCTCCACTTTCGCTGGGATCATATGTCTGAACTTTTATTTTTATGTATGACAAATATATAATTGTCATTTTCTATAGTAGTAGTTCTTTTACAGTGCAGCATAACTAGTCACATGCTTGTAGATTTTTGTGTCAATCTTTGCTCTCTTAGTTCTGAGACATCGAGACGGCACGTTTTAAAGAAAAGGAAATGAAGGCTTGTATAACTTAACATCAACTTAGCATCAATAGAAATATAATGTTACTGTATCTATAATGCAGTTGTACATTCAGACTTTGCCTTTGTTTTCTATGAGCAACTGATGCAAGGATACAATCAATGCACAGGCAATTTAGTGTTTCCTGCAGTTGTGGTCTTGACCAGCCTTGAAATAAAATCCTGAGTCCTCTTTGTCTCAGACCGAGACAATGTGTTTGTTTACAAGAGAAGACCTTCAAAAAGTGGTGTTGAGACCAAGACCAGTCTGGTGTACTACAACACTGATCTGTGCTTTTGAATTGAAGGGTTGTTGGTGCACCTCGATGTGAGAGTGATTTCTTTACCTTCTGACACACGTCATGGAGCAGAAGCGTTTGGAGCGCAGGAACGTGTGAGCGTAACCTCGACTCCCACAGAACTCACACTCCAGCACACCTGCCGCGCTCTCCCCCAGCTCTGCAACTTCACAGGGCCAGCTGTTAGTCACACACATACACACCCCTAAACATATCTTATACACGCACACACACACACACATCACCTCACCATCTGCTGCAGGGCCATCGTCTTCCATCTCTGAGTCTGTTGAATCCGACTGGTCAGCGTCCAGCGGACTGTCCTCTGCTGCTGCATCCCCGTTGGTTTGTATCTCCTGGGATTCAGGAAGTGAAGCCTGCTGGTCTGCTAGCAGCGAGGAGACCACCTGCATTAAGACGTGCATTTAGAGAAAGGTAAATCTCCCATACTGACGTGGAAAGACACAAGTTCCGTGTAAAAACAGATGGAGTGTATTTTTACACGCCTATATTTGACTAAAATTAGGACTCACCTAATCCTTTCCCCCAGGGTCATACACATTTTCCTTTGACATTTGGGTTGCTAAATCCTGGTCTCTAAATATTTTGTTTATAATTGTACTTATCCTATTTCAACCCTATAATTGCATGGTTCTTTTGTGTAACCGGTTAAGTTTTAACGTTGTACTTTAATAGTTTTGCCCTATAGGTACCTTAAAAATTGGTTTGTTTTTTTAAAGTGTGCTGTACAAATTGAATTATTAATTATTATTATTATTATTATGGTACAATATCTCAGCCACATCTGTACAGGATTCCTACTTAATGTGAGTATACTAACGATCCCCTACTTTTGTATTCTGACACCAGAATTAGGCATGTCAGTGTTTGTGAGCTGGAAATCGTTCATTCTCCATCCTCAATTATACCTGCACACGAAATATTTGAATGTTAATTACCCATGGATAATACGACATGAATGCCGTCTAACATGTCAAGACACAATGTCAGTTTCAAGGGCCCATTTCCCATCAGCTAAAACCTCGAACTCTGACAGACATTCGCTGGTGATGCGGCACCTCCAGCGGTCTTACCGGGAATGGCTCCAGGCCCTCTCGGATGACGAAGCCCTCTATGAGGTGTGTAAGGACGTGGGTTGTTAGTATCCGGTCGGGGCTGCCTGGGACGCTGGCTGGGGACAAAGGGGGCTGGCTGGGGCCTCTCACTGCTGCTGGCGGGACGGGAGGAGGTAGAGGAGGAGACGGAGGAGCAGGGTTGCTGCTGGCGGCGGTGAGCTGCGAGGGTTCTTCCACCACAGGCGCCCTGAGCACTGAGCGACTGGAGATGATGGAGGACGAACCCGGGACTGCTGGGAGGCATAAAAGATAAGAGAACCATTTTTTTTAACCATGTGGAGGCTGTTATGTCTCTTGGACAAAACAAGGAACATTTGATAATACTAAAGTATTTTATAGTATGCTGCATCTTCCACATCTACAATAGCACTGCTTGTATTTTCAAACCAGCTTCGTGAAACAGATCCAGGTTCAGATTTTCATTGTTCATTCAAGGCTTTCACAATAAGCTCTGCTTTTCTGAGCCAGCACCCCTCTGGCTAGTGAGGAGAGTTCCTAAGGTTATAAATAGTTGTATTCTATTTTTTTAAATTTGATTTATCATCATACTTTACCTGCACCATTCTGCTTAGGAGGCCCAGTGAGAGGTGTCAGGGTCCTGTCTCGCTGTGGACTGGGAGAACACGCACCTTTCCTCTCCTCTGAGCTCAAGCCATTCACTTTGCACGTTTGCCCCGACTGAAATATCGAACCACAACAAACCCTTCATCAACACAACAGATACTGTGAACAGACAAAGCTTACAGAACTTAACCCCAGCACACGGCGGCTCACCGATGGAGTTTCATACTGTCTGACTCGATGCACTTTCAGATTCACAGCCACCGTCTGAGGAGGCGGGAGGTTCTGGTAGGGCATCTGGACCAGAGCCTCTGCTACAGGCAGCTCCCGCTCTGTCAGCAGCATCCGTCCCGACTGGACGGCCAGAGCCTGGACCGAGTGCAGGGACAGCCTCTGGAGGGAGGCCGGGGGGTTTCGGGGCAGCCTGGGCAGAACCAGAGGCGGAGGAGGAGGTGGAGGTTGGTTCTGAACTTGTGGGAATGACGTCCGCCGCTGCGGAGCTGCCACCAGAGGAGGAGGCTGAGGCTGAACGGTGGCAGCCGGGATCGAGGTCTGAGCTAAGGACGCAAACACGCTGGTAAAGGACGAAGAAGAAGAAGGGGCTGGGGGGTTGTTGGTTTTGGATTGGGTGCTTGGAGTGGTCAGTCTTTTCACTGAAAGAGGAAGAGGGTTGGAGTTGGTTTCTTGAGGCGCTACTCTGAGAGCGATGGGCTGGAGCTGCCTGTGGTTTGGAGCTCCTCCTGCAGCCTGCTGGAGGACGAGCTGGTGGTGCGCCAACCGCTGGCCCGACGCACAGGACAGCTGCTGCTTGACCAGAGCGTTGGTCTGCGCCGGAGAGTAGGCTGCAGGGAGAGCGATGCATGGACAGACGTGAAGAACAGAATCTAGCAAATACACAAAACAAGTATCTCTTTCTCAAGGTGGACTTGAAGGTTATGGCAAATGTCACGCCGTGGGAGTTCATTTTTGTTACTGTGACTCATCGCTTAAACCTGAAACACACTTTCTAGTCTTTCCTTCAGAGCTCAGTATTTGAACACGTTATCTCACCTGGCGTTATAATCTGGGGTCCTGAGGCCAGCCGGGTGACATCAGCCGGTCCTGTTTCTGTTGAGGTGTCAGTCAGCTGGTTGGTTTTCAGCCCGCAGATTGACGTCTTGGATAAAGAGGTGGTTGGAGTCAGGGCTTGTGAGTAGGCGGATGGCTTTAGGATCACACTGTGGGCTGTGGCCAGAGCTCCAGGCAAGTGGGCACGCAGAGCCAGATTCTGCACCTGAATGTGCACAGACAATAAGTCACTTTTATACTGCTTATAAAAGCAATAGTTGGTGAGGTTGACAGCCCAACTTTATCAATGGTTCCTCCAACATCCATCAAAATCCCAAATCGCAAACTGACGTACCACATGACTTTTAATTTTGCAATGTGGCTCGCGCTCAACCTGAAGTCTATAATATTGCAGGCTTGTGGTGTGCATGCATTATTCAAATATTCTGCCTGGCAAAGTTTGTACCTGAGAGGAGGTAGGTAAAGAGGAGCAGGAGGTGACAGCAGGGAGGTCTGATTGAACTGCAGCCACCGTGGCTGCAGGGGTTAGAATAAGCTAACAGAAGAAAAGCAAAGAGCAGGAGAGATAGGTGGCTAGAAATAAACAAACTTCATGTTGTGAGAAAACATAAGACACCGTGACATCATTGAAAATGTTTGTACCATCTGAGTGCGGAGGTACATCTGAGCCTGGTTACAGTTGACCGGTCGGTTTCCCAGGAGCATGGCCTGCTGGGATATGGTGGTCGCAGAACCAGTGGATGTCTGGGTTCGGCCAATCAGCTGGGCTGTCACTGGAGATGCTGGTAAAGTAATCTGGATAAAAGAAAGACGCTGAGGTTAATATCTGTGCTCAGGACAGCTCAGATTGATGAGAGTTGAAACATAGATACTAACTGAGTTTTGGGAAACACCAGCAGGCTGATGAACCAAACTGCCACTGGATGAAGAAGGCGAATGCCGCTGACAAACTGAAGCCTGGAAGACATTGCAGCCGTATCACAAACCCTACAGCTCATGTTTCAACGACTCTTCCTGCTCGCACACACACGACAGACACCATCTGACCTGCTGTATGGTGGCCAGACTCTGCAGGTGAGGGCTGTGTTGGTGCTGCTGCAGGGCGGCTGTCTGCAGCATGAGGTGTTGCTGCTGGGCGGCGTACATCTGGTGTAGATACTGGGCCGCCATGCTCTGAGGTCTGTGGATGGCGTGTTGGATCACCTGTTGGATCACATGATGGATACATCAAGCACTTCACAAATTAATATCAGTTAGTTAGTCTATTTGAAGTGTTTTCCACTGTGAACTTTGAGACATTTAGAAAATAAATATTAGTTGATGTTAGGATTGTTAATATGTCTATGATAATATAGAGTTGCTTTGTAAAGGGTTCTTTTTAGTTTTGATGGCAAAAAGCTTGAGATATTTGAATTCTGTAATTTGATGTAGACATAGTGCTATTTATATAGAAGTCACTTTTTTAAGATAACATATAATTCCTGCTTCTGACTATTTTCTGAACTACCTATTTTTTATTTTACTAAATGTAATTATTCTGTACTGCCTCTAAGAGTTAGAACTGGTCATCTATCACTTACCGGCCTGCCAAGTCAAAACAAATCAGATACTGTCTAATCTATTGCCTGGACACCTCGTTAACAATTGTATCTAGAGGTCCCAGGTACTGTCTATTATCTGGACACGAACAATCGTATTTAGAGCTCCCGAGTACTGTCTACTACCCGGAATCATCTTAAATTAAACAATTGTATGTAGGGGTCCCGGGTACTGTCTACTACCTGGACTCATGAAACAATTGTAGGTAGAGGTTCCGGGTACTGTCTACTACCTGGACGCATCTTAAATGAAACAATTGTATGTCGAGGTCCAGGGTACTGTCTACTACCTGGACTCATCAAATGAAAGAATGCGTTCTCGGGTACTGTCTATTATCTGGACACCTCTTAAATGAAACAATGCACGCAGAGGTTTCGGGTACTGTCTAATATCTGGACACCTCTTAAATGAAACAATGCATGGAGAGTTCTCGGGTACTGTCTATTATCTGGACACCTCTTAAATGAAACAATGCACGCAGAGGTCCTGGGTACTGTCTAATATCTGGCCACCTCTTAAATGAAACAATGCATGCAGAGGTCCCGGGTACTGTCTACTACCTGGACTGCATGTCTGTCGGGTGAGATGATGCTCAGGGAAGTAGAGGGTGCCTGGGTGCACGTGGTGCTGCCGGGGCAGACAGTTGCCATGGTGACGGCAGCTGATGTGATGGGGGTAGTGGCTACGGTCCTATTAGCGTTTGCCTGCTTCTCTCCCAGGCCCTGCCTATCCATCTCCCAGGTCACACACAGACTCAGTAATGGGAAGACTGTGGAGGTAAAATAGACATTAATTAACCACAGGAAGTTAAATAAACAGGCACATCTTCAGTTGAATCAGTGATGGGTGCTGATTAACACCTTTTTTGTTGAGCACTTTTCTCAACTGACACTGCGGCAAAAGTTTATAAAAAAGCTAAAGCAACAGTTGTTTGTCTAATATATAACAAAACAACCAGTGCTGCAAACAATGTATTATGTTAATTTATTACAGGCTTGAGCAAATGTTTTTTTATTTCCAGATTATCTATCGGCTACAGTATTACAAATGAATCCTATTTTATCATACGTGGAGGAAAATATACTTAGGGCTTTTCAGTTTTTAGGTTTTAAACTTGCTGTAGGCCTACACTTGGAAATCCCATTTAAAAATGTGCTAATTATGTACAAGTATGATCTAATATTATATATGTGGACCAGCCTATATTCTTGGATAAGTGAATGTTATACATATAAAAAAAACTAACATTTGTGTTTTGAAAGCATTTTAAATATTTGATTTACTTTTGGTCTTTTTAATATAGAAAGTAACAAAATCATTCAACTGCAGCCCAATACACACATTAGAAACCAACAATAACATCATAACATGAGGAAAAACAAAGATGGATTGATTGCACGAAACCTGAACATTGTTATGATGAATATATGTATGAAAAAGGTAAATCATTCATTCACATTATTATTGATTTGTTTACAAAAAAAATAGGTGTTAAGGTTATTCCACCACATCTGTAACGAGACAAACATCAGACGTGCTATAATGCTGGAGGGGTTTGTAAAGCAGCATCTGAATGTGAGTAAAATGATGATGATAATAATAGGATATAATAATAATAATAATAATAATAATAATAATAATAATAATAATGTTAAGCTGAATGAGCTAGCCTTAAAATAATAACATAGTTTTCCACATTTCACAAAGCTAAACATATGGTCTCTATGGCAGCTTGCATATTGATTGCTTTTTTGCTGCAGAGCCGGTTCTGTCCAATTAAACGCCCGGGATGATATCAAACCACCACATATGATCTTAAATGCACATTGAACATAATTCAGTAACCTATAAGCATAATACGTTCCACAAATCAGGATGTCATTCCCTGTCTGTCTGCCGGTCTGTCTGTCTGCCGGGTCTGCCTCTCTTCGCTCAGACGGCGCTGTATGCATGCACAATCATTCACCTCCTCTTGTCGGCGTTACCTGCCTGGTATTGATAGACCATCAGGCCATCAGGAACTGGCCAGACCCCGGTACATTGTCCCAGTCATGAAGCCTACTGATGCACCAGTACTGTCTAAAATGGAGATTAAAAAAAAAAAAAATCTGACGGCACACAGCGGCAATAAAAAGCGGCTTGATACAGCACCGCTCGCAGTGCGGGAGGACCTTCCACAGCCGAGTCACAGCCCGCTGCGTGCACAGCCTGGAGAGTCGCGGAGGTGTTTAACGGGTTAAAAAATGTCTTTTATCCAAATGTCTTTTATTAAGTCAACTTTTGTCATTACGATGCCGGATGAAAAGCTTAAGATTTTAGCTCAGGAAAAAAAAAGTGAAGATTGGGATGATGGATTTGCTGCCAGCCTCTGTGACTATTTCCCAAACCGCTGATATCACAGCATAAAGTAACCCTATAATACTCCTTTACCGTGGATTTGTTCTATCAAAAGACACTTTCCACTTAGTTCACTTTATTAACAGATGTATGCATATGACTGTTACAAAGAAGACTACGGCAAATTAGATTTAGCTCTGCAGACATAAATTCATTTATGTTTATAAACTGCATCATGAATGAAAAATATATAGGGCAAAATCAGTACACAGAAAAGGAAGTTTGGCGCATCTGCATGTATTTAGACGTCTGTAGAAAGAACAAGGGCATAATTGCGAGAATATGGTAATCAGTTTGTAAATGGTATGATGAAATACATCATGGAACATCAGACTATGAATCAAATGTTAACAATTGAGGCTGCACTGTAATTGGGAAATAAAAGCGTCAATGTCAAATTAATTAGTCCGGATGGATTTTTCAGAATATGTTCGGATTCAATATTAATGCAAGCTCATTATGCATATATGCTAAGTGAAACTGGCTAATTGGGTGGAGAAAGATATTTCACATTCCAGTCTGTTTTTTTGTCTCTCAGTGAGCAGAAGGGAGGAGAGAGAGAGAGAGAGGTAGAGAGAGAGAGAGAGAGGTAGAGAGAGAGAGAGGTAGAGGGAGAGAGAGGGAGCGAGAGAGAGAGAGACCAAATATAATTCCACTGTATGCATTTGCAGCAAGGTTGCAGCTTGACATAAATAAATCTAACGAATACATATAATGCTAGTATTTTGTGTTATTGTTTAATGTTAATTCTGTAGTATATGTAAATCATTGTGGAGTGTAGGCTAATGTGTTTCCTTCTTTCTTCATACTTGCACAGCAGCACAAAGTAGTCCACTCATTTCTAAAAATAAACTTTTTCCTTTTTCCTTTTGTACCTGCCAGTTTTGTTGTTAGTTCCAAACCATAGCACTTGAATGCGCGATATGTCTTGAAGGCATCAACGATGTCCGAGCACAGATGTTTGAACTTGAAGGCAGCACTCACCCATATAAAGTGCTTCAGTTGGTACAGTCTGAATGCAGGCAAAGTATATATTGAACTTTTCGGTGATATTAAACATATAATACAGATTTATTGTACGCTATACACTTACAAGCTGTACATAACAGTGGATTTAAAAGTAAAATATTTGTTAAACGCTAGTATACATGTCTGTGTGTTTGTATGCGCCACCCCAAGCATTCCGACAATGGACTCGTCCGTCGTTAGGCCTTTGCAGTAGGGAGTTGTTTGGCGGATCCCGCAAGTTTTTCTTTACTTTACATGTTATTGTTGTTTCTCGAAGGAAGGCCAAACTCTTAATTTTCACCCACACTTGCCCCCTCGTTCACTTGGCGTCTCGACGGACTTTTAAAACAAAGTGTTTCGGGGCGCGGTACTCAACTAGAGAGCCGAAGAAGGAAGGAAGGAAGGAAGGGAGGCATCGGTGACTCGGACTGACCACGGCGGAGCTTATGATGCCGACGTTGCGGGACAGCACCATGTCCCACCCCGGCGAGAATTCCCACCAAGTCCGGGTGAAAGCGTATTATAAAGGGTAAGAAATCCCCGTTCCCCCCAGTATGTATCGGATCTTGTTAGTCGGCACTCTAGAAGCAGGTTTAGACTCGGAAGGTGGCTAACTGGTCGGCTAACGTGAGCTAACCCAGCTAACGGCTAACGTCGGGTCCCAGTTGAAGGTAAACTTCACCAGACAGGTGAGGCTGTCCAGACACGTTGTCCGGAGGAAGACAGACTCTGTGCTGTTCAAGACACGTGTCAGCTGTACTGTGAAGCTGTTTAAAGTCAGTCCAACATTTGTTGTGGATCGATTGTGCTATTTATCTGACATCTGACAGTTTGTAAGCTTTGGAGCGAGTCTGTCATCTAGTCTGTCTGTCTGTCTGTTAGTCAGCTGACAGTCTCCTCTTTCTACTCGTAGTCTGTCTGTTAGTCTGTCATCTAGTCTGTCTTCTAGTCAGTCTGTCTGTTAGTCTGTCATCTTCTCAGTCTTTCTGTCTGTCAGTCTCTAGTTCTACTCTGTCACCGGTAGATTAGCCCTGTTTAATAAGGTTCATAACGAGCCCACCATGCTGTTCTACTATATACAGTATATTCTGTTTTGGTAAATTAACAAGATTAACGTTATGTCATTTAAGGATTGCCAGTATGACAACAGGACATTATGACAGTTTTGATTGATATTGATATGTCACGATAACCGTTGTAGAATAAGGTTGTGTTGTTGTTGTTGTTCATTATGTAGGACCGACTGACAATGTGAGGTCAAGCTGTTGAATATCGGATGGTATTCTCGAGGATTTCAGAAGTACTGATATTGTATTCATAAGACTACATGTCTTTTACCATCAAACACGTTTCTTGTCTATTTGGGTTTCCCCCTCACCTTAACCCAACCTTAACGCTAACTAGGGCGGCAACTAATGATACTTTTCATCATCAATTCATTTATCGATTATTATTTTTGATTGAGTAAATACATTGTTAAATCTTTGAAAAATCAAACTAATGTGAGAGAGTTTGGCTTCACTTAAAAACTTGTGTTTCTCTGATTCATTCATATCACGGGAGCGGCTGGTTCATTTCCTGTTGATTGATTTAATTGTTTCAGCTTCAGCCCTAACGAGTCATTCATTATAAACACATAAATATAAAGTCACGTACAGGAGATGCCAGTGCTTTGAATGTATGTCATACCAAGCCTTGCAGAGGCAGTTCAGCTGTTTTTAGTTTCGCATTTGGATGCGATGATGGAAAATCTTTGGTCACGCTGTTGTTTAAATGACACTCCCAGCCTCTCTGTCACTGTTTGATAGAGCCAGTGAGTGGAGCCCAGTCAAGACTTGAAAAACGTGAAGTGCAAGTCACCTCAGCCAGACCTGTTGTATTTCTCACTTACTCTGGGACACACCTCAGGAACACTGTAATATGTGCTGGTCATTAGGTGTCATCGCGCACAACAAAGTATCTGAAGTATTCATGAGGTTGCTGCTGAGGAATCTCAGCAATGCAGCCAGAGAGGGAATGCAGTAAGATTGTCTCGTCGCTTTGCCATCGGGACACGTTAAGTCGGGACCTCATCAGTGTTGTTATCGTGTTCCTGCAGAAGTTTGGAGTGGGGAAAAAAGAGTTGCACAGAATCAATATAATAGATTAGGTCACAACCATATGTTGGTACTGTTTCCTTACTGTTTTTATAAGATTGAAACAGCACAACTTGTATAAACCTTCTAAAACAATATAATTGAAATGTGCACAAGTCTAATACAGCATGTTAATCTTTGTACATTGACACTCAAGCTGAAACAATTAGTCGATTGCTTGATTGTCGGAAAAACAATCAGCAACTATTTGGATAATCAGTACATTGTTGAAGTCATTTTTCATGCCAAAATATTGAAATGAGTGCTAAACATTCCCAGGTCCCAGCTTCTCAAATGCAGGATTTGTAGTTTCTTTTCATACTGTTGGGTTTTGAGCTTTTGGTTCAGTCAAAACAAGACATTTGAAGATGTCAGCTTGGGTTTTGCAAAGTTGTAACTGGCAGTTTCTCCCAATGTTTTGGCATGATCAATATTTGATTTAATGAGTCGGAAAAAAAAACACCCTGTAGATCAATCAGTAATGCAAATAGTTGTTAGTTGCAGCCCTTGGTTATGTGAACATGTGCGTCGTAGAGAGAATGCAGGTGTCCCAAACACTACAGAAGCTCACTTCACTGATTAGTTACGTTTCTGTGCTTCAAAGTCCTAATCGATAAAATCAGCGTGTTCCTCCTTTTTAAACCTGAAAGAAATCCACCCACGGCCTCACTCTGTGTTTATTATCTCAGCTCATCTAGTTTCAGTCTCGTTTTTGAGTCCATTTATGCCTATTTGCATGTCTGTTGTCTGTCAGGGCCAGCTGGTGTCAGCCGGTAGCAGTCTCAGCCTGTCACTGGCTCGTCTTCATTTTGCTCTCTTTAAGACTGGTGGTCAATGGAGAAGGCTTCAAATGCACTGACCACATGACCAGAAACTGACAGTGATGCAGATACTGTACAATGGTAGTAGATGGACGGCAATTCAAAGTGTGGTAGTGAATCAACCGGTTAAGTTATTTTGTAGTATCAATAAATCTACTTAAAATGTTCTCAATCGATGGTTTTGTTTCTAAAATGTCAGAAAATAGTCTGTCCTTTCCCAGAGCCCCAAGTGACGTCATGCAGCACGGACTCATGTCAAACACACACACACACACACACACACACACACACACACACACACACACACACACACACACACACACACACACACACACACACACACACACACACACCATTCACGTGAGTCCACGAGTGCAGCTTTTACGTCTCGTGTGGACGTCTCCTTTCCTCGTCCCTCTGCGTGTGCAGACCGTAGCTCAAAGTCACCTTTGCAGGCCCTCTCTCTCTTTTTTTAAACGGTGGCGTTTTGAGGCTGCTGTCTCAGGGCACTCTTCTGCAGTGCAGGTGCAAGCCTGTGCGTAATGCAGGCAGGTTATAAAAAAAGAAATATCCAAATACCAAAATTGAAAACTGAATAACTAACAAACCAATATCTGAATACAATTAGTCTTGTATCTAAAATGTGTGATCTTCTCTTATTATTGCTTACAGTGTAACATATAGTTACTACCATGTTGGATGTCTTTCTTTGCCCCACTCTGATCTGACATCGCTATCAAGTCCTGTAATCTGTTTAGTTTGATTATATTTTTCCTACACGATACAGCTGCTCAACGCCCACTCCAGTTTAAGAGCTCTCCTTTAGAAACATGTATATCAAGCTTTCCCTTTATGCCTTATATTGCTTCCTATAGTTCAGCATGTCAGGTGTTTTTAACAGATGACAAACATAGGAGCGAAAATGGATAAGGCTAAAAAACAGTTAATCATAAATCAACCTTTATTCTGAACCTGCAGGTTGGCTCTGGATCTCGTTACATAATGACAGGATAGAAAAAAAAATACCTTTTATAATTGTAATGTGAGTAAGTAATTAATCCAAGTGTGTATTTGTTTTAGTTATCATATGTTGTATTTATTTTGCCAGAATTAACCAGCAGGAATTTCACAAAGAATGCACCGTCTGTGATTTTTGATCTGTTGATCTGGTTTTTAGTCAAATATTTTTTCTTGTTGGAAGAATCTGTTTGTATTTGCTCTGGGCTGCAATCTTCTGACACTCTCCTCTTTCTGTGTTTACCAGTCAGCTTACTGTAGTCCTGTTTTGGCAATATAGCCACAAAACCCTTTTTTTTCCCGCCAGCCTATTGCTGAAGAAAAAGCGAACAACTCCACTTTTGGCTGTGCCGAGTCAAACCATGCCAAGCTGATTTGCGTTTCCATTTGGCGAGTACATGAGCGTCCGCGTGACGTGCATTTTACACGCCAGAGTGTGTACGGATAGGATCTGTGCAGACGTCCGCATACTTACGAGTTGTGCTGAGTCGTGCCCAAAATGGACCATCTCCATCTCACAACAAGCGCGTGTCGAGAGACCAGAGAGAAAGACATTTTCAAAAGTCTCTGTGTTCCGCTCTCGGTCTTTTTGTAGCTTCCAACTGAATCCCTGTGGTTTGAAGTTAAGTTTCTCTCCGATCTCCCTTTTGGTACTCTGGTATCTGCTTCATTTGACTGTTTCATATACCAGCTGTAAGGGAGTTATTGCTGCTCATTTGGTGCTTCATAATGAGAGCTTTTAAATAACCAAATAACGGGGGACTTTTGTGTGAGGAATATAGAGGAAATTAAATGTGTTAATCACAGGATTACCGGAGCTTTGTTAGCGGCTATTCTTCTACTATTTACCACTAGTTACAGCCGTGGTTACACACACCTTCAGCCAGGTAGCCCTGTTGTAATGGAGGTGAAAATCACTGCCGTACTGGGCTGACACGTGTATGGAAAAGGGGTTTACAAAAATGCTACGCTGTTTGTACTGTAGTCTTCTTAAATCCATAACACATCTCTGTATGTCTCTGCCAGTGTGTAACCATGTCAGGCCAGAAACATTTTTTTGCAGAGTTGCCAGCACCGACTAACACAAGGCTTCTTATGTGCCAGATCAACTTCAGGATTCCTTCGTCAGGCATGTTGTTTGGCAGGAAGCTGGGATTACATCGGCTCGACGGAGCAGTTCAGATATTTTCCTCTTTTTGAAAGGAGTTGCTCGAAAGGAGAGGCTGCCATCTGCATCAGTGCTTCAAGGCTCGCCTTTGTTTAAAATACAGGAAGCGTTCCTTGTCTATCCATTTACTTTTGCTTTGAAAGCCCCCCCCCCCTCGCACGCTAAAACCACAAAGGCGTACACCCCTCACCCACCCATCAGCTGACACGCACAATCACTAACGAGTCTGAGTATCTCAGAGTTTCAGCGGCTACGCGCATGTCTGTTACGTCGTCTACACGTCCTGCACATGGGGCGTAACACAGCTCAAGTGGTTGCATACGCGCGTCTGTCGCTTTCGAGTGACCTTGTCTCAGTGGGAGTGCGTTTTCTTGGCGTTGTGTTGCGACGAGCGAGGCTCCCTCATGGTTGGCGC
Source organism: Myoxocephalus aenaeus (assembly GCA_038501785.1). Taxonomy (NCBI): domain Eukaryota; kingdom Metazoa; phylum Chordata; class Actinopteri; order Perciformes; family Cottidae; genus Myoxocephalus; species Myoxocephalus aenaeus. Next base: position 529,425 of record JBAMJR010000329.1, read on the forward strand.
AGCAGGGGAGCTGTGTGGCCTGGACACCACAGCATCTTGCAGTTTATGTTTCATTCACCCTGACCTGTTGTTGTTGTTGTTTTTTTAACCTAAACTTCAGCATGTGCATTTCCATATCTGCGTGTTTATTTGTGTTGCCTCAAACATCACCGCGTATAAGTGCGAGCGCGTGATTTCCGAGTGCATGCATGTGGGTTGGAGGTGTTACGGGGGGGCATGCCCATGCATGGCAGCAGTGACAGAGATGGATGGTCCTAGGTGTTCGTGGAAGCCCAGAGCGGCACCCAGACCCTTCTTACCGCTTGAGCGCTCACAAATGACGAATGGCTTCATGCTGGGCAGATGGGGCCGCAGAGTTTTACTCATGGCAGTTCAGACGCCAGGGGTGCAAGCCAGCACTCTCCTCCTCCTCCTCCTCCTTTTTAATTTAGCTGTACTGTGGGACGTCACACAGCAGAGGAATGCCAAGTCTGTGTGGAATGCTGCTTCCTCCCAGTTACTCACCAGTGATGAGCTCCCAGTCTCGCTCTACAAAATCCTCTCTGCCTTAGTCACTACTTGTTTCCTTCGGGTAACAAAGGCTACTCTCTTTTTGAATATCATTTTTAGGTTCCTTTTTTAAATTAATCTATTGAAGAGTGTTGCTTTTTCAATGTTTAAAGAATGCAATATTGTCTCATCACAAAGTCCAAGATGCCATTTTAAAATGGCTTGTTTTCAGTTTTATATCATAGAAGTCCAAGAAAACCAGCAAAATGTCTCACTTGAAAAGCTAGAACCAGATAATTCTTGACAAAGTAATTAATAGATAATCAGAAATTGTTTCTAATTCTCTATCGATCATCTAATTGATTCATTGGCCGATCATTTCAGCTCTAGTCATCATTTAGTTTTGTGAAGACACATCAAGCATGTACACACAAAAGAGAAAATGTGCTCTACAGCAGCGCTGCAGCTAAAGATAATATGTTATCAGTTAGCCTGTGGATTACTTGTTGGTCAGTCATTTAATGCAGTATATATGTCAATGTTTTTATTATTTATAAAAAACAGAAAACCAGCAAATTAGGGCTGCAACTAAAAATCATTTTTATTGTCAATTTATCTGCCAATTATTTTCTCAATTATCTGCTTTGTCTGTAACCTGTAATAAAATAGTTAACCGAGTGACACATTGAAACCTAAAGATATTCAGTTAACTGTCGTAAAAGACTAACGATGAATTAAGTGTCTATATAATTGCGGCCTTTCAGCTCTACTATACAGCAATCAAAAACCTATAAAACAGCAGTTCTACAATAGGAAGAAAACCTCTGTGATGGTATTTTGCGTTCCTGCTTCTAATTCATTTTGATCTCTTTGCAGTCTCTGCCACTTTCCTGTAACGGCTTCAGCCGCTAGCTGAGCTTGTATCTGTGTCACAGAGGATGTTGTTTGAGGCTCCTGAGACGTGGAAAAACTGTAACTACAATGTACACACGGTGTTAATGAACACCCACAGCTCAGGTCCAGCTACATGTGGCGCAGTAAAGTCACCTGCTGGCATTAATACGCCACCTGGATCGTCTACAGTCACAGTGTGGGAACCTTTAGTGTACTGTGTATGTGTGTGTTCATACACTGTCTATCTTCTGATGTTATCAGGGCTTTAGGAGGAAGTAGAGAAGCCATACTGGTCCTAGAGCAGTGTAGTGCCAGCCCCCCCTCCCACAGGAAGTGTTTAACACCAGCAGGATGGAGGATGAGAGTGAGAAAAGGGAGGAAGGAGGAGGCATCCGTCTGAGTTTATTCTTGCTCAACACGCTTTATTCATTGACGTGGGATTTTTGATTAAAACTGTTTAATACATGCTGTGCGGAAGCTGCTCTCTTTAAATGCTCAACATTAATGTGAAACATCAATTTGGTGTTATTTGTGTGTGTGTGTGTGTGTGTGTGTGTGTGTGTGTGTTTGCTCTTGTACAGGGACTGACCCTACAGTCACTATATACACACACACACACACTCACTGTCTTTGCTGACCTTGGACTTGTACAGTAGATGTCCTTCAAAGTGTGCATTGTTCACACCACATGTTGTGATTTTATCATTCAGCTGTAAAGCTCTCAAGTTGATGAAAAACTGGGTCTATCTTTGACGATGGCAGTAAAGAGAGATCCTTGTCCTTGATTCACTCCCTTGGCCGGTGGAACGGCTTTTACACCCTCCTCTTTGTTGCTCCACTTCTTTGCCGCGCTTAACCCTTTGTGTTGACCGCCGTTTCCTAGACCCCATGTCGCCTGCAGGCCTGTAAATGCGAATGCGTGTACAGTCTCCATCCCCCATCGTTGGCCTGTAAACATTGCAGAGGCTGCAGGTGACATCCATCCTAACGCCGCCATGAAATGATGGCCGACCAGATGATCCCACCTACAGGGTTTATGCTCTCGGTCACCCACCACTGCTCCTCCTCCCCCACGTCTCACCATAGTGTTTGAGTGCATGTGTGAACTGAGGAAGCTGAGAGTGATGTACTTGTTGACTACGCCAAGTGTTTTGACTGCTTTCCAGCCAGTGATGGAGTGCAGTGGTGGACAGTGAGCCTTCACCAAAGCAGTCACAATACAACTACAACCACCATTGACTGTGATTCATTCTGCTCGAGTGTGTGGCTCACTCACTCTCTTTTCTTTTCTTTTCTTTCAGTCTTTCTCACTCCTGATTTTGCTCTCTTTTTTTTCACACACCCACAATCATGCTGTACAGAGGAATGCACACATAACTGTGTGACAGACTGCAAGACTGTGACTCCCACACAGCAGCGTTTTGGGGAAAAGGACGCTCTCGCACCTCTTTTTCTCTCTCCATCAAAAGTCTGGTGTTCTCCAGTGAGTCTTTCTCTGAGGGCATCACAGATGTCGAGAGAGAAGGAACAATGGATTAATCAATTAGTTATCAAACAAAAACACTAAATATTCTTTAATGTTTTTTTTATTTAAATATGTCTCTTTGATTGTGATCAGTGGACTATTTTCACTATTTGGCCATATTAACTATGTATATTAGTGTGTTTGGGGAATCCATCTTTAATATTGATTGCCAGTACATCATATTAACTACTTCATATAAAAATAAATTAAAAATGGATACTATTTTTGTAGATTTAATGCACATTAAAATTTTATTTCCTTTTATTCTTTTTTAGACTGCCCTCATTCAATTCTCAATAGAACTATCAAAATGAATAATTATCTGTCTTAAATATTTTTCATGTTTTTTTGTACAGCTAATGGGTTTACGAGTAGGTGGTAGATGTATTTTATTTAATTTCTTGCCCTTGGTATCAGTAGGAATGAATGACCTGACTTTCTAATAATAATTGTATTCTTATATCACAGCTTTGGTTTCCTTCTGATACAGAGTACTGATTTGATATCAGTGCTGGCTAAAGGAATGTAGCTGAACTCCACGCGTTGGATTGGTGCAGCCAGAGTAATCGGGAATGTCAAATAAAATGCCTGACCTATTTGTCTTTTCTGCAGGGACATCATGATCACTCACTTTGAGCCGTCCATCTCATACGAGGGTCTGTACGGGGAGGTGAAGGACATGTGCTCCATGGACAACGACCAACTCTTCACCATGAAGTGGATCGACGAGGAAGGTACGCCTCCCTCCACACACACTCCTTTCCACCCTTAACTGCTTCTAGAGGAGGCATAAGAGACTAAACTCTCATGACAGGAGAAATACATTTACGAAATAAAACTCGAGACATTGTCACATGTGACATAATGAGAAGTAAACGGATTCAGAGGCCCACTGGCTACATTTGCCAGCATTCAGCGATGCCATGTGTTTCTTGTCCGTCAAAGAGTGCAGCGCTACCACACCTAATTCCCCGTAGTCAGTCAGTCAGTCAGTCAGTCAGGCAGCAGTAATAGTGTCATAGGAAAGATGGAGCTGTCAGACTGCTCTGCACAGGATAAGGTCAGCCTGCCCAAACTCATTAGACTCAGATCGGCTCCCACTGGTCGCCACCCAAATACAATCACTTGAGTAATTTGCCTGTCTGAGAAAGAAAAGCTGCTTGGAGGTCGTAATGAAGAAGTCTAGCTATCGCTCCTGCCCCATCCATGGGAACCGCATGCACACGGCTCCGCAATTTGAACTCAAATCATTATCATGATAACTAAAGAATGCAACTTGGGTGATTAATACTAAACCTGTCTGTACAGGTCTGTATTTCTTGTGATTTTTATTTTATTTTTATTTTACTTGAAAAAAATGCTAAACAGAACTAAACACAGAACTAGCTCCGGATTCTCACTTGTGGTGATTTGCTGCTTTTCTTTGTCGTGTGTTGGTTAAGTCTTGGGCTTTGGACCAGATAAAACAAGCAGTGCCACTTTCAAAGTGCTGAACAAATTTGGCCTCAGGAAGTTGTGGTGGGTATATTTCATTTTATAGACCAAAACGGTTAATTGGGAAAATAATTGACAGATTAATCCTGAAAATAGTTTATTTATCATATAACGATTTTGGCATATACTTTTATGGATATCGCAAAACGGTTATTATTATTTTATTGTGTTTGTATGTGTAAATTAATATCAGTTAGTAAATTGTTATCAGTTTTTTTTAAACTCTTAAATATTGTAATTGGTAGTAACCTCAAAAATCCTCTGTCGGCTATAATACAAAGCAAATGTGCTCCCTTACCCTAAAACAAAAAATAAAAGGGCATAACTGTGTAGTGAAAAACATTGACTGAGCTTCCTGCCGTGGGGACATTTAGATTGGCGAGTGATTCATCCTTATCAGTACTTTTACTGTAAACAGTTTGTCTCTCTTCCTGTGTTTTCCTCTGTAACGTAAATGGACTCATCCACTCACAAACTTAATGACTCATCCGGAAACCATAACTTTTCAGTAAAGATAAAACCCAGGCTTGGGGGTTGTCTCAGTCCAACCAAGTTCAAGTTCTTTGGCAACCTCCGTCACTCTGTATGTTTTTAAATTCACGCTGTGTGTCATAGTTTCTGTTCTCGAGCAGTTTTGAAGTCAGTGGTTTGTAGATGTGATTAGTCAGGTAGAGCACGAAGAATAAAATCAATGGCTTCCGTATCGCCTCCCACTGTGTCACCTGACTGTTAGTGATAAGGAAATAATTAGATCTGCGTCAGAGTGGTATTTTTAATTATTTACTTAGATTGATCACTGTGCAAATAGGCCTGTACAATTGTAAGGAAATTATTTGAAACGGCAACATCGACTGTTGCAGTTTGTTCTCACACACTTTCTTCAATGTTGACTTATCATGTATTGCAAATCACACCCACAACGGTTGGACAGGTTTGTTTTTTTATAAATGGCATTGCTGCCCTACTGTATAACCCACCTTTTACACACAATCTTTTCCGCTGGAAAATATAGTATGTGTAACACTTAATAGTCTCTATTTTGTCTCGTGATTTTTTGCAATTAAAAGTAACCTGGTCATTGTCGATTTCGGCAATTACCAGATTTAAATGTCATGAAATGAAGAAGCTGGTTCCCTTTGATGTGTAACCGGGTTTGTAACATGTTTGCATGTGAAAGATAAAAACTTGATAATACAAAGAAAAAAGGATGGAACCTGTCAACAGGTAATTAAATAGAGGTCAAGAAATAAAATCTGTTAAAAACTTGCACAGATACAAGCACCTAATGAGGAGCACAGAAAGGGCTTGGATCGTTAGCTACTCTCACAAAAACGTGATTAAAGCAAAGCGGGAAGTATATCAGTTTGGCAGCAGTGCAAAGGGATGACGGAAAGGTTTGTTACCTTTTAGCGTTGCCAATTAGGATGCCAATTAATTAGAAAAAGGAAAAAAAATAAGTCAAAGGTTACAACTTTGAGTGTCCTGTTATTTCCGACCAACCAACAGCCCCAAACCTTTCATGTATGACAAAGAAAGCATCAAATCCTCACATTTGCGGAGCTAAAATTCTGCTTATTTGCTTTAAGAAATACCATTAAACCACTAAACAATTATAAAAATAGTAATCGTTAAATAAACTAATCATTCAGCTCAACTTATCTAAAAAAAATAATGTAGCACAGTCTCACTTAAACTAAAATAAATAAGTCCGTTTCCAGCAGTGGGTTATTTGTGAAATTTGACTGAAATTTAGACTACTTTTCTTACTCTCACAGTAAGACAAACTGTCCACAGTGCCTGTCCTCTCACTTTGCTGCCCGTCAGAATAAAAGAATTCAAATATTGCCTTCAAGCTGCAGAGTTGTAACTCATTAGTGTTCTGTCAAAGAGCAGAAATCTAATTCTAGTAACCAAGGTTTTATAGAAACACGGTTAGTTCAGAGGATGTAAAACATTTGCTGCATGTTGTTTTGCAGCTGACTTCTCCCAGTAATCCTTTTTTTAAATTGTTTTATGTGATGAATGACATCTTGTCTCTCCTCTGCTGTCAGGTGACCCCTGCACCGTGTCGTCTCAGCTGGAGCTGGAAGAAGCTCTGCGTCTCTACGAACTCAACAAAGACTCGGAGCTCATTATCCACGGTGAGCTTTTCACACCGTTACAGCTAACCGTTTTAGGGTTTAACTCACAGGATGTTCTCTTGTTCTGTACACAGTAAGATGATGATTGACACCAGGAGCTGGTCAGTAAGAGGTCCATATGAGAAGCCTGTTATCTTTTCTGCTCTACAAATAGTCCTCTCGCCTCTCCGGTGAGCTTTTTATGACCAGTCAAGTTTGGCAGCAATACCGTTTCCATTTCTGCTCATCGAGCTGCAGGGAACCGACTCCTGGCAAGAACAAAACTCGTCTGTTAGCTGCCTGCCAGTACTAGTAATTAGTCTTATCTGCTCATAGTGTACTAAAGTAATCACGCAAAATGTTTTCATGTAATAAAAAAAGTAAAATACAATCTTCACATTATTTTGGATAAAATTCCATGTATTCCTTGGGCATGGTGAAACCTACATAACTTCATTTTGGGGGGGAGTTTGTACTTAAATACACAGTAGTAATAATAGTATTAGTACATTTTCGTAGTAGTAAATTTTTCTGAATATCAATCTGTCTGCCAACCGCTTTGTTTGCAAATATCATCAATGTAAAAAGATCTTGAACGGCATCTAAACAGAACCAAAATATATTCATAATTTACAAAATAAAAAAATAATAATAATCAATTCAGCAGTGTAGGCCAGTTCCAGACTTCAGTTTTAAATTGACATGGAGAGAAATATACATGATATCTCAATCTTGGAAAACCCAATTGAAAACGTAGACTTCAATATAAACAATGATATATAAATTAAACAATATGTATCTGGGGTATGACGTACAACAAATAAGTTCAACTAAGTCTGGCTCTCTTTTAAGTTACTGGGTTTTAATGAGCTTAACATTGTGGATTCAGGACAACTGGTATCCAGAAGCTGGTTATGAACTGGTGCTCTCTGATCCGCTTTCCTATTCAGCTATGAGCGCCGTCAGGTGAAAGAGATGGATCTGCTAATTACAAGCGAAATCATGAAAATAATGACTTTCTGCTGAAACTGAGATACCTGCAGGAAAAATGTAATTATAGCAACATAAAAAAGTGACATTCAACCAGGTGAAATGTATACAATATATATATATATATTTATAATAGATTGAAAAGTGTTGGGAACACTAGAAATAATGTAATAACATAAACAGTAAGGCTTTGAATACATGTTGGAATTATTATACATATCTTTAGTAGAGTTGACTATTATGAAAATGGGATGCAATTTAAGACTTCTTCGGTTTCTTCTGCCAAAACGGAGAGCGAGCAGAGGAGAATAAAAGTAGTAAATGCCAGATGTTTGTCTGACATGTTGCATTCATGAGCTAATTAACAGTGTGTAGATTATTTCACAAGTATAAGTATCGACGCCGTCTTTGATGGGATGGGGCAGGAGTGGGTTTGGTTATTAGAAAGTATGAAAATAAAATTGTTGACATTATTAAATTATTTACATCAATAGGATTATTAACATATATTATTAATAACAGGGCACCTCCCTGGGAGCAGGGACCAACAACCTAACTGTGGATTAAGTCTAAAAATTGGTGTTTACTCACAATGTCAATAGTCAAAAGTATCATTCCACATTCAGAGTGAGCAGTGAAGGGTTGAATCAAAGCACTGACTATAACAACCATCTATTAGCACATATGCACTAAATAATCACAGAAAAATGCTCTTTAAAACTATAATAGAGTTTATTTATCTTTTAACAATACTGATCAAAAATCAATAGTATTATGAATCAACAAACATCTGTTATACGATGACAAGCATACTACGTAAAATCAACAAGCAAAGTCCAAAGATAGCTGGCAATCCCTCCATCGCACTAAAATAGACATTTATATTTGGATACTTGGAGTCTGGAACTGTTTACTTGTCTGAACACGGTGTGAGTGAGATTTATTTTCTGGCATTATGTCGGGCATATAACATATTTAAATTTGGTTCACCACCAATATTTAAATCTCTGGGTTTTACGACTAGCTAATGCTGCTTGCTTTTAAGTTATTTTCCTTCTCTTTTTTTTATGATCTCTGTGCATTTACATGTCTGATAAAAGCTGACGCCAGACAGCTAGATTCTGTACTCAACAAATAGGCATCAAGCATCGGGTTAATGCTGCACTGACCTGTAAAACGTACTTCTGCTCTTGGCGTCTGTCTGTGGGCCCTTGAGCTACTTCACATCCTCGTCTGAGCTTAGCCTTCTTGACAAATAGTTGCACAACTTCGTGAGTCTGGAGGTCAGCGCTAACTCAGACGCGGAGCAGCGGGGTGGAGTGACGTGCAACCCTTGATTGACAGGCTCTGTGTGTGTGTATACGGGTGTAACCCGTGGTGAAAGGGAACAGGGGCTGTGTGGTTAATGTAAAGATTTAATCAAATCAGAGTTGAAGGGGTCAAGAGGGCAGAGGATGGACGGAGGAGAGGATGTGACGGTTCCGCGGGGGGTCGTCGGCTCTGCTCGTTAACGAGCTTGTCGGCTGTAGCCCACGCCTCGCCTCTGACTCACACTGCCTCCAGTCTAGCTCCATCCGTCTCTCTCTGTCACACTCATACAAACACACACACACACGCTCATGTAATCTTTGTCGTCTTCTTCTTCAAAATTGTGTCTTTTTTTTTCTTCTCCATCGCATGTTGCACACACACGCACGCACACACACACGCTTGTACCATCATAAGAACAACATGAGTGGATTTCAGTGTGAATTGCTCGAGGCGACAGGTTTGCTACAGGTAGTCTTAACTGCTGTCATGATGAGAGGAAGTGAAATGTACCCAGCAGCATTCAAACACCCTCACATGAACGCTGTCTCCTTTAGTTGAAATAGACTTTAGAAATGTAACAGTTTTTTGATGTTTTTTTGCTTCCCAGTGTTCCCATGTATACCGGATAAACCTGGCATGCCGTGTCCGGGGGAAGACAGTGAGTTAAACCTTTTCCTCTTTTTTTTTTTCTTTTCTTTTTTCGACCAATTTAAGCAGCAGGGGTCCCAAAGAAACTTCTACTTGATTTACATTTCAAATTTGGGGCATGGTTCACACTTATGGACTCAAGTAAGGATCAATAAAGCTTGAGTTTGTGAAACACTAATGATCTCAAAAGCCTGTGGTTGTGTATCACCCTTTGTAAACCTTTTATTATAATTTTTTATTGGCATGATACATTTGAATGTGTACACAAATTATATCAGAATAGATACTTTTTTTTTTTTTTAAACATCTGACTACAGATTCAAAGCAGAACATTGTGTGAAACTCAAAGTTCCCACACTGTATATGACACTGGAGTTACACATGTACAGTCAAGAAGTATGAATTTCAGGAAATGGGCCCAAATGTATACTTGGTGTGTGTGTGTGTGTGTGTGTGTGTGTGTGTGTGTGTGTGTGTGTGTGTGTGTGTGTGTGTGTGGTTGTTTAACTATCGTGTCACAAATAGTGGAAAATTCTAAATCGTATTCATCCTAAATTGAGGCACACACTATCTATCTATATCACAATCTATACCATTTTTAAAACATTTTAGAAAATGTAGTTTTATTGCGTGTGGTCAATGATTCCAGCCCCTAAAAAAAAAAAAAACACACACACACTGGCCTTAGTTTATCTTAGCAGCAGGATAATGAAATAACGTCATAATGTGGGAGAAAATTATACTTCCGATGAAAATGTTTGGTTCCTCATAGAGATCAAACTGGTTTTCTACACTCTGATACACAAATGCACACGCACAGGTGAAGCAGGACTCAGCCCTCCGTCTGGGTGGTCGTGGCTCAGGAGGTAGCGCATGTCCTCCTTTTAAGTTTGATCCCTGGCTCCACATGTCACTGAACCCAAAGTTCCTCTCGATGGACATGCCAGCGCCTTGCATGGCTCTGGTTTCTGCCACCATAGGTGTATGAATGATCTAATAGGTGAATTACAGGCAATTTGTAGAGAGCTTTGGTAGAAATCCATAAACGAAGTCCATTTACCATCCATTTTTCTCTTTTCACAGAGTCTATATATCGACGTGGAGCGAGGCGCTGGAGGAAGCTTTACTATGCCAGTGGTCACGCCTTTCAGGCCAAGCGCTTTAACAAGGTGAGAAGTGACTATGAACAGTATTTCACACTGAGAGGCCATTAACTTGTGTAATAATGTGTATTTCACGTGTTTAACATTGTCGAATTATTATACTATGATTAATATATACTGTGTTACTTGTAAAACTTAAACAAATTGTACATTTAAGAGCTTTGTTTTTGTATGTGTATTTAAAGAATAATGAGACATCCATTGCCCTGAAGTAATTTCACTTTGTATTGATTGATGGAGTAAGAGCGATGGTGGTAATGCGGAACGATTTAATTGTCGACCATCAGGGCTTCATGTTTCATCTCCTGGAATATAGTGTGTGCTTGCTTGTGGTGATGGTTGTTCTTTGTCTGACCTCCTGAGCAGCGAGCCCATTGTGCCATCTGCACCGACCGCATCTGGGGTCTGGGAAGACAAGGCTACAAATGCATCAACTGCAAACTGCTGGTGCACAAGAAGTGTCATAAACTGGTCACAGTGGAGTGTGGCAGACAGATGATCCAGGTGAGAGCCGTGACGAGCGTTGCACTCATCGGCTTGATGGTGTGAAGTCAATCGTTACCGTCCATGACTCGTACATATACTTAAGATTGTGTTCTGTTTTTCAATGCTGATTATACTTGATGACCAATGTTGTTGTCTAGGAACCAATCATGCCCGGCGTGCAATCGGGTGAATTCGACATATCTGAACAGCCAGGTAACACGCACACACACACACACACACACACACACACACACACACACACACACACACACACACACACACACACACACACACACACACACACACACTGATGTGCACCCACACCTTGGAGAGTGTTTACAAATGCACAAAATAACTTTTAGAAGCACATAAATGTAGAAAAAGCACGTTGGAGACAAAGTGCCTTCTGCCACAAACTGTGGCTCAAATTACAGTCTTCTGTTGATTTATGCATTTTTTTTAAAAACTTTACTTTATAAACCAAAATGGTTTAAATCTTTTTAATCTCACTTCTGAATCACTTTGCCATTCTTTTGTCTTAAATTGGCTCGTTTCCTGCAGCTTATGACCAATGCTCTTAAAAGATAAGGCTGCCGTTATTGTTATATTTTGTTATTGTCAACAAATACTGTAGCCAAGCCAAACCAAGCGGCTTCATTTGTTTGGAAGATGAGAATCTTTAAACACAGATCACCAACATATGTTTAATTTAAAAGAATGGCTAAAACAGGAGCATCCTAGTAGCCGAGTGGTTAACATGCTGACCAACTTCCAGCTTTCGACCTTTGTTGCATGCCCTACCCCTCAGTCTACACATGTTGCCTGTCTCTCCACACTGTCAGCTATCAAATACAGGCGGCAACAACAACAAAAAACATGTTTTTTAGCAGATGTTACTCAAACAGGAATGTTTTTCTTTGGGTGTTTTATTTACGGTGTTTGTGGGATCGACTCAAAATGAACTATAGAGGCCATCGTGTGTTCATCGTAATAAAGGAACATGTCGCTCTGTGCAACCCAGACTACAAGTTGGGTCAGCTGCATGTGGGGTTTACCTACAGCAGCAGGCTTAAGTCTAGTCAGGTGGTTGAGAGGCTGACTGGAATGAGAGGGCTTAAGGTCGCTGTTGCTGCTGTTAGTGAGGCAGTTGAAACGCCTTCCGCCATAAATACTCACAGGCCACCTGGGAAGTTGTGGGATGCAATCCTGGAAACATTTGGATGCAGATATCTTTGTTTAAGCTTTAAAAATGCGTCTATGTAGATTATTATGATTTGAATGATCACAAGTACAACATAACATGACATTATACTTATTATTTTAAATACTGTGTCTAGGGTGGATACAATCTGAGAGAAACGACTGCAGGGCTGTGAACAAAGCGTGTGACTGTCTCTCACCTACTTTCTCTCCTTCTCCCTTCTTTCCTATTTTTTTTCTTCTCCCCTGCCTCCCCCTCTCCTTCTGTCTGTCTGTCACTTTCTCCTCTTGCAGGCCCTCCAGATAAAGGCTCCAGAGAAAGCTTGCCTTTCGATGGGAAAGAGAAAGAGGTGAAAATCTTTTCAAACAGTCTTGATGGGTGATTCATCGTCTGTCAATCGCGTGCAGGCGTGCGTGCGTGCGTGCGTGCGTGCGTGCGTGTAGAGCGTGAGATCAGTGCTTTTTGTGTGAGAAGATTGAGAGAAAGAATAAAATCACCTGTAATTGGAAGCAGGTTTTTTTGCCATTGTGTACATTTGTGTTATCCTTCTTACACCTGCTGTGCATGTGTGATATAGAGTGCATGCAGACGTAGGCAACCTTGCAGTGGTGTGGGTATTGATTTCCTTTGGTGGAGCTAATAAAGTAACCTTTTATCACAGCTCTTAACACCCGAGGCTGATTAATGGCCAGGTATGTAGTTTGGGGGGAGGGTTGTTGGTAAGAGCAGGATTGACAAAAATGGATCGAGTTGGACATAGATAGAAGAAGATAAGAGAGGGCAAGCCAAATGATCTTATCTTCGGTTCCATGTTGACTCTGGGGATGGGGGTTGTCACGTGGAGGGAGGTTAGATAGATACGTAGTGGAAACGGTTCACTTACAGAACAGATTACAGGAGAGAGGAGAAGAGGGAGGAAGATAGGTGAGGAAATGGTGAAGATTGTAATCAGGTTTACAGAGAAGTAGGACTAATACAACGAACACTTAATCTGATGGAGGCAGCAAGATGGTATTTAATAAAGACAAAAAAGTCATTACTGAGATTCACTTTGAAAAAGTGGTGCAGTTAAAAACCTAATTTACAAACCACTCAAAGGAAATCACCCTTGTGTGCAAACCAAATCACCAGCTCTATCAATATTTCATTAAAAAAATAACTGTTGATGATGGCTGATGTTCTGAGATGTTGCATGATAAATTGTCGCAGAGTTGACTTCACGTTATGTTGTTTGCTGTTTGTATGACGGACTTTCACGCGTGCCCTCCCTGTTTATTTCCCCGTAGGCGCGGAGCAGTAGCGACCCGGGGAAATCGCCGTGCAGCCTGGGCCTGGCAGACTTTGATCTTCTGAGGGTGATCGGCCGAGGCAGCTACGCCAAGGTGCTGTTGGTGCAGTTGAAGAAGACGGAGCGCATCTACGCCATGAAGGTGGTGAAGAAAGAGCTGGTCAATGACGATGAGGTAAACAACACCAGTGTATGACCAACCATCAGTCAAAATGTTGGCATTGTGACAGATGTCGGTGAGCCTTTGCGTGGACTCTGACACAGAGAGTTGGTGGGTTTTGATTAAAGGTATATTTTTACTTTTTATTTGGTTATAATTAGAGATTGGTTTGCTAGCCAATCATTTTGGAGCCAATTCCGTGCCCAACGAATCCCATATCGAATATTTCTCATTCCCAATCTCTCTTAGATATTCTCTTTTGCCTCTTTTTCCACACTACAGGCGTCTACAAAGAAAAAAAAGCTGGTGAGGTATACAAACACGTGCTAACTCAGTGACACGGTTGTTAACAAGACTGACTTACTGAACGTGGCGGAAAGCCTCAAACCATAACTTAAACCATGGATATTTTATGACCTAACAAGTCCAAAGAGTCTATATACTTTACCGAAGTCCACTTTGAAATGCACTGTTTATGGAAGGGGACTCACAAGTCCCATGCTTAATGTTTTTCCTTGTAGCAAAAAGAAAAATGAGTCAGTACATGGTTAATGAATATCACAGAGCAGTGTATATAGAGTGAACGAAAAAAACTAATTGAAAAAAAGATGTCTTCATTCCCCAAACAAACTACCAAAAGATTCAATAAGGGATTCAAAAGGATTCTGATTGAATAAAATGCGATCAAGCTGACCTGACCCGCCAGATGGATTGTGACACAGAACCATCTGAGAAGCTGTCCTTGGAAACTTTGGAAAAGGGCAGGCGTTTTCTAAAAATACTTGACGGTGATTGGATGAACCATCTGTCAATCAAACTCTTGCCCTCAGTGTCATTCTTTGCTCTTTGAAAGAAATTGTAAGTTCTGATATAACTGATACTATTGGAGCATCTACGCTAACCGTGATTGGTTGGTGCTCTGGTTTACCGGACAGAAACTCATTACTTGATGTGAAGAATCCAGCTGCTGTGCGAGGTACCTATCGAACCCAATCAGAATTGTTTTTGTACCACTTACTGACAATGAGACTTTTGCATTTTTTGTATCTATACATGCAGTCTAAAGGTATGTTTGAGAGTGAATTTAGCATGAACTAGTTCAAGATCAAAGACAAAAATCATCCCAGCAGCTTCTCCACTGCTGAGGTTTGAACACATTTGTCAAAATATCATACAAAATGATCATAACTGCTGTTTCCACTGCTGCCAGTTTTTGTGTCCGCAAAAAGGACACGATAAGGCCTTTTCCAGAGCTGCAACTAACTAACTATTATTTTCAGTATGGATTAATCAATCGACTATTTTCTCAATTGTTTGATTGTTTTTACTCAAACATTAGAAAATAGTAGAAGGAATCATCTTCAGATATCTTTTTTTTGTCCGACCAACAGTCCAAATTCAAAATATATTCAAATTACAGAGACCGAAAATCGAACAAAACCAAATCCTCATATTGGAAAGGCTGGAATCAGATAATCATTGGTATTATTTCTTTAAAAACAACTTAAACAATTTACAAATTATGAAAATATGTAATGATGTCAATTAACTTATCAATTAATCAACTAATCACTTCAGTTTTAGATTTTTATACCATCTTACTTATTTGTTAATCAAGTGACTTGTAACAACAACTTGTATATGAGATGCACCGGCCATCTTCTTTAGAGATTTAAAGGTATATATCTACATCTCATGAGCGTAACTGTCCCTTTTTGAAGTACGTCCAGTGTGACAATAACACAGCAACTCCATCTACTGACACGTGAGAATAGTTGATAGTAAAGTCATAAGTCTTCTGTCACTGCCATGTATAATTAATGCAATTAGCACAATCGATTGGAGCTGTTAGTCATGGCACACGGAAGAGTTGTATCATGTCATTGAACACCCGCCTTGTGTATCTTGTCTGTAGCACTTTGAGTTTAGTTGACAGACCTCTTCCAAGCCATCAGTCTCTCTAAGACGGTGTAGATAAACCATCATGTCATCAGAAATTGATCTCACATGTAGCAGCACAGCCAGAGGCAATGGGAGTAGTTAGCCTTGATTAGACGCACTTAGCGTGATTGGCAAACTGACAAGTGCCTTTCGATCAATGTTGAAGTGTCCTGCTGTCCCCGTCCTGTCGGCGCGCGCCGCATCCGTGTCCAGACATAATTTCATCCAGCCATCGATAGAGCTTCTACTGGCCGCTGCCCACCCTGGTCTCTATCTGTACAGGATGGTCGATCAAGCGCTGTGCTTATTCAGCTTTCAGAAGAAGTTGGGTATTTTGTCACAATGGTCTCTGATTTACACTTTGGTTGTGTCTTTGTGTGTTTCTCTCTCAGGACATCGACTGGGTCCAAACAGAAAAGCACGTTTTTGAGCAGGCCTCCAATTACCCCTTCCTGGTCGGCCTCCATTCCTGTTTTCAGACAGAAAGCAGGTGAGAGCGTCTCTCCTGTTTTGAGTCATTCAGTTTCTTCAAGGCGTGGGAAAAGTCAGTCCTAACCCTCTGTCTAATTTTGACATGTTTTAGAATTATATATTTTTTTTTTGAAAGGTCGTTCAAGCATGCGACTGCTTACAGAAGAAGCCTTATCATAACAAATCATACCCAAATGTCAATCTGTTTGTCAGTGTATCACAACACGATACGAGTGTTTCAATATGACGCATAAGAGCATTTCCTCGCCCACTGCTGCAGTGGTTCAGGTCCATTTTAATACAACCAGAGCATTTTCTTCAGGTAAAAGGTCTAAGTGTGGTCATGGTCATCTCCATCATGGTTAAGGTGCCTGAAAACTTGGTTATAAATCATTAGTATTTCTTTGTAACATTAGGGTTAAAATAAAGTAAAATAAATAAATAATCTATTGTTATTTGTTCACAGTTGAACTCTCAAAAACTGCTTTATCCGGACAGTGTTGGTGTGGTTTGATCAGATTTAAATGACAGCAACACAATCAAAGACCCACACAACTGTCATTATATTTTTGTTCAAAGTCCTGATTGGTGCAAAGAGGTTACACATCATACTTTTACAACTTACAAAGAAAAATCTCATTTGGACTACCAAACTGCATCAAACTCCTGAAAATTAGATACTTTTATTACACATTTTATTCATTTTTTACATGAATGTTTAAAAATAAATAGATAAAATGTGTAAAAAATTAATCTGAGGTGAAATAACTCCCTGGTTAATAACTTATACTTGGAAAAACAGTGTGTGTTCATTACATTTTGTAAGAAGCTAATTAGAAAAAAAATATAAACCTCCATAACATTTGCTTCTTTTTACAGACTGTTCTTTGTTATTGAATATGTGAACGGTGGAGATCTAATGTTCCACATGCAGAGACAAAGGAAACTCCCAGAAGAACATGCCAGGTAGAGTCACACATTTTGTCTCGCGTCTAATTAAAAGGAATAAGATTGAAGTCACGTTGTGTCTTTTTATTTTTTTTAATCATGTGATGTTGAATACACTTTCAGATTCTACTCCGCAGAGATCAGTCTGGCGCTCAACTACCTCCACGAACGGGGAATCATCTACAGAGATCTGAAGCTCGACAACGTGCTGCTGGACTCTGAAGGCCACATCAAACTGACAGACTACGGCATGTGCAAGGTGTGGATTGCGGTTGACTGAATGAAAAATCAAAGCTCTAATGAAACCACAAATAACTTTCGATGAAGGCCTCTACAAAGCTGCATAGGTGTACGTTTACAGCCCTCTGAGACGATCTCACAGCTGATGATCTTTTTGTTTTTGCAGGAGGGCTTGAGACCGGGCGATACAACAAGCACGTTCTGTGGTACACCCAATTACATCGCCCCCGAAATACTTAGAGGAGAGGATTATGGTGAGACCTGCAACACACAAGCACTTACTAGAAATGCCATCCTTTTATTTGCTATGAGACAATATAGGAAGGGTTATGCAGTAATGTTGGGGATGCTGCTCTGTCATGATTGTGGATGCTACATGGTGCAGACTACTTGAAGTCTTCAACAAATACATTTACATAGAATAAGAATAGAAATTACAATTTAGCATAATCTCTGCAGCAGAACGTGAGCAACAAGAGCTAGAATTCAGTAAATAGACAAAGAAATCAAGAATGTAAAAAGCTAAAGAAAATATCAAATACATCCAAAAGGCAACAAGGTAATCTTAGAAGCAATTGTGACATCCTCTGAATTAATTCTGCTCATTATATATCAACTCAATATTTATAGTGTATTGGTCAACAACGATGTGGGCAAGGATGACTAACATGTATGAATCAGAAAAGTGTTCATGTGTAAACGAAGTTTAAGCATAGTCTACCGTGCTGGATGTAAACGTATCTATAAATACAATACAATGAAAATAGAAAAGCATCTCCATGGTTACTAAAAGAGGTATCGTAGCAATGGGATCCACTGTTAAAGGATCAGACCAGTGTTTTGCATGCGAGTCAGTACAATAGAATAGTACACTATTGTATAATACAAAAAAAGGCCTTCAGAAAACTCTTACATTACACAACAATAAATGTTTCCACCATTTTAAAAGCTCTGTACATGCATGTTAAATAAAGGTTTAAATAAAAAATAATAAAATGTACAACATCCCTGTTGGACGCTCTGTAATAGTTAGACCCACCACGGTACTTCACACAATCCATTTTTCTTCTTAATAGGAAATGAAAACAAGCAATGTTTGCTTTTCGATGAAGACAAAGTGTTGAGTTTATCTGATAAATAACACAATTAAGCCATATCAATTTCACATGTGCTACTGATTCTTGCATGGGTCCTGCTAAGCGACCAATTATAATTACTTTTTATTTATTAAGTCTTTACCAACAAAATAATAAAAGCAAAATGAGTCCACACGCGTTTGGAATATGCAAACGCATGTTTCATCAAGCCCTGATGCCAACAAATATCTTGTCAAACCTTTTATCTTTCTAACATTTCACGTGTTGTGATGCTCATCTTATTTTCAGGTTGTAGTTGCAGGTTGTGAACAGTATTTAATTAGGCTGCTACAAAAAAATTATATATATATATATATAGTTTATACTTTCTCAATAATGCAACAATAAGTTGTAGTTGTTTTAGTCATTGCTTTGCTCCTGTCTGCTTCTGCATCTCCTGCATGCTAACCGCCATCTGCTATATGCCGTCTGTGGAAAAGTACCTCATACATTACATTTCATTTTCCTGACGCTTTTATCCAAAGCGACTTACATTTATACACCGTAGACGCAGCAATGGGGAGCAATTCGTACAACCACACTTCACAAAAATCCAAACTATCGCTGGTTATTAAGTTCACCTCATACGTTTTGATAAGGGAATGGAAAGGATTCAATACTGGTTTGAATTTGATAAAAAGCTATCAAACCCATTCCTATGTGCTATTTTGAAGTGTATTGCTCTTAAAAATAGATCTAAAGATATAATGAAAGATAATTGGGAAATAATGAAACAGTTACAACACATCACCTGTGTGTTATATTTCGGCATGCTTTTGTTAAGTCCCAATTGGCTTGATCTGAAAAACATTTAGCAAGTATGAGATTTGTTGTCAAGAGGTAAAAGGATGCAACAATACTGCTATTATGCTTTTATAGTGGGAGTGGTTGCTATAGTAACCCTTGAATTCTGGCGGAATTTGTGCGAATAATAAAGTATGTTTGTGTATGTGTGTGTGTATATGTGTGTATATATATATATATATATATATATATATATATATATATATATATATATATATATATATATATATATATATATATATATATATATATATATATAAAAAAAAACTGTGCTTCAACATGCACACTTATTGCAAATGTAAAATATCTGTGCTCTATGTCCCCTTCTGGTCATAAATAGGATTCTAACATACAATGTTTGTGTGTGTCTTCAGGGTTCAGTGTGGACTGGTGGGCGCTTGGCGTGCTAATGTTTGAGATGATGGCGGGCCGGTCGCCCTTCGATATCGTCGGGAGCTCTGACAACCCAGACCAGAACACAGAAGACTACCTCTTCCAAGGTAACACACACACACGCAAAAACAAACACAAACACAGCTAAGATTTATAACCGGAGGAAAAAAACAGCACAGTGGAAGCATGCAACACCTTTGTATTGACACTTTTCCAATGGCCAGTACCAGGCACATGCCATCTGTTACAGGGAACTGTGTGAATGCATGCCGTTATTTCATTGTAAACACTGTTTCAAAATGTGTCAGTGTTTTCTTATAACAGCCAGAACAGTGTGGGATTGATGGGGATTAAAATGTTACTGAACTCACAGACAGTTTTATCAAAAGCCATTGACACTGCATTGAAAGGCTGTATATATGTTCAACATGAGTATACCCAACATAATTGAACTCATAACTGCAGCAGTGTCAATGCCATCTTCTGTCCTTTAAGACTCAAGAGACTGTTCCCCCTCCTTTTCTCTCACCTCCTGCAGTAATATTGGAAAAACAGATCCGAATCCCCCGCTCGTTGTCAGTCAAAGCCGCCAGCGTCCTCAAGGGCTTCCTCAACAAGGTAAGAAGGGGTCAGACGGGCCTGTATCAATCTTAAAACAATGTTGACTCCCGATGGCTCTTGAGAGTGACATTATTACGGCCTTCGTGGGAGTCAACTGCCATCGCTCACTGTCTTGCATTCTTCTTTTTTCCACCCCCGTCCTTCTGTATCTCCATGTGGCTCTTGTATCTTTTCACCTATCCATAATATTCATATCCATCAACAAAATCCACTCTTCTTTTCCACCGTTCTTCCAAATTCTCTCCTTTCTCACCCTCTCCACTTTTCTTGCTCGTCTGATATTTTTGCGCCGTCTCCTCCCCCATCTTTACATACCGTCTCTCACCCTCCTTTCGCCCTCGCTCCCACAGGATCCCAAGGAGCGTCTAGGCTGCCACCCTCAGACGGGCTTTGACGACATCTCGGGCCATCCATTCTTCCGAAACGTCGATTGGGACCTTGTGAGTCACTCACTTGTATTCTCTCCATGTTTCCCGCTCTCTTCTTCTTACCTTGTGTTGCCTTGGTCGTCACCTTAATCTCCTTAATAATTCCAAATGAAGGAAATCAGTTGACTCTATGGAGCGTTTCAGAATCACTTCTAGGAATCTCACTGAAAGTTAAACTCGGACTAAAAATACTCAGTTATTTATGAAGCATCCTGTTCTCAGTTTCAATATGAGTAAAAGTAATATGTGTGAACGACATTCCTGTTTTATGAGAGACGGAACTGTAAAATTAAACAAAGGTATGTTGCTGTCAACACATTCAAAAGACTGGCAGGCTTAGCTAGTCATAATTTAAGTTTGGTTGTAACCCCTAATTATTTTCCTTATTGAGCAATCTCTTGATTTTTGTTTTTTGTTCGATTAGACTCTCAGAAACTCCACAACACAAAAGTGTTCAATTACAAATCCACACTTTTGAGAAGCCAGAACCAACAATAACTTTTTACATTTTCACTGAGAAAATTAATATTAATATTTTGACCATCCATTACATGTATCGACTTATCAGCAAATTGTTTCAACATACATTTTGTGAACACAAAATGTCAGACAGAAAATATTTTGCTAATTTCAAAGAGGTAAATGCTGAGGATATGATTTACCAATAATAAAAAAATCACATTTGATCTTTGGCTTGAGACTGACACCATTTGAATGTAATATTATGCTGCATATTACTTTACATAAGCTGGATATTTGTGTTTTAAAGAAAATAAAACTCTGTACACGTGTACATTTTAGTCTCTTCTCAGACTGACAAATTACCTTTACAAAAGGACAGAAAGACAGACACAGAAAGACAGACACAGAAAGACAGACACAGAAAGACAGACACAGACAGACAGACAGACAGACAGACAGACAGACAGGGCAGCTCGCCAGGGATCACAATGACCTCTTTTTCCCTGTTTGGTCTGGAGCAGCGACCCAGCAGTCGGTCAGAGTGTCTGGAGGGATCAGCTTACACCCCTCCCGCCTCCCTCCCTTCTCTGTCACATGCACACACACACACTACCCTTAATATTAGCCCTGCAGTGCACCTGTTGGCCTGCAGGCGGAGCATTCTTACAGACACATGAGGCGCTGTGAGTTAGCTCTACACTGAGATGTAATCTGAGGCACTAAGGTGCTGAGTGCAAGTGCGTCATCAAGGTTTTAGTCACTGTTTTAAATGGCTCCTTGGGCTGAAGTATTTGTTAATGGAATCTATGGTGGGGTGAAGACCAAAGAAGGATTTGGGTGTCCTTTTTCAATGCATTTTATATAAATGACAGACCCCGATCTTCCATTTATGTTCTCTACTGACCCATTAGTTATTTAGTCTATAAAGTGTCAAAGAAAAAGTGAATATAAGCAGCACAATTTCCGAGAGCCTAAACAGCTAGTTCTGCCTGACCAACAGTCCAAAATCCAAGGATATTTATTGACTGTAATAAATGACAAGGAATGTTTGCAGATGAATTGCCTTTCGATCTTCTATCGTCAATATCACTCAGTTAAATATTGATTTAATTTGTTTTGGCCGATACGGTTGTTAAGTTCTCACCTGTTTCCTGTGTTGTTATTTCAGCTGGAGCAGAAACAGGTGGTCCCTCCTTTCAAGCCCAACATCTCAGGGGAATTCGGATTGGACAACTTTGACGCCCAGTTCACCAACGAGCCCATCCAGCTCACGCCTGATGATGAGTGAGTCCCCATTTTATATCTTTTTCTTTGTGTTCCAACAAATATATATAGTGGCATTTTCGCTTAAAAAAAATAAAATAAATCTCTTTTCTTTATCTTTCTTTAGCGATGTGGTCAAGAAGATTGACCAGTCTGAGTTTGAAGGATTCGAGTACATCAACCCACTCCTGATGTCGGCGGAGGAGTGTGTGTGAGGGGACGTGACATCTGTGCTCATACACACCACCCACACACACTCACACACACACACACATGCACGTGTCACGTGGCGTCTCAGTGTCTTCAAGCTGCATGGTTACGAGACAACCCGGCAACATCAACCTTCTGTTCGAGGGCTGCACATGCACAGTAGAACGCTTATTTGCCAAAACCAGTCTCACACTCTGCCATTTATAACCACTTGCCCTTAAGCCTACCTTCTTTTTTTTTCATTCTTTTTATATCATGTAAATCTGCACTGATATTGATTTTCTCATCGGGGCCTCTTTATCGGTAGCCAACAAGGCTACAAAGTTCTTCCAAGGTTGCTGTATGTCGGGGGATGAGGCGCAGCCCCCTGACGGATGAACTGAACATCCTTTCCTTCCAGCTGGTGGGGTGTCTTCAATGCATATTTTATTTGTACATATATGAATCTTCTATAAATATTAGACAAGGCCTTTTTAGCTTCAAGCCACAGTCGGACAAAACTGACAACTTAATCACCTTAAAGACATTTTGGATTCAGCTTTGTCGCAACTCCCCTACTGTAGATGAAAGAAGAATCATAACACTAGCCTTTAAACAAACAAAAAGATACAAAATCTATATATTTTTCTCATGTTTTATTTAACATCATTATATATGTTCTAATGTGTCACATGTCCAGCCAGAGTAACGACCAAAAGGTTCAGGCTTTGTTGTTTTTAGATGAAAATACAACCTCTGGAAACCAGAAGGTGTCTACTTCAAGTCCCTTCTCCCAAGAATGAAGGAACGTATGTCAGCAGCATCCAACCAACACTAATAATGAGTTAAGACTCTCAAACTGTGAATGAAAGAGCCCGCAATGCTGGGAAATGGGCCGAAATAGAAGCACATCATACCTGAACGCTGGAGCGCAGGTTACATTTTACTGTGCAGACCATCCATGAAATATACATTCACACAGGATCAAAATAACATTTTTTTTTCTTTTCTTGCTGGTACGAATTGGAAGGTACAGTATACATACGGAGATGTGCTGTCCCAGGTCAGAGAATTTATATATTCCGATTTTTTTTTTGTTGCTCATTTTTAATGCTATGCTTTTCTGAAATGAATGGTCTGTCAATTTTTTTTTTTTTGTTCTTTTTTTTTTGTACTTTCTCCATTCCATGTATGTCTTTCATTGTAAATCAAAAATACTGAATGTTTAAGCGAGAGATCGGTCAGAAGCCACAACACAGTATTTACTGTAAACAGTGTCTGCTTCATTTTTAACATATATACCATTACATGAATTATATATATTGTAAAACTGATTTAAAGCATATAAAGGCTGCGTAGAGCCGTTCTCTACTACCTGACTGTAACGACACTAAGTGATGGTGAGTGAACCTCCAGACTGTGAAGCTTATCACTACTTGGAAAATGTTTTGGCTTCACGTGGTGACCAGAGGAACTCATTCATCTGTTACACATGTTACTTTAGCTTTTTTCGTTCTTTTTTTGTGAATCAGATTTAATTTTGATTCTCTTTTTTTTTTTTTTTATCACTACATTGATTCCAAAAAGTTACTGGGTGAACCCAATGAAAACACTATTTGTTGTATTTGTTGTGTTTTGGGCACCCAGAGGACTCTGCTGACATGTATTATTAGTGTGCAAAGAAAAAAAAACACAGACGGTAAAATAAACATTTTATTTCCCTCCTTGTGGTAAGATGTGCTTGTGTCAGTGTGGGTCAATGATTTAAAGAGTGCTGTTGAGCTGAGAGTATCCGCATGAATTTTCATGACAATCCATCCAGTAGTTGTTGAGATCTTTCAGTCCGGACCAAAGTGGTGAATCATCATCCATAGGGCCACTTTAGTAGAGTGGTTAAAAGACCCTGCCTTTTAAGAATTGTAACAAAAGACTGTGAGGTCCTATCAGTCCTACTAAAAAATTTATTAATTTGACAATGAATGGTGCACCATTGAGATCATGCAAACGCGTGCCTGTCTGAACAAACTCGCACCATCAGGCTTGTGATGGTTTTACTGCTGAGACCAGACCTGAGCTCTCAGACCCACATGGGCGTCTGGAGAATAGGGAATTAGGCTTGAGTCGTTAAGCTTGAGCTGTTCCCCTCCAGCTGCTTGTGTCTGCGCCGGTCACGTGACTCCCGCCTGGCTTTTAGAAGGCCCTTGGTGTACCCAGGGGTTAAAAGGTCATTGACACCATTGCCCTCCCCTCTGCCGCTCACAGTGCTGAGCACTGAGAGGGGGGAAATAAAAGGGTCGTGGAAATGATGTCAGAAATAATAAAACGGATTGATTTGTGTGCTGCAATAAGTCGCACAATGATGGTTGGAAACCGATTGTGTGAGGCTTATTTCATATCCCGCCCCACTACACCATTGTCTATTGTCTCAATTGAACCAGATTTTGTGGAAAATTACCCCCCTTGTACTACTACACCAGTCAAATGCAGCATTGCTGCACGCAGGACGAGGATAAATGTCTTTGCATAATGTTGTATTCCCATGATGGTATGTTTGACATTGTTCCTGTGCCCTCTCCGGCGCAGAACGAGGTACGCCTCCCCAGGCACTGTGGCTCCACATCACCCTGTGGAAGACACAGGGAAGACTAACCTTGTATAATTAATGATGTAAAACGGAGGAGGATTTGAAAAAAAACTCCTGTTTTAATTGTTCTTATCTTGTTGGGTGTTTTATTTTGTCCCTGAAGGGACTAATTAAGCAGCAGAAGAATCATACTTGGTGCTAAATGCGATCCCTTAATAAAACACACACTGCAATTTAAGGTGGCTAGTGTTCTACTTGGCACGGTGTCCAGGCTATCGCACTTAATTTACCGGTCTTGACTGTAGTACTGAGTAATGAGTATCTATAGCATCTATAATTAAATATACTTGTAATGTAGCTTCAAATGGGTGCATTTTCTACTGAAGTGATTGTAATGATAGAGTGCGGGCATTTTGAGATCTACAAACACTTGTTTCATTAGGGGACACTTGAGATGATTCCTCGTGGCCGCCACTTCAGAATCACCTACACACTGTATATGAATGAATGGGATGCACAAGTAGAGTACAGTGACGAGAACACAAGAGAAACACAATTAACAGGAAATAAACCAGCAGGATTTATAAGATAAGAGAGGGATCCCACTTTAGAATGAAAGAAGATGTGTGTACCACTGATTATACAAAATAAAAACTTCAAAAACAAGGACCTTGAATGATTGAAGCAATCACAATGACAAAGGTAGGTATATTCTGTTGGATGTCTGGAAATCCCCTGCATGATGTATGTATCTGTCACATGTATGTTTGTTACTATGGTTTCAACTGCCGATTGTTTTGTTTTTGTCCTTTTGGCATATGTTGTATTTCTGCAGAACACTAGTACCGATATTATAATACAGCATGTACATCGAAGTACGAGGGTAGTTTTTCTGCATGGAGTACTTTTGTTTTTAATACTTAAATCACATTCTGCTGATTATACTTACACAATTTTACAGTCAAAGTATATAAGTGAAATTACATGAACTGACGTTTTACTTGTATTATTGAATACTTCCTCCACTAGTGGGTAATCGCTCTTCCTGTGCATACTGGTTATTAAGCAGTCCCATTTTGGCACAACTCCAAAATTAGGTCAATATATTACAAGAAAAATGTATTTCAAAGTTCAGCGGAAGCAAAAGATAAAAAGAAATACATGCACAGTACTATGGTCGAGACAACGTTTTAACCACGGATGATCTTCCTCGGGTGAAGCTCGCACCACGGTACATAAACTCAATTGCCGGTTTATCAAATCAGAGACATACACAGAGGGCAGAACATGAGCTGACGGTCCGTCCCTAAATTCATTTGACACCTCAGACTTTGCGGTGAAGGTGTCGTGTGACCTCAGACCAGCACTTCAGCAAGCTTCATTACCCCAAATTACAGATACAGCCATTGAACAACTCAGGACATATTTCAATATCTCACATTGATTCCAAACAGGATGCCTGAAAACGACAGTAAGGTGTCCGTCCCCAGGGCCCACTTAGTAATAAGTCCAGTAACAGTTGGACAGATTCTCGGCTAATGGAGAGGCTTATCAATATTGTCTGTTATACTCTGTCTGTGAATCTCAGCTCTGAACCTCATTCTTCATCTTTTGGCTTTACCCCTAATGAACTATCAGCGACGGTCACAATAGGGCAGATATGAGATTAATTTACTCCCCGCCGTACACAGAGTGATGTTATTACAGGAAAATCAATGTCCCTCTTGTTGTTCTCTGGGGCTGGACAGGGTGTACGCACATCTGCTCTCATAATACAAATGCTGACCTTGCTGTCAAAGAGTGAGCCAGAGAGAGGCTGCGGCGAAACGGCCGACTGTGTTGTTTATCAAAGCTTTATCAAGCCTCTCTGCTCTCACAGACGCGTGACATCACACTGTGGGTCAGCCAGCCAGCCTGAAAGGGAGCCAGTCTATGTAGACACGATAACCTTTTGAGATTGAGATTCCAGCCAAGAACAGGAGTTATGAAAAGGGAATTCAATCTCCTTCAAAAGAAAATATTGCTATAATTTGTAAAATCTCATTCCTGACCACCTCACACTCAGAATTCATTAACTCCCATCAGCACTAGAGGCACAATAGACTGCCTGAATGACCTCTTGACCTTTTGGAGAGGATAGGTTCATAAAAAAGAGTGTGGGGGAGGTGCGGGAGAAGAAGCGACCCTTTTGCCCATTGAGTTTGTCCTCTCTCTCATTTTCACAAACTTGATGGAAAGCCGACTCTAGAGATAAAGCTTTCTGTCATGTCAGTTCATGCCAGCAAAGACCACGTCAATAAAACTGACCACAATTCAAACAGCACAAAGGAACATGAAGGTAAGATATTACCTCAAAATCATAATTACATCATAATTACAATATACATAATATAAAATAGCCTCTCTTTTTTTGGGGACTGAAATAAAAACAAACGAACGTGCAGTGAAGAACTACTACAGTGAGGACCCAATTGTGGACTCCTTTAAGACCCTTTAAAAGGCCCCGGACCCCAGATTTTGCATCCGCTGACTGCCTGCTGTTAACGTCTATCTCCGCCTCTCTCTCTCTCTCTCTCTCTCTCTCTCTCTCTCTCTCTCTGCTCGCAGCTTTAACGCCTGCTGGAGGAAACAAAACTCCCAGGCTGCGTGAGACAAACAGACAGACAGGCAGACAGGCAGGCAGACGAGAGACACCCCCGCATAGTTTCCGTCAGCCGGGTGACGTCTCCGCCTCTCAGCCCGTGTGCAGTGTGACGTCGCAGGGCTGTAGTGGAGCCTCTCGCTGCATCTTGTTGACGGTCCGCCAGGCTTTTCCCAGTACCGAGAAGACCCCGCGCGAGAGAGGACGACCGTCACGCGCAGCTTCTTCTTTTTTTTTCCAGGCAAGTGTTCAAGCTACTCGGTTTAAAAAAGATGGAGCTTCTAAATTGACGTTTTTGATAAAGCCGTTAACTGCTGATAGCGGTTAACAAACTTAACGGTTAAGTTAGAATTCATGTGTTCAAACTGACGGGGTCGAAGCTAGCCCGGTTTAACGTCAGTTAGCCCGGTTTAACGTCAGTTAGCCAACTGTATCGCCCTGAGTCTGGGGGTTAGCCTGCTGTAATGGTGGACAGCTCTATCGCTTCACTCGCCTGCCATTAGGATATATTATAGTGGGGGGGTTTCCTTCTCTATTGCGACGGACACGGCGGTTTGTCTCTTACTGTGCGCTGGGTGAGCATTCAGTTTGTATCGCCGCTCTCGCTGTTGGGGTGACCCGGGTTAAGTTAGCCGTTAGCCCGCTTCAGAGCCCTCTATGCGGGTCAACGTGTGACCGCTTCACAGCCACTGTCCCGGGTGAAGCTAGCGAGAGCCGTTCATATCGGACGTAGAACGAAGATTACATTTTCTATATTTTTTTATTCTTGACGAATATTGTGAAGCGTTCATGTTCCGTATGCGTTTGTTAAGACGTGTTTATTTGTGATTCGTGTGGCTTTTAAAGCGATTTGACTGTAAGGTGTAACGGCACCGGCACGTTAACGTCCCCAGTGTGTTTTAACAAACGGACGGAGAGCTGCTGCGGTTGTGAACCCCACACCGTGCCCTCGTCAAGTCAGTGTGTGTGTGTGTGTGTGTGTGTGTTGTGTGCGCGCGTAAAGCTGGACCGCGGTGCCTTCCCCAGACCAGACTGTAGTGTAGACAGTGAATGTCATTATCAGCGCTGTCTGCATACCAGTGCCGTCGTGGCGAGCCAGCAGAGGAGGCGAGGTACGGTGTGCAGACTGGAGAGAGAGAGGAGGAAGAGGAGGAGGAGGAGGGATAGCTGGGGATGGAGCAGAGAGCAGGAGCATTATTATACGCGGTGTCCTTGCAGCAGCAGAAAGGACACCAGAAGTGGAGGTGACTTGGATAAACATTTCCTAATAGCTTTGTTATTTGTTGTGAGGTTGTTTAATAAATGCCACCGCGTTGTAATTTGTCGTAGCAATGCGGGTGTTGAGATTTCTGACGGAAATAAACCGATCAGGTTGGAGGTTTTCGCAGGCAGAGGTGGAAGCCCCCTCCTTAATAAACCCTAATTTATCGGTCGCTGATCTGATTTTTGCAGTGTTTTTTTTTTTTTTTTTCTTTTTTTTTTTCACCCTCAAATTGGCCCACGGTTATATTTGCCATTTGAAGAAAAAAAAGAAGAAAAAAACGCCCACAAACATCAACCCGTTTCGGAATCGAGCAAGAGGTTTGCTCCGCCGCAGCATTTAAGCCGGTGGAAGAAAAAAAAAAAAACGATGGGATGCTGACATTTGCACAAGCATGCAGATCTTTGCACCGTGGTCCTTTTTACCGAATGTGCGTTTTTGCCTTTTTAAAAAAAAGCCGAAATACCAATTTAGTGTAGCTTTATAAATCAAATGCATTTGACGACAACACAAAAGCGCAAACGATGCACCAAATTATGCATTTTCAAGCAGAAGTGCATGCAATCTGCCGCCTTTTGGTGTCATATTGCAGCAGTAGCCATTATCATCTAGATTGCGTTTTGAATTGGGGATACCAGCTAAGTGTTGTTACCATGTTACAGTCGATTTAGAATTTCCGCATTAAAGCCCGCGAGTAAAAAGGGGGAAACCGCGCTTTCCATACTGCTGTATGTCAAGCTGTGAACGGCCTGAGAAAAGGGGACGACTGCTGTTAACGCTTTTATCAATTGTTTTTCAAGGAGTTGATGGGGTCAGCGTGGGGTAAGCAGACCTAGGGAAAGGCACAATATGGTTGGGAAGGGCACTTTCATTTGCTAAGTGAAATGTTTTTGACCATTGTATCAGCCTTACATTAACAATGTAATGGGAGAGGGGCAGAAGGGATGGGGGATTTCACTTTAGTTGTCATGTCTGGTCAACTGGTTTCGCTTGTTAAAATTCTCACTTTGTGCTGGAAAGTTTGTTTCGAAACCTTTGGTGAAACCCCAGAGGAAAATTCCCACTGTGGTTCAATTACAAGGGCTGCGAAAGCCGTGTGTTTGTGTGAAGTATGGCAATGGCCATTTGGTTTAGTGGGCAGCCATTGACCTCTTCAACCCCCAGCCGGGACAGCGGCAATCAAACTATATGGAAATATCATACTCCACAACAGTTATTAATGAGATTGTTTTCAGTTTGTTTATTCATCTCCAGGAAATTAATTGATGAGCTGTAGTTTAAATACTGACTCAATTATTATTTCTCTGTTTTCTAAATCCCTGTTTTTTCATACTCAGGAAGCAGATCAGAACAACATCATGCATGTTTCTGACTACCAGAAGATTTGTGTCATTTGAAAAGACTTGAAGAGAAAAAAAGACTACAAGAACTCAGTCAGCAGACAGAAACGACATTACTTTAGTGTTTAGACATGGCCAGCACCCAGACCAGTTTGAAAACCCCTTTCAAAGACTTGACCTCATTCAAGGGCAACATGAAACGGCTGTACAGAGAGCGACTGGAAGACGCGCCCATCAAGAAGCGAATGATGGCGGAGATCAACCTGAAGCGTCGCAGCTTGGATTCCCTCCCCAAAACGCCAAAGGTGAAGAGGGAGCAGATCGAGGAGCTGTGCCACGACTCTGACATGGATGTGGAGGGCCGGGCCGAACTGCACATGGTGGGCTCTGCTAAAGCCCTGGACCTGAGCCCTGGGCTCAAACACACACTGGCCCAGTTCACCCTGAGCAGCCAGAGCTCACTCGGGGGCCCAGCTGCCTTTTCAGCCCGCACTGGCCACGAGCATTCCCCGGCCGGCATGCCCCCCCTGTCCTCTCCTCCTGTTCTGGGAGGGGGCCCTCTGCTGGTGCCCTGTGACAGCTCCACTGAAATCACCCACTCGCTGCTGGAAGGAGAGTCTATCTCCTGCTTCGTTGTTGGGGGAGAGAAGCGGCTTTGCCTGCCCCAGGTGCTCAACTCTGTGCTCCGCGACTTCTCGCTGCAGCAGATCAACACTGTGTGCGACGAGCTCTACGTCTACTGCTCGCGTTGCGACGCCGAGCAGCTGCATATCCTCAAGGTGCTGGGCATTCTGCCGTTCAACGCACCTTCCTGTGGCCTCATTACACTGACGGATGCACAGCGGTTGTGCAACGCTCTGCTGCGTCCGGGGGCGGCATTGCCGGCGGACCCCAGCGGTAAGCTGTTGACCCAGGGTCTGCTGAAGGAAAGTGAAGCCAGTTTCCAGGTGGAGCACCAGTGTTTGGGGAAGTGCCAGGGTATCTTTGTGCCCCAGTTCTACACCCAGCCTGAGGCGCCCTGCATCCAGTGCGTTGAGTGCCAGTTGCTCTTTTCACCACAGAAGTTTGTCATGCATTCACACAAGTCACCCGATAAGAGGACCTGCCACTGGGGCTTTGACTCAGCCAAGTGGCCCTGCTACCTGCAGCTTGCCAGGAAGTACGAAGGCATGCCGGAGGAGCCACAACTCAAGCAGCTCCTGGATGAGGTCAAAGAGAAGTTCCACTACCAGATAAAGAGGTCGCTAGACAAAGTAAGTGCACTTCTGAATGATACCTTTTGTCTTTGTCTGCTTGCATGCACGCATCAGCGTTTCATTCATTCATCATTCTCTCGTAAAGGAAGCCAATTAAAAATGGTGACCAACATAGTGATGTGTATTCGGCAGGTTTGACTAGAATACTTTACAGCTGCTGTTTTCTTAAACCTGCGTTGACCTATTATGTGTTAAAGAAGCTTGGGACAGGTGGTGACATCTGCTTGGCCAGGTCTGATCAGACGAGGTTAGGCCAGCTGGCCACAACTGAAGGGGAAGTGCATCATTTGTGCCCTCAGGTCACCTGGAGGTCATCGGGAATGTCACAGAACAAAAGGCCCATGTAGCAGAATATGAAAGAGCCTCTTTAATCCCCAAACTGTATGTTGACAGTTAATTGTTGGAGCTAAAAAAATATATTTTACAGTTAGATAAAAATCTAACTGTAAAATATATATATATATTTTTTTTTTATTTGTCTGTTAGCATATTCCTACACGATTTGAGAAAATGGAAGTGATATCTAGTGCAAACCAAGACATTTTTGGCAGGTAAGACGTTGTAGGGCTTCTGGTAAAGACTTGTTTCATCTATCCTGTTAAGAGTTGCTCAGCAACAAAATACAGGTTCTTGTCTAGAAATATCTAGCCACGACTCCAAGACTAAAACGACATCATTAGAGACCCTTTTACCTCCAGGCAAAACGAAAAGTGAACTAGCATTACTAAAGTAGTCATAACTAAAAGCCAAAATGCTACAGAGTCTTCCAAATCATTTTGTCCGATGATTGATGATTTTTTTATTCTTGCTGTATACAAATGTATCACGTCAATGCAGTATCTAAGCCACAAGGGCAGCAAGCCTTTTGAAAAGTCAGCATTCAGTGGGGGGAAAAGCTCTAGATTGTTTCCTTGCCATTGACTAGTTTATGTCTCATGACCTCCCGCTGACCACAGTGAACTGCCCTTTTTCTATTGTTTTGTGGGTTACCGTGGGGTTGTGTTTTTGTCTCTTTGGCATGGTTTGTTCACATCCAAATGCAATGGTTCAGATTGATTTTTACTTGAAACACACTGGCTTTAACCAGCAAAATGCACATTTTGAACAGAAAGGGGCTCTAATACAACCCTTGCTGGCACGATTTATTTGTGATAGTAGTGCAGCAGGTTAAACGAGTGTGGAGTAGACAGATCGCAGTGTTTATTTATAGTGTGTGTGTGTGTGTGTGTGTGCAGGTATAAGTATGCATATTTCTGGAACACATGAGATCGGGATATGCCTCGCTACTTTCTCTGTCTGGTTAACTTGGTGTCTGAATGTGCAGGAAATACCGTCTGCAGTCTCGTCTAGCATCCTAACCGCATTCCTGTCTCGCCTCTTCTTAATTGTCCTCCTCTTCCTTTGCCTTGGTTTATGGTTTTTATCTTGGAAAACGTAGACATTCTTTTTCAAAGGCAGAGATGTTTTAATACCACAGAGGAAACGCACATGCACAAACAACAATGTACACCGACCAGAGACACAACACGCATGTACAAAAACATATGCTTAAGTTGTATAATGAGTCCTACAATCCTTGCTGTGTGTTTAGTTTGTTTGAGACATTGCCAACCTCTGTGTGTAATGATCTGTTAACTACTGGAGGCTAGTATGACCCATTTCGTCTCTCGCCGTCTCACACTTTGCTAGTCTCAGGAGTCTCACCACAATTGCAGGTGTTGTCTACTCAATTCTTCTTCCCCTTTTCGTTGGTTCCTTTTACAGCTATTGCTGGGCGGTAGTGACTAGGTTTAAAAAAATAAATAATCTTGTTCTGTTTTTTGTGTGTTGTCAAATTTAAAAGAGAGACTTCAGCTACATTTGTGCAGAGAAACACAAAGGTACAAATGGCCAAATTCCTGGAAAGACAGTTGCCTGTGAGTTTACAAATAGATAATTTTGGCATTAAAAGAGGATGCCACTCCACCACCCCACCTAAGCGGATGTACGGGTGGGTGTGCGAAAGGTCATTGGCCAGAGAACAAGGTGACCTGACACTGTCCTGCTTCACTCAGTCAGGACAAGTCCATCCACTCTGTTTATGTGTGTGTATTTGTGTAATGAAAGTGTGTTTGCCTGAACAGGAAGTGAGGCAGACGGACATGTGTCTCACCCTGAACATCCTCCAGACTCTCTGTGTCCAGCCGCCTCCGCTGCTGTGGCTGCGTGACTCATACTTTCCACATCCCAATGGATGTTAGTGGAAGTCCAGCCAGGCAGCTTATAGTCACACATGCTTTTTGGAAAGATGGCTCGCCTCCGTGCGTTGGCCTAACCCCGACTGCAGATCCTTTTCCCAATGACCCTTATTTACACAGTGTCTATGTTCATATTTACAAGAGGTTCATAGTTCTACTGGAGAGCTCTGGGACCTCTAAAAGAGAAGAGACACAAACAAGGGAGCCTTCTGGAAGTTTTTTTGATTACCTTCTCCAATGGCTACTGGTCCCATATCCTGTTAGGAGTGTTTGGTTTGAGAAGGTGCAGTTAAAAACTCCAGGACTTGCTCTCTATAAATGGCGCTTTGTGCCTTGAGGCACTGCACCATGTCTACTGATCCCTGCTGTGTAAATAACGTTTGCTAGACAGACGCCACCAACAGACAGCAACAAGGTGAGCCTTATCTCCAGAGTTATATTGGTGTCTGACGAACAATGAGTTCATTTTGCCTTCAGGGGATGTGATGGACACTTGTACATCCCACTGAGACAAGATCATGTGTCATCATTTTTATTGGGTAATTTTAATTTGTTTACCTCACAAGACAACAAATTCCCATTCATGATCATCATTTTGTTTATTTTGCCTGCTTGTTAACATGGCATGTCATCAAGCAAGCAGTGTATTACAAAACATCTGAAAGACAAAATCCCCTGGTATAAGGTCAAGTTATATTTTAAGATGCAAAGATGCAAAAAAGGCATTTTACAGTCAAGATGTAAATAGTTTTACACAACTGGACAATTTTGTGTGGTTCTTAACTTTGTAAAAAATAATAATAATCAAATATATACATTAGTAGTGTAACGGACCACTGTTGATCAGTATGGAGCCCCCCCTTCGTGGTTTGGCACGCGTGTGAACCGCGGATTAATTCTAGTCTGTGATGATTTTACATTATAAACAAGCAATCTGTGTTTATTTGACAGGAGAACAAAAGTTCTGTTCAGTTAAATTATGATGCATTCAGGCTCTGTTCAGTGAAAATTAGTATTGGGCGAAGGTAAATTATAAAGTTACCATAATGTGTTCACATGTAATCTCATAAATTGAAAAACATGAATACATCCAGTTGTATGAATGTTTTCACAACAACATACAATCTTTTATTTCCTTATATGAATTTTGTGTTTTTCATGAGGAAAAAAACAATACAGATGACTATAACAAAGTAAAAGGATAACATTTAGAATTTCTGATGGTTTACAGACTCCAGAGTGGTTGAAATTATATATGGATCAACAATGATCGGCAATTAGTATCAACTGCAAAAATAACCTGATCAGGGATCTCTGAAAGTTACATTTGCTCACTTTTTTTATTGCTTTTGTTATGATCTGATCTGTGACTGATCCGAATCGTGAGTTTTATGATCCGTTGCACCACTAATAGATATCAATGTAATGAATTGTTTGAATAATGGTAACCAATAGCAGTTATCAGTATCGATTTAGATGACTCTCTATTTATATTTCTAAAATACAAAATATGCCAGCCTAACCCCAGAGGAACATGGTGAACATGGCTGTGTGTTGCTTACTAGCCTCCGCCTTGTTTGTGGCGTTGCGCTGGCCCAGAGTCGAGTCAGAAGTGTCAGACGGAGAGAACAGCCTTCCTCTGTCTGTCTCGCTGACCGGGCTGACACAGTGGCTGCGGCACAGACGGCAGACAGCTGCATCTTTCTGGCTTCCTCTATTTGCTATTTGGAAACCAGTGACTTCATTACCGCAGACCAGTGCAGCTGCACTCTGTTGCCGTCTCCTGGGCTGTCTGCTCTGTCTTTCTGTCTGCTTGTCACTCATTCTCTTGGGCTGTATCTAATTGGATTTTGGCGGGTCTGCCTTCTTCTGTCCTCACCCATCTTGACTTATGGCCTCCACTCTGCCATCCCTTTTCTTCTAACCAAGACAGTTCTGCTGTTGCCCACACGTGTCTGTAAACACTCAATACCCCCTGGGCCCCAATCAGCGAACAGTAACAATAACAATATAAGCAGCCAAATGAACCAATAAGTCAATCGTTACATAAGCAATAAGACCACTTGTGTGCGTCCGTGAGGCGGATGAGAGGAAAGCCATTGGCTATTGATCAGGTCGCCGACCTTGATGGATGTGCCGAGTTGTCTGGTGATTCGGACACTGACTAGAGGAGGCAATGAACCATGAGGGAGGCAAGAGGAAACAAAAGAAGAGTGAAATGAGAAGACTCTGTTACAAGGGCCGCCGCTGGTGTTTCATAAGTTCCTATCTGTGTTCAGACATGTGCATCAGTTTCCTGAGTTAACCAACTCTGGAACTCAGACAAGGTGCCAGACAGAAGTAGCGTCACGTAGACACATAAAGGGTGTCTGTGGTCAGAAAACACACCACCCCTGGAGGAAGGCACTTGAGCAAGTGAGGTAAGGGCGGAGAAGAGAAGTTAAGAGTATGAAACTAAGAAGATGAGAGGGTAAGGCCAAGAGGGGTGGGTCTGGCTGTTGTTTCAGTCACAAACTGCTCTACTCTTTGGTTGTCTTCCATTAAACAAGCTGTGTCCACAGCTGTTGTTACAGGGAGCCTGGGCACCAGCTCTTCTTTCCCCCAGTTGAAAATGAAGCTCTCCAAGACCTGAACTGAACCACAAATCTAGCCTGGAACAGCCCTCTTGGTTGGCCAATGACGTGCTAGCTAGCTCGTATTTCCCATAGCTAACAACCCTTTGCCCCCCACCCCACCACGAGACACCCATACACATATTTCTATGTCTGTTTGTGTATTTTCCAAAGAACAACTATCCACTTATACTGAATACACAGTAGCTTCTTTGAATACCGGCCCAGAGTAATATACAGTCTATCATGCCTGTATGTAGTTTGGTGTGGGAGGCTGTCCTTGTTCCCTGTACACAACAGGCTGGGCCTTGGCCAGTGTTTGCTGCCGGTTGTAAAGGGCTAAATGGGGCCCCGCAAGGTAGGAGGGGCTGAGCCGAGGGGCCTCTGGTATGTCATCATCAGGTCAGTGCCAGTATCACAGCTCCATAACAGCATTGTAGCTCACTGGAGGAACGCCAAAGTCATTACTTCTCAGGCTTTTTCTTAAATAGATAAGAATCTAATCAAGTTTGTAAAATGGTCACAGACCCCAGTTCACCACCTGGATTTATTGTGCACCAAATCACAGCGTATCTTCTGCACTAAATCCCCACATTTAAAGATTTACCATCGGTTGACCGGTGGTAATTTCCCATCCCAGCTGCTGCTTGTTACGTTTGACTGTTTCCTCGGCTTGGACTCATTTCCCACCTCGCCACCAAAAGAAAAAGAAGATAATGCGCTGCTGTATGACTGATGTGAACTAGCCACAGAAGCCGGCAGCAGAGATAGGACAGTCCAGATACAGTGGAGCCTCTGCCACGTCTGCCAACACTCTCAGAGACTAAACAAGCTGGCTAAGACCCTCCCACCCAAATGTTCTCTGGGCTTTAAAAGAGTATTGGACTGACAGCCAGTTTGCATGTTCACTATGCTTTGGCTCTCCCCCCTCAGGGCGTCGGACCAGTTTGTTGCCTCTTAGGAGAATGAGAGCGAGAACAAGTGAAAGCGAAGGGACTATAATGGGCTACGAGTTCAAACAAGATTGTAGGAAGAGGAAGGGGCTTGGATCGTAACACGGCTGGCTAGCTTGCCTGGGTTGTTTTGCATTAGACCGGAATAATGAGGAGTCTTGGTTTTAATTAATCGATGTGTTGATGAGAAGATTAACAGTCCACTGTCTGGTCTCCCTGGGAGACTGTCAGACTAGCAGGTTGTGTGTGTGTGTGTGTGTTGGGGGCAGGGAGTCGGACGCGAGGGAAGTATACTGTAAAAGGGTTGTGGGAGACTGCCAGCCAGTGCGTGATGTGTGCAAGCCGAGAGATCGTGTTTGCATTTGAAAGGCTTTTCTGTGCCGCCTTCCCAGTGGGAACGGTGATTAATGAAGATGTAAATTGAGAGACCCAGAGGCGGAGCTTACCATAGGAGCACCATATACACAGCAGATACTCACACACCATATAGGTACTTAGACTAACTCCCTCGTATTTTCTCCCACAGCCCCGAGTCTCCCAGACTTGGGAGATAAACACTGGATATCAAAGGCGTGTCACGAGTCCCGCTGAGCTGCCACCCGGCACATCCACAACACATTAAGCCCAACCACTACACTGATCAATAATGCATAATGTTGCGAACACAGAGAAATCAGGGGAAACTAGTCGGCCTGTATGATTAAAGTAAACATCTCCACTTTGCCAGTAATTTATTTACATGCTCGGTAATGGTTCGTCATTTCCATATGGAAGTAATTCTGCTTGTGTTGCTGGTATAGGTCTCCCTGTTTTTCCGTCCAACGACCCCCACATGTGTAATTGCACAACAACAATGACAGCCAAAGTTAAGTGCTGCTGTGGCTCATGCTAGTTTTGACCTTCAGCCTACGCTCCAGATGAAAGCAGATAGCAAAGCAAACCACTTGCCCAGCTTGGATAGGTGATTTCTTGCCCTGTGAGTCCTTTACTTTGCAGCCTCCCCTTTGCTCCACTAACATCAAACGCCCTCCAACTGTTTCTTTTCCTTCCACTGCTCGCAGCCTCGATACCCTGTAAATCCTTATCTCACCAGGGGCCTGACGGATGTTGCTCAGGGCAAGGCTGTAAACTTAGCACCTGGGAAACTGACTGCATTAGTTGACGTTAAACAAGTGATATTGTGTGGTTTGCCCAGTCTTCAATCTCTTTCTGCCCCTACCTTGACAAATCCTGATGTGTTTTTATCTCGCCACTATTCCCACCTGCAGTGATGCCGCTCATGGGAATCATCTGTCTCCCAGATATTTATCAACACAGAGTCTTCTTTGCCTCATACCCCTCAGGGGTCTATACCAGCTCATCTAGATCCAGTACATAGCAGGCTGTTTCCCTCTGGATCCTCAACAGTCCCACTGCACCTCTTTCCAGCGTAAACTAAGTAGTAGACAATCCTCAAGGTCGTTGACCGCCAGATGCAATTAATTACCTTACTGCTTTCATAAAACGTATATTGTATATCTTCATTTGAGTATATTGCAGCTATGGAAGCCTAATTAAGGATTGCGTGTATTGAGACTGGTGAGTGCTCTTACATGCGCGCTAGCTACTAGTGCTTCTTAATTGTCCCCAAGCAACAGAGCGGAGTGTGTGCTTGTGTGTGTGTGTGTGTGTGTGTCTTGCCGAGCATGTGGCACTGATTCTCGCTCTTTGCATGTCCAGTTATTTTTCTGGCTTCGCTGTTGCTCGTTTTAAAACAGCCTTGCTGCTTTCTATTGCCCTTGACTTTATCCTTTGAAGAGTGAGGCATTCATTGCCTTGTGGTTTACAGTCTTGCTACATTTTAACTAGTTCCGATGACTAGTGCACTTCGTTATGCAAGGCATTTTCTCTGTCATCACTAAGAGAATGTACTGGCTGAGACACATCCTGATCCCGGATGAGGCCATATGTACAGAAGTTCTTCAAAAGACTGACTCATGTTGATGCAAACAAATCTAGCCTCCAGCCAAATGATGGTACAATTTGGCATTGGTTGTCTTTTTTTTTCGTCGGCTGATTTGGCAGACAAGGAGCCTTATTTTTGATTCTGTAAAGAACATTAGAACAAAAGTAACTTTTTGTCACTTTTTGTGTCATCGCAGATGAATGATCCTGACGTGTCCATATGATGACACGTATTAGAGAGTAGACACACAAATACATACCGCAGCACGGGATGCTGTGCAGATGACAGTCCATGATTAAAAGAAGTCAAAGGGTCAAACACAGCTAGAAACGCATCCAGACACACACACACACACACACACACACACACACACACAACCACCATCAGCAACTTCCTCTCGTCACCACGCCAACCCTATCCTGCAGAGTGAGTCACAATGCTCCATCAGTGCTGCGGTCTGTTCTCCGCTCATCACTCCGCGTCACTGTGGAGCCAGGACAAAGATTTACTGCCGATTGTCTCTCACACAGTCTGTTTGATCTCCGCCCAAGTGTGTTCACTTAGAGCTCTGACTCAACCGTAATGACATTTACCAAACCCCAACTGCGCTTATTTGGGACAGCTGTCAAGCGTGCCGCAGACAGTGACTGTTTGAGGCTGAGGAGGAAGTTTGATGATCAAGTTTGTGTGTTGACTGTAGGTTTACCCGTCATCTGTTTTGGTGCATTAATATCAGTACGGGCAGGATGGAAATTCATAATCTTCTCTAGCCAAATGCTGGTTGATTTCTGGGTGACAGTTTTGAAGTTCTTTTTAATAATAACGATTTTATAAGTGAATGTGGTACATTTACACAGGAGAGAGAATGGCCTTCAGAGACTTGATTTGACAACTTAAGTTTGTGACAGAGAGAAAGAGTCACGGTAGCTGATGGCTTTGTATTGCAGTATGTGTGTGTGTGTTTGTGTGAGAGAGAAAGGCGAGCCCGAGGGGCCTGGACAGCAAAGCCAAGCTGCCTATGCAGAGACCGGCAGTACAGGCTTCAAACAAGCTCCTGTATGTAATATGGATGAGACCGGAGCTCCCTGCAGAACAGTCAGAGGACCCAGGGCCTGTTTGGATTCAACTGTCTCTCTTCCCATGTGCGTGTGATGGACTTGACCCTGCAGGGCGTTTTGGCCAGGTGGATCTCTCACTTTGTCTGGCTCTTACTACTATATCCAGTGTCAGCCACCTTACGCTCGCATTATATTTCTTTAACCGTCCCTCCCTCCTTCTCCACCCCCCCCCACCTCCCTTTGGGCTCATTGCAGACAGCGATGACCAACCAAGCATTGACATTTACTGCAGTATTCCACATTACAGCAGAGCATTCTCCTGTGCTGAGGAAGAAGTAAACAAACCCCCTCAATCAATACTTGGCGGCATACTAGGGCCGGTAAAGTGGGGTTTTAGTGTGGTGCCAACTCCAGCTCTTGCATTTAAATATTTAAACACTTGCTTGTTTAACCGTATTGCCTGTGAGTTGTTTATAGCGATATAGCACGAGAATTAGAAGAAAAGAAGTGTTTATTTCTACCTTTTACCAACAGACTGTAGCTCATTATGATGTCTGATTGCTTTAAGACTAGTACACTAGTAGACACTTAAAACATTATGAGGAGTGTATTGTTGCTTGGTGATGTACAGTACAGTTGGTTACTGGATGGCTGTAAGAAGTAGGCGTCTGCATGTATGTTGAGGCATTTTAGTTAATGTTGTGTAATGTATTGCAAAGAGAGAGGATCGGACAGTGTCTCCATTTTGTGTTTCTCTCTGTAGTGATAACAGTGCATTGCTGGCTTGCTGACAGCGTCTCTCGGCGTTCAGTCTGCTTAGCAACGCTCGTCCTCTCTGAAGCTCTCTCACTCCCCACTGTCTCCAAGCACTCTGAGTTGTTTCATCCATCCGAATAGTAATCCGAGTTCCCTCGTATAGAAAACCAGGCAGCAGATTTCTGTTTTTGGTGGGGTGTTGGGTTGTGTGTTTCTCTCCCTAATTGCAAATTTGAACCAGTAACCTACCTCCAAAAAGCGTCCCTTAGCAGCAAGCTTCTCTTGAGACTTTCTCTTCCGTTTTTTTTAGAGATGGTAAAGTGTGTGTGTGTGTGTGTGCACGCACGCACGCAGGCCCAGGTGAAGCTCCAATGATAAGTACAGTCATCTACAGACAAGACAAGAGCCCACTGGCCTCATTCTCACTCGATGTGTCCTCCTGGGAGAATGAAGAGTGTCTTGCTTGGGTCTGTGTGCATATTTGTCCATGACAGTTGTGCTTGCAGTAAACTACGTCAGCCTCCTACACGACTGTTGGATGGAGCAATTGTTTGATCGGCCTGTTTACTTGTATATGCATAGGTCTCCTGGCCTGGTTGACTCACATAGGTGAGCCCCGACATCTCTGGTAGTAAACGCTGTGGGTGGGGAAGGAAATTGGAGCACACACACACACACACACACACACACACACACACACACACACACACACACACACACACACACACACACACACACACACACACACACACACACACACACACACACACACACACTGAGCCGCTGCTAGAGACAGTAAGCTGCGCATGCATATAGCTAGAATGATCACTTACGCATGGATGATTTTTAAATGCCCTTCACCGACTCAATCACATTTCCTTATGCCTGTAGATGAACATCAGTGGCCACATTTTATACAGGCTTGTAATGCTTTATGTCAAAACCTAATGACATAAATTGAGTGTGGGGTAGATAAATGTATTTTAAGAGTCAGAGCCGCCGTACCATCCATTTCAGATAACCCTCTCAACCTTCATGCTGTGTCTTTGACGAGGCTGAATCATATTTGCTTTCTCATAAAGCTGCATGATGTCTGAAATGATCTGATGCTTCATCTGATGCTTCATCTGTTCATGACTATTAATCGCAGAACTTAAGGTCGATGATTTGGAGAGTGATATCATTTTGTTTGTCTTCTTTCCTCTGATGCAATGTCTAGACTGTTACCAGTTGCGAAATGCATGCAAGTAATGTCCTTTTTACCCGGGCTGCAAATAATGAATCTATTTTATGTTGTCGTTCTTGATCATTTAATTGTAAAATGTTCTTCTGTTACCAAAGTTCAACGTGATGTGTAAAACAAAAAAATAAACAAATGATTATCATGATGAGGTACTTGATAAATTACTTAAATGATAAATGATAACGGATTAGTCTTTTGACGTCCGGCTAATCGATCACCACTAATTATCTCTGTGGTAATAACGGCAACGAGATGCATAATATAACTCAATCATGGACCGATATTAGCATTTTTAAAAGAGGTTAGACCGCTGCATAAAAGTAACTTTCCTGGACAAATGTGAAACGATTTGCATAGTATTTATTTATTTTTTTTAGAGCTGAAACAAGTAGTCTATTAATTGATCAGAAAATGTGTCTGCAACAATTTTGTTAATTGAATAATAATTTCAGTCATTTAAGATTTTCAACATCTCAAATGTTGACATTTGATGTTTTTTTTGTCTTCTATGATGGTATGTTGAATATTTTCCCCCGCCCCATTTTCTGACATTTCACAGAACACACAATTAATTGATTTATCCGGAAAATAGTTAAATATGAATAATTTAAATATATATATTTTTTTCTTTCACTACTTAAATAGATACTAGGTCATATATACTGTCTGTGTGTTTGACGTGGGGGTTACCTTGGCCTGCCTAGTGTATTCCAGTCAGACAATTTGTCCATTCATGAGGTAATGTTATTACAACCCTCCTCATGTACTGCTGTGAATATAGACTGGAGGCCGCCGCCTGGGACTTGATTGTGAAACATGAGAAATGGAGGAGGGAGAGAAAAGGTGGAAGAGAGGGAGGGAGGAAGATGAATAAAAAAATTGATCGAAAGAGCCTAAAGAGACTGTTTTTTTTTTTTTAAGTGAAAGACTATCGAGAAATACTGTTGCTTGTTTCCAAATCTAACTGTCTGTGGTAAAGCAGTAGGTGGACAGTAGATGTTGCATCTATTATTTCCCCCATAGACTCCCATTAACTGTTGGTTCCTTGGGGTCCCTTTTGGCTCTGGTGTGTTAAGTCTGTGCCGTGTGGATTGTAAAATGGCTGACTGTAGCTGTGGGGGAAGGAGCTCAACATGTTGGCCGGGAGGGGAAGGGCTGTGTGTTTGACGTGTCTGATGACTGTCTAGACAGAGTGCCCATGTGGTGCAAAAATGTGCCCGAAGCAAGTCCAGCGCGAACCTGTGTGTGTGTGTGTGTGTGTGTGTGTGAGTGTGTGTGTGTGTGTGTGTGTGTGTGTGGGGTGGGGGGGGGTTGGTGAAAGAGAAAGAAAGAGAGACTCTGGCATGACTTGTCTGGCTGATGCTTATCAGCGTGCTTGTCTGGCTCTGTTCTTTCTCTTTGTGTTTGGAAAGAGGGAGGAACAGGTGTGTGTGTGTGTGTGTGTGTGTGTGTGTGTCTGGGGGGGAAGGCACAAACAGACAGACAGTCACATGGTGTCTGTTTGTCTCCTCATCTGTCTTGGCTGTCTGCCTGTTTTTTTTTCTTTCCTGTTTTCCTCTGCCACCTGTTTGTCTAACCGTCCACCTGTCAGACCTGTCCTCATCTGTGGCCTGTGCTGTTTTTTAATACCGCTGTATTTCTTTCTGCTAAAGTGAAAGAACGATAACGTTACCTTCTCAGCACAGTGAGAGAGATGCAGTTATTTTCTTCCTTTGAGCACTAGGTGAGGGGTCAAACCCTTTAAACCCTTTGAGCCGAAGACATGAAAATAATATACTTGACTTCTCTACCATTACAACCGAGGCATTCATAGAAGATAACTCGTTATGCAGACTAAAAAAAAGAGTGTATTCTCTTAAATGCCCCACTTGGCTGCCTGGTTCCCTTGTGGGCTCTTATTGATTTGGCTGCTGAAACAAAGTGTGGCTCCCAGGCCGTGGATAAATGGCTTATTGGATTAAGACTTCCGGGGGAGGTGGGGGGACTGCCAGAGCCCCGGTCTCCAGTAGAACGCATAGAAATAACTAGACTCCAAAGACAGATGCACCTTTTTTATTGTATACATCAGATCCCTGCTACAAGCAAATGTATACACACTATGTAGATCAATGTGTGGGGAAACTTTGAGG
The DNA here is from genome assembly GCA_038501785.1 of Myoxocephalus aenaeus. Taxonomy (NCBI): domain Eukaryota; kingdom Metazoa; phylum Chordata; class Actinopteri; order Perciformes; family Cottidae; genus Myoxocephalus; species Myoxocephalus aenaeus. Next base: position 574,105 of record JBAMJR010000329.1, read on the forward strand.
ATGAAGAGAAGTTAGATGAGTTTAAAGAGAAGGCATGAATGAGTTTCTGCAATACACATTCAGGCAGGCAAGGTGCTTCAATATCTTCGCGTTGCGTGGCTTTGACCAGGAAGTACATGTATCTTCGTATCTGTTGCTTGATCTTTGACACAGTCGACGACTGCAGCAGAACAGGATGCGGTCTAGAAACAGACAGGGCGTGACTGACTGTCTGTGTATGTGTGCGTTTCTCCTTTCCTCCCTCGCTGTCTGAGGCCGACTGAAAAGGCCCCCAAATAAAGGCTGTTTACTTCCTCCTGAGAGAGGAAAAGGAGAATGAGCTGCATTACTCTGTCCTCCTCTGTTGCCTGCCGCTATCCCTCACCTACTCCCCCTCCCCTCCTTCTGAATGCCAAGCTCATGAATGGCTCCGAGGAGGAGGAGGAGGGGTGGCGGCACAGTTTTGTTTTGTGAACCCCTCTCTTGTTTCTGTCCCATGAGCAAGATTTCAGCGCTCGCCTCAGGTTTGTTTCGGTTTTTAGACACGACCAGTAATGCCCGCGTTTCAACAGATGTGCATACAAGTGGGCCCAGCAGTGTTTATGTTTTATGGCACAAAAATGAATTGAAATGGAGGCCTGCTGCTCTGAGATGAAAGGTCAGACTAAGGCGTGTACATGCTGCCCTAGATAAGATTGGCCATTAGGCTTGTTGAGACTAGTTGTGTTTGTGTGTCCTGTGTTCTTTTTTCTTTTTTTTACAGTGTTATTATTTCAGTCGCATATTCTCTGAAGAATCCACTCATGCTACCATCTTAAAATAAGTAGCACACTGATCATGAAGATTGTACCATCAGTTTTCAGTATTTCCTTTTGTTTTTAAGATATCATAAAATAATAATCACAATTTTCCTGAGCTTAAGATAATGCCTTTAAATGGTTTGTTTGTCCAAAGCCAAAACTATTCAGTTTACAATGATATAGAAGTAGAAAACGCATTTTAAGAAGCTGGAACCAGCAAATATTTAGCATGGTTGCTTGAAAAGTGACGCAACTAATCAATTGATCAACTTCTTTCAGCTCTGGATGTATCTTCATATGCACATGGACAGAGAGCTTGACCTCCGACTTGTTTGCACATTATGTGTTTGCATTTATGTTCCTTAGATATGAAACCTATGAATTAAACCGGCAAGAGCTGAAAAATACTCACTTATATCCTCTGGGGTCTTCTGCTCCAAAGAAATTGGTTATCTGTCAACTTTTTGTGAAGTTGAAAGCCTTCACCCCAATCAGAAATCAACTCTTCATGAATAATATGGTGGCGTTTTCACTAGCACAGCCAATTATAAAATCTAACGCTCTGAGCAGATTTTAATTTCTAACTTAAACAAATACAAAACATTATACTGAATGTCAGCCTCCATTTCAACAGGTACTCCTGATGTAAATGAAGTGTTGGTGCTTCGCATTGGGAAGCACAGATGGAGCTTACGTTGGGAACACACGGCCGCCACTGAAGTGCATTTACTCGCCGCCTGCGTTTGCCAGACTGTGTATGGTAATGTGCCGTCATGGCTGTCTGTGGAGTAGAGTGGTGCTTGTTATTGTTGGATTTAACAGCACTCAGGCTACACACAAAAAACACTCTGCTCCATTAATGCGTCTGCTGCAGAAATGTCACGTGTGCTAATGGTCTAATCTGGGGCTCCGGAAATGGGTCGTTGTAAAAGTTCACATGGCCGTGTGTCTAGAGCAGTACGTTTCATCTTGTTTTACAGTTTTATGTGCGTGAGCATGTGTGCGTGTATAGCTACAGCGACGGCCAGCCTGCTGGTGATTAGGAACTACAGGGCTGAGTTCAGCTGAGCGAGTGTGTGGAATGCTAATCCACATTGTCATAAGGCAAGCTTCAGCTTGACAAAGGGCTGAAGACATAGGTGGTTAGGGGCTGTGTGTGTGCGTGTGTGTGTGTGTGCGTGTGTGTGTGTGTGTGTGTGTGTGTGTGTGTGTGTGTGTGTGTGTGTGTGTGTGTGTGTGTGTGTGTGTGTGTGTGTGTGTGTGTGTACGCGTTTGTGTCGCAGAAGCATATAAGAGAGTTGCTTCATTATTGCACATTAGGGAGTAGTGGTGTGTGTGTGTGTTAACAAAACTGGACTGGGAAGGTGGAAGGGACAAGAGAGATGGGTAAGTGGGGGAGGAGGAGAGAGGAAAAACAGCTGTGTTGAAATGTGCAAACATTTGGACCTGCGCACATTCATTAAGGAATAGAGCAGCAGGAATAATGAGTGTGTTTGTGGGCGGTGGGTGGTAAGCTGTCAACTGTCAGGTGAGCAGGAAATACAGGGAGAGACAGGCAACCATTAGTGGAACACACAAACCTATACATGTATGTTCTATATGTGGATACACGTGCGCACTCATAAGCACTTACACTCCTTGGTTGTTTTTACACACACATGAAAACAGGCCTACCTTTTTTAATGAGCCGTCAGTCGTCTCATCAGCAGAGCATCTGCTGTCGTCGGGGTCAAGCAGATGAAAGACCTCTGGATGACCTGGTGTTAATGCCAGTTTGGCCCCAGGCTTGCTACCTGTGTCTCTGTTGGTCTCATACACACATACACACACCTGTGCAGGCGCGGGGGACTGGTTTCAGTTAGAGGAATGTAGTAGTGCCATTAATACACACACACACACACACACACACACACACACACACACACACACACACACACACACACACACACACACACACACACACACACACACACACATTCAGACAACAATAATATTGGAGGCAATCAAGCCAGTGACGACCCAGCTCGCCTCCACACCACTGCAGTGGGTTGTATTGTTGTTTCTGTTAACTCTCCCCCCTCTTTCCCCTCCTTCCCTCTATTTATGCTCTGTCCCATCATCCCACGCTCTCTTTGCCTCCCCTTTACTCCCTCCCTCCTCTTCAGTGCTGCAGTGCTGCCTTCTGGAGAGAAAAAAAGGAAAAAACACCAACCACAAGCGCTCGTAAACGGACGAGCCCCCCTCCTATATTTATTTATATATATAGACACACACACACACACACACAGCACAATTATTATGATGTAACATAATAGTTATTTTCTTCTTCTTCTCTCTGAGCTGAGACAATATTATTCTCGTGTTTGTGCGTTAAGTAACGCTAAACCTGCTGCTCGGCGAGTAGCCACTATGAATGTTAGGAGGCTAATTCCTGGCTGTCACTGTAATTTGGACGTTTTGATCTGAGGCTGTTTAACTCTGTTAATGGCAAATTGTGCGTGTATGTGCATTCTGTGGATAAACGTTCAGAGATGGCTTTGAGAGGCTAGTAAGTCAATTATTGATGCTTTCTACAACCTCTATCTCTCTTCTTCACTCTGCTTTTAGACTTTTCTCCCCATTGAATTCTCTCTTTCCTGTTTCTTCTCCTCCTACGTTCTCTCCTCTCTACACCTCCCTGCTCTATCTCTCTGTCTGTTGCTGTGGGCTACCGAGCGGTGCATATTTCGATGCTGGATAGTGTGGTTCCTCTGGCGCCTGTGCTACCTGTCAGTTTGGTTGAAAGTGTGTGAACTGCAGGCAGCCGGTGTGTAGTGTCAGGCCTGTCTGCCGCTGATAAGCATCAACTCCATCAGCATGCGGCCTCTCCCTGAGCGTGTCCTGGATTTGCTCAACACACACACACACACATATATATATATATATATATATATATATATACATATATAATATAATATATATATATATATATATATATATATATATATATATATATATATATATGGCAGTGCCAGCAGTATTTACTGAACCCACATAGCTCAGGGGGCTCAATGAATCATAAACATTGAACACACAAATATGTCTTCACGTTGAGAGAGAGGCTGATTCCAGCCGTGTTGCATGCATACCGATGAATCACGCACAGAATGACAGGCCATGTTGTAGCCATGTTGACTATCATCTTGACTTATTCATAGGCCTTCCTCAGTGGGCTCATTTAGCCTCTACCCTTATCCATTTTCCTGCTGCTTTTGTTTTCTCCGACACTGTATCACGATCGACTCGGGCCGTAGATCACGCGTGCTGCTTACTTTTATTGCCATTCGTCTCCATTTGCTATCTTTTGGATCTCATTTGTCTCTATTTCGGATCGTTTAAACGCCATTTGTCTATCTTTACCCTCTGTGACCGAGGTTGTGTATATATATTTTCTGTGCATGATTTTAGTTTTTCATCATATTCTAACCAATATAATCTATGCTGCGCTCTCTCTCTTTTTCTGTCGTGTTTAATCATGGAGTGTGTGTGTGTGTTTTAACCGGCATCTCTTTCTCTCTGTGTTTCAGAAGGCAGTGGAGGAGGAGGAGAGCCAGGTGAGGAAACCCTCAGCAGATCTCTGCTCCCCCAGCAGCAAGTTGACTGATGCCGACCCTGCAAGAAAGGTCAGTTGTCGGCTCCCTTCTTTTCTAACCATCCCCTCCTCTTCCCCCTCCCCCTCTCCCTCCTCTACACACAGGTCGGCTCTCAGGGTCACCACCCCTACCCTGACTGACAGACACACCCCCTGCTCACCCATTCATAGCGGCACGCTTCTCCTCTCTGACCTGTCAGGAAATACACTCATACAGCTGCTGAAAGGCTTCACTTCTTCACCACCCCCCATCTCAGCACACACCAACTTTACATGCACACACGTTTATCTCTTTTCTCAACTCTCTTTCTCCCAGCCGATGCCTTGATGGATGATCCCTCATCCACATGTATGCATATTAGCTTTATTAGGATATAGCTCCAAGAGCGCCATGTGCAGTACAACACATTCCCTTCACCTCCTGCCACTTCTCCCCATGTATTAAAAAATGTTACGCAAAGATCAATAAATGTAGATGGAAGATACCATTTTGTGTCTTTTTATAACCGTAACACAGCGGCTTAAAAGACAGTGTTGCAGTGTTGTGCGATATTTATCTGTGTGTTTTTGTTATTTTCAGGGCAAAACATCTCCACCTACTCTGGTGTTCAATCGTCTTTTCTCGGACATCAAGGAGGAGCCAGAACACCCCACCCTGGTCCATCCCAGGTACTACACCTTCTGGCCTTTCATTAAACAACACCAATACGGTCGTTTTAGAGTTGCACTTAACGGTTATTGTCATTATCAATTATCTGAAGGCTCCTCTTTCAATTAATGATTATAAAAACTGTGAGAAATGGGCATTACGTGTTCTCAGAGTCTACACTGACATCTTCAAATGTCTTTTTTTGTCCAGCAAACAGTCCACAACTCAAAGATGTAGAGTTTACAAAGGCAGAAAATAAGAGAAGAGCGGATGTTGTTGTATTGACATTGTTGTTGATTAGTGCACTTATACTTCACTGATAAAGAAACATGTTTTTTTAAAACAGACTTTTTGCATTAAAGTTGTTTAAGTTTGTTGCTTAAAGTTGATCAAGTTTTAGTTGCGAGTTGAAGCTGTCTCTGTTGGCCTGGTTATTTGTACTAGTCTGCTGCCTCTGTGCCAGATACTGGAGCTGTTTTTTCCCCCCTCTGTTTCAGTGAAATAATTACCAAGTAAAGTTTCAGTACGACTTCCGTTTCTGTCTGAGTAAATTATACTCCCATCCCTAATTTCCCTAATTGGCGCTGCACTCCCTCTTCTGCTCTGCTCCCTCCTCGTCCTCTCTCCTTCATCACATGTGCCACTCCTCTCCCTCCCTCCCTCCTTCCCTTTTTCTTTTCAGAGCCCTCGTTTCCTCTCTCCTGGTTTTCTGTTCCTCCCTCCATTCCTCCCCTGAGCACACCAGCCTGTGTTTGGATATGGCGCTCTGATAGCTCACACAGTAATCTGACCCAGATTAAAAACTGGAATTAGACGCTTTACGGCGCCATAGCTACATGTGACCGTCTTGACATACTGACCGTGTGGAGGCTCACAGACGTCAGGCCAGACAAATTGGCAGGATTAGAGTTCTGGTCACCTACCAGCATCACATCACAGCTACACTCTCAAACCAGTCGGGACTTGCGCAGACCAGTTTGGAGCATGTCTTTTGCATTGCAGCGTTACTAATAATGCACTGCTACAGCCGAGCATCGTGCTCGACATCCACAGCACTTAATGTCATATTTGGGTTCTACCGGCACCCATTAGCGGTACACTTGTCGAATACAAGCCAGGCTTACATTATTCAATCGCATCTTTCATGTGAAGGAGTTTCAGATTTCCATTCAGGCGAACAGTCACCATCCAGAGGAAAAGAAGCAAGGCTCGGTTGGTTGTGCTGTAGTTTTTTCAGGCAGAGCCCCACTGAGCTGTCATGCTTAACCTAGTTCACAACTCGGCTCTGTCTGGAGGGGACTGCTGGTGGGGGAGGGGTTTAGAGCTTCTCTTCTCTTCTCTTCTCTCCATCTGCTTCTCTATCATTCTGTCTCTTTCTATTCCTCTCTCTACTCCCTTCCTCCCCACCATGCAGCCAGGAATAGACCGATAGTGTTGGCTCAGTGGCTTCAGTGCTTCTCCAGGCAGTATCTCTCTCTCAGTTGTATCCACTACCTGGACATTTGTGATAAGCCGAAAGGTCTGTTTAGGCTGAGATCCTGTAAACGCACGATAAGAAGTATCCGTATTCCACACTGTTTTCAGATGGTGGAGTTAGTGGAGGACGAACCGCTACCGAATGAGTTTTGTTCCGTTACTCTCATTCAGCTGTGTTTTATTGCTGGAGAGTTAAAAAGGGGCCACATGAGTTATTGCAGGTGTATATAGCTTTATGTGTATGAGCATTGCAAAGTCCATAACTCGTAACATTTTACGATGTTTACTGCAAAGACAGAAGTATGTGAAAGGTGACACTCCTCGATGATTAGAATAATAAAAACATAGAAAACAGGTGCATGAGTCAATGTGTCAATAATCAGCAGCATACGTCGCCTTAATGTCATGGAAGAAAACTTGGAATTACATTACATTTCAATGCTGTTGTATTTTTGTCAGTAAATGTTTATGTACATGTGTAAACAGTTCAGCTCTTTAAATGTTTTCTTTCTTTATCTCTGTCTGTCCCCCAGTTACTACCTGTACACGTACAATAAGATGGTTGCTCCCAACGTGTCTCTGCAAAGGGAGGAGGAGATGAGCCCTGAGATGTTCGGAGCGCTGCTCAAACACCACTACAGCCGCAGAGTGCTGGGCCACGACGAGCCACCCATGGGTCAGTAATGAAGCACACATTAATGCACAGTCAACTTGCTTTGGCAAATGTAAACATGCTGTAGTGATGTCAAATTACAAAGCACTTTATCACTTTGTTCAACAAAAGCAATTCCAATTTTATATTGCATGTTTTTTGAATTTTTTCTGTCTAAGTCACATCTCATGCAATCAGGCATCAAGTATTCCCGGAACTACGACCATAAAAACTAAAAGCCACCTCACTAACTTTATATTTAACCTTTGAACAACTACAAGGCCTGAGCCAGAGGACCTAAGAGGTCTGCTATTGGATAAGCAGGTCAGAGAGATACTGTACTGTAGAGCAGTCAAATATTTAATGTCAATTTTCTATAAAGTTCTCAAGATATACTGAGAATTGCCATCTCTTTAGATAGGATATAAGTGAGTACTGAGCAAGGAAGTCCTAGCCACTTTTTTTTTAATGATCCATTCTGTCAACCGCTACACTCAAATCTATTAAACTACTATCTATTAAAATAAAAGTGTTTCTTACTTGACATCTACACTCTACAATAATTGTGTTCATGTAAAAAAAACTGAAAAGAGCAGAGCGAAAAATGTGTCCATTACATTATTGGTTTTAGAACACGCAAATATTAGCTAAACGCTCACATGTTCTAGCTACATTACGCAACAGGAGATGCCTGATTCAGGATTTGACTTTGTGTGATTAGCAATATAAATTAATTAATAATAAGTAATAAACAGTAAATAAAATGATGTTTACCGTGATGTTTCTCTTTGCTCCTGGAAAAAGTTAATTATAGTCCATTCTATAATATATGTCCTTCAAAACTGTGTTTTAAACTCGAGTAATATGTTACTACAATGTCCCTTATTCAGAATTCATAAGCAGTATATTAACATTTAAAAAATAGTTGAATAAAAGCAGGTTGAAAGCTCAGGGGAAAAGCCAGTGAACGCCCCTTGAGTGGAGATTTTTCTTTTTTAATATGAATGTTTTTCATTTTTAATTAGAACCAATTTCAGGTTTAAGTATTTCCACAAACAAGTGGCAGTGTTCAACACTGTTGATATTTGATCATTTAAATAGTACTTAATAAATACTCTTGTGTACACTATATGTACATTAGACACAGCTGACACATGCCCACTATAAATACATGACACACATACAGCAAGCAATTTACATGCATAAGCAGAATAGACATGCAGATCATGCAGAGCAAACACGTGCTCTTACTGTAAACATACAACCTACAGTCCACACACACCCACACACACATTCATGCACACACACACACACACACACATTAATGCGCACACACTTCCAGCCTGCAGCGATGCACATAATCATGCATTGACCTTCACATAAAGACTCTTGGGGCAAATCGGTATTGATGAACAAGAGTGGTGGAAATGGCAGTGACCTCTTCTCTGCCCCGTGTGAGTTTTTATGTGCATGTTAAAGTGTGTTTATTACACCTGCATTAATAAGAGGTGTGTGTATATATTCATAGAGAAAAAGAGCGAGAGAGAAGGTGAATCATGGGACTGGTTTCCGTCTGCCATTATTACGCCACGTCTGACTGCCAGGCTCCCTCTCTCATATCTCTCGGGCTTTCTGCTCCCCTTTTTCTCCTCCAACCAATCTGTCTCTCTTCCCTCCATCCTCTCATCCACTCTTTTTCCTGGCAGCCTTTTCCACATCCTCTGTGAGCCCGTGCTCCGTCTGCTCCCGCACTTCCTCTCCCATCCATCCATCCTCGTCTCTTTCTTCTCTAGCTCCCTTCATCTCCATCTCCTTCACAGTCTGCTGTCCCCCCCTCCTCCCTTCCTCTTCATCCTCTTCTTCTTTTCTTCTTAATAAATGATTTCCTCCCCCAGTTTGTCTGTGTGCCTCTCTCTCCTTTGCTTATTTCCTTTTGATCCACATCCAAATGACCCACTCCTGTTATATGTGTGTGTGTGTGTGTGTGTGTGTGTGTGTGTGTGTGTGTGTGTGTGTGTGTGTGTGTGTGTGTGTGTGTGTGTATGTGGGTGTGGGTATGCACGTGCTCAAGCTAGTTTCAGTCCGTAAATGAGTGTCCTCTCCAGTGCCAGACATGCTGTGTACAGAGCATCATATTTCCTGTCACACACATACTGTATAAATAGATTATTCTGGCAAACAACCCACCTTTGTCATGCTCTCTTTCACTATTTCTTCTTCTCTTTCTGTCTCTGCGCTTATACCTTCAAACACACCATCATTAGTAGCCTACACATGCCCCACAGCAGCATCTGTACACATCTGTGTATTTGTGTGTGAGAGTGTGATACTGCCTGTTTGATCCTTTTCCTATGATGTACACCTTTTTTAAAGGCCTCATTGAGGGAACGAGCCAAAGTTTGAACAGAGAAGGAGCCCACGCAGAGTGGCGTAGCTCCCACACTTTTTTTTTATGTCTGAGGGTGTACACACAAGCACACGCACACACACACACAAACGCACACACAGACAGAATTTATGGGTGAGTGTTTGATTCTTCTGCTGTTGCCATGTTGTGCTTGCGCTCACGCTGAGAAAGTGGTGTGAGCTTTGATGAGGTTGTGCGAGGGTGTTACCGTAGTGTAGGCGGGAGCGTGCACAAGCTCGCCTCGCACTTCCTTTCTTTCAACCACCGCCTCTTTTTTTTTTTTTTTTTCTCTCTCCCTAAACTCCTTCCTTCATCCTCCTCTTCCTCCCTCCACAGATCTCCATGCGTCGCCTCCCGTTGCTGCTGGCGCCGAGGAGGCCAAATCCCAACGTGCCGCTGCTGCCTCGGCCAGTGAGCGGGAATGCCAAACCCAGGCAGTTTCCATGGAGACAAGCAGCCAGAGCTGCAAGAAAGCCACCCACACCCCCGCCCACACCCCTCCTCCTCCTCCTGTGTCGTTGTCGTCGCCGGTAACGGAAGTCGCCGCTAAGGACATGGGCTCTGCCATGAACGTCGCTGCAGTGGGGGGGCTGGAGGACGACAAGGACCGAATTGTTGTGGAGATCATGCAGATGTACAGCAGGCAGCAGGAGAAGCTCAACTCCACCCTGCACAAGCAGCTGCAGCTGGAAATGGTAAGTTGGCGGTCAGAAAAAGAACAACATAAATGAGATAAGACCATAACTGTCCTGGCCTGTTAAAAGTGTCCTTGACATAAATGTGGAGGTGATGCTCACCTTCCAGTGACCTCTCTCTCTCTCTCTCTCTCTCTCTCTCTCTCTCTCTCTCTCTCTCTCTCTCTCTCTCTCTCTCTCTCTCTCTCTCCTATAGTTTAAAAAAGATTTTAAAAAAGCCAGATGGTTCTGCAATTTGTCTGCAAAGTCAGCACCCCTGTTTATGTAAATAACACATTTTATATTATGTAAACACTCAAGTTTAATTTAAATGTTGCCATATGGAAATAGAGTTGACCTGCATTATAGTGACTTTAACATCTACGGCTGAATTATGCCCCTGTATGTAAACCCTCTAATGGGATTCTTGGGAGATTTGCATTTGTATTGTAAAAATATTGTATAACAAAATAAATATGAAGCAAATTGTGCAAAAATAAATTAAGTTAAATGCATATTGGCCTAATTTTGGCAGCAAGGATGTTTAAGCAGGAGAAGCCTGCTTTCTACTGTCATTGTGGTATCAAACATCTGACCTCTCCGCGGAGGGGCTTAAATTTATAGCACTTTACTCTACAAGGGTCAGTGAAATATCACATTATCATTGTTATTTCTCCAGGAGCTGGAGGCGGTGCGCGGGGGCGAGGCCGCGAGGCTACGGGAGCTGAGCGCCGAGCAGCGGGAGCTGCGCAACGAGCTGGAGGCGGTGCACAGCGAGCAGGCGCGACAGCTCAGCCAGGCCCGCCAGGAACAGCTGGAGCTGGAGACCCGTCTGGAGAAGCTCCGACAGCAGGCCTGCGCCTGCGAGCCGGGGGCGCAACGCCAGCAAGAGGCCCACTACGCTGCACAGGTACGGACTTATCAGGGAACAAATGCAGGCTCAACACCGATATTGGCATCAGAAACATTCTGAGTGAATCACAGTGACACGTACGGTCTGCATGTTGGCTTGGATTGATCAACATATGCCATTTTCATCTCTGATGCTACAGTGCCGCGCGCCAATCACACTAAAGGAGGCTTCACTGCAGAGTTCTACAGACTGATACTTCCTTTCATTTTCTAAGCATTTACAACTAATGCATTCACTTTGTTTTCAATGTATTACCGTAAACATGCACGAATTTGCCTTTTGTTCTACTGCTGAAAAGATATTAACAACTTTAATGCAGCACATTCAGGCAATAGGGTGATATATATAATCTATTTTTAACATCACTCTATAAGTCCTTTATCCTCAGTAAGTTCCTTTTCTCACTCGTAAATACGAACAGTATGTGTGGACCAGAGGATATATATTAAATGTAAAAATATCCTGAGCTCTCTCTGACCATCCTGTACAAATTTGGAGATTTCCTCGAACAGCATTTCTTTCCTACCATACCTTTCTAATATGAGTCACTATGCTGTTGAAGAGTGGACACACACACACACACACACACACACAGAGAGAGAGCGCCTTTGCTTGTGTTTCCACAAGACTTATCTTGAGATAGTTATGTTATGTTGGTCTGCAGCATCCCCCTCCTGTCTGTCCTTGAAGCTGCCCCGCCTCCCCTGGCATAAAAAACAGGATGTCTGCCAGTTAGTTAGGAACAGGGGTGTGCATGTGTTTGTGTGGCTATGAGATTAATACTCTCCTGAAACTAGACACTGTCTAAAGTAGTTTACCAGTTTAACACACATTTCCAAAGTCTGAGTCAAACTTGAAACGTAAAAATCAAGAACGTCTTCTAAATCTTTTCTTGTTTGATGTTGAAATAACACGTGATTATTATTATTATCATTGGGGATCTTTTCTCTTATCTTTCTTTGGCTAACAGCATAACAGCAGCACATTGGCTGTGGCAGCAGGCTGTAGTAAACAAGGTTAAAGACCTGCTGGCTGAAAGAGTAACAAATAATGGGGGTTAAGGTCTGTTTTGTGGACTTGCTTAACTGTTTTTCTGTTTTTCTGAGTTTCTGAGAAGAGATTTTTTTTTAAATCCCTGAAAATCTCAATGGGGTTTTGTATTGTCTGACGCGTTGTCATTCCTACTTGACCTCAACATCAATAATGCGTCGAGCACGATTTAATGTCAGCTTATTGTTAAATGTATTCGACTAAATGTGCTGTAGGCATTCGTTGACCTCATGTCTGTCTCTCTCCTCCCAGTTGTCGGAGTTACGTCAGAGGCTGGAGCAGGCAGAGACGGACCGGCAGGAGCTGCAGGAGGAGCTGCGCAGGGAGCGAGAGGCGCGGGAAAAGCTAGAGCGCACAATCACCCAGCTCAAGCAGCAGATGGTCCATTCTGCCACAGTGGGAGGCAGCCCCTCTCCTCCTCTTACCCCTTCAACCGGACCCTCTAACGCCCACTGCCCGCTCTCCTCCTTCTCAGAGGCCCCAGCGGCTGGCCAAAAGTAACTGCCACCCCTTCAGGCGCCTCCCTCATTCCTCTCCCGATCACCCGCCAACTCTACAGACACAAACAAATCAGCCTAAAGCAGAAAGGAGCTTTGCATCTCCTCAGGCTGTGAAGTTGTGCATTTCAACCTACCCTTTTATTTCAGTGTAGGACTGACTCTTGGTTTTGTAATCTAACATCACTTAAAAGAACATTTTTATGTTGTGTTTCTTTATTTTTCTCCCTCCTCTCTTTTAACAGTATTTAAAGATTTTTTGGGGCATGTATGTTTGATTTAATTTATAGTTTTTACTGAACAAACAGCTGCTTTAGACGTTGACGGTCAAGTAGAGACCAACTCAACCCATCTCTATTTGCCCCCCCCACGATTGTCAGCCGTCTCTCCCATCCCTTCTTGCTCTCTCTGGATTCTGGAGCTAAAGACTTTGAGATTTCAGACTTAAGCTCAGACACAGACTTGTCCCGGACGTCACTTCGTGCTACTACCTGGCACAGCAGCCGGTTCCCTCGGACACATGATGGAGCCTGGTTGCGTGCTCCATCTCCGTCTCCGTACTTGGCGCCCAAATGCTCAAGTACCAACAACTGCAGGAAACGGCATGAACATTTATATTTTTTGCTCCTTCTAAAAACACAGAAAGAAAGGTGTAACAACATGTCAAAGACCTTTACTGTACAAAAAAAAAGAAATTTTGAGGATGTCGTAAAACCTCATGAAAATATGCCAATAGTGACGCTGAACTTGAAATGAGTGTTTTGAGTGTGACCCCCACAAGGTAGCTAGCTAGCAAACCGTCTGGCCTGGACCCCAGCTGCTCCTCACACAGGCTAGTCTCTCTCTTCACTCTACTGGGCAGAGCCTGGACTCTCCTGTCGTAGACCAAAGAGTTGGTTGGTTGATTCAGTGTCTCCTCTCCACACACACACACACACCCCTACCTTCCACTGCTGTACAATAGCGCCATTGCACTCTGCTGGGAAACTCCATAACACTGTGGTTTTCACCCACTTTAGGCTAGACAGGAAACACTGTGCTCTTTTCAGGCTTGGCATGAAGAAGCTAACAAGCAGTGTTATGCACTTAATACGCTCTCCTCCCCCAGAGTCCCCGGGGAAAGGAATGTGTCTGGACACGGGGACTGCTTGAACCAGTGTAGCTTTTCTAAGAAGGAGGGAAAGGCAGAGTCTTGCATGTGCGGTAGCAGTACTGTGTAACCATAATACATGCAACATCCTTACATGCACGCACACACTCGAGTGTGTCAGTGCAGGCATTCAGGCGGAACAATGGGCCCCAACGTTCCCAGCAGATGATCAAAGCTCCTGTCTGTCCCTGTTTTGTTTTCTGGGCTTCTCTTTTTTTTGTTTCATTTGACTCCATTGTCAGCAGACGTTTTTTTTATCCACCACTCTGTTTGTCAGAGCGTCTTCTAAGAATGTGGGTCGCAGGTGAAAGCAGTTAGTCCAGGCTGGTTCGGCCCCTGCTTTATTCTGCCTGGCTGAACAAACAGCATTGGGCAGAGGAAGAGAGGGGAGGCGAGGATCGAGGGGAGCGCTCAGGGTGCCCGCTCCGCCTGCAGCAGGCTGGGTGGCCCAGGCGCCAGGGGTACAGAGGGAGCCCTTTTCTGTTTTGTGCAGTCAGAATGGGGGGCAGCTGTTGTAGTCTATGGGCCTCTGCTCACCCTCGGGTGAGACTGTACAGGATCCCCAATCTCTCAACACCCTCCCTCATCCGCTCCCACAAAACGACCGTCACTCACTCACACACACACACACCCGTCCATCCATCTCTAGTGCCAGATCAGCTGGGGGTGAGCAGTGTTTTGTAGATGCCCAGGAGAGCGAGCAGACGTCCAGCCAGAGGAAGAGAGGACTCCTATTGTGTCAGTTGCCAGGCAAAAGCTTTTTATTGCCACTAAGGAGATCCCTGTAAGCGAGTGTGTGCGTTTGTGTGTGTGTGTGTGTGTGTGTGTGTGTGTGTGTGTGTGTGTGTGTGTGTGTGTGTGTGCGCGTGCGTGTAAATAATTGTTTCAAAAGAGAAGGGGATTGGCGTCAGCTAAACTCTGAGCTTTTTCTTATGCATCTGCTATAAATGCAAATTAATAGACATTCCACTGTGCTCCATCCTGTTCAATGCAGATTTTTTTACACAGCTTCCCTTCACAATAACGGATGTTAAAGACCGGGCAGAGTACAGTTGTGGTTTGTTGATTGTCATAAAAGCAGGTGCAAGCCAGTAAAATCAAACCCGCGCCGCAAATGTACACTCTACTGTTCCATTTAAACCTTTATTGAAATTATGAAAGAAAATATTTAACGTATTAACTAAAGATTTATATTCACTTTGTAAATACAGTAGTCATTAATATATTAACTGTTCTATGAAAAATCTTCAAAAGGTTATAGAAATTGGACCAGAACTAAGACTTCAGATGTATTTGCTTTCTCTTTTTTTTTTTAAGTTATCAGAACTTGACTTGACTTGTCGAGTAGGGGCGGGGGAGTGAAACGCATGGTTTACTGAGTGAGACGTGATGCAAGACAAGGGCAAAATAGGAATATAATACTTGTTACACACTTTGCCCCCTTTTCTGAAATGATGCAATTTTTCTTTCTTTTTTGTGGATTTCATCTTGACGGACTGTTGATTGTGTAATGTGATGAGCTTTTTCCTCTTTGTTAACCCCACCCCCCCTGAGATAAATTGAAAATGAAACATTTGTTTCAGAAAATGCATTTTTGGAAAAAAAAGAAAACAAACAAAAAATGTTTTTCTTTTTTTTATGCATGTTTTGCTGCCCCTTACGTTTTGTGTCACCGGGCCAATTTATAATTATAATTTTTTTCATTGTGAAAAAAAAAAAGAAAAGATGATGTTTACCCCTCACGTAACGCACAAACTATTAAGACGGCTCATATGCATGAACATGTGCAAGTTTTATATCATTATTGGTTTAGAGGTTGACGAGATAAAAATTCTGATTATGAAGAACATATAATGTAGCCTAATGTGATTTGGAAATGTGTGTGAGAGCGAGAACGTGTGTGATGGCCTCCCACGCCTGACCGAAGCACAGCAGCTTTGTAAAGGGAAAGAGAAAAACCTGCTCATGTAGCTCTGGATGTGTAGTTTTCTGATCCTGATCATTTATTCCTGTCTGGATGTGCAAACATCACTTAAAAGATAATCAGTATTAGTTTTACTGACTTAATTACCTCTTAGGAGGCACCAAAAATGTTCTTTCAATTCATCACATGAGCAGATAACTAATGTTTACTCTAAATTTACTTTGTGTAATTTGCATTTTATACACAAGGGGACGTTGTTTAGCTTCTTTAATCATAGTCCATCATTTTAAAAAAAGGATTTAATGAAAGGGGAGAAAATAAATCCCATGTAACACTGTTTGCTGGGCCTTTTTGCATTTTGCAGTGTTATGAGAACTTGGATATGCTTTGTACAGAATTTTTACAGGTGTGAAGTGTGCAAACAGACAAGAAAACAAGGTGAACTGAGCAGAGTTTTACCATGTGGACACATTTGAATACAGGATTGACATAGAAAACTAGTAAACAAATCCAAGGTGACCTTTGAACTGTTGCAGGAGGTCTGCTTTGTACTTGGCGGTGTGATTTTCAGCCAGTAATTATTCTGTGCCAGTGTGGGAGAAGCTAGGACATGTGGCTGCATTGATGATTGATCACACAGATCACTGGTTACTAAGAATAGGTGCACCATGTTTTAATTTATAGACATCCTGCTATAGATGAAAAAAATATCATGGCTTTGCTAAAAAGAACCCTTTCCCCCCTCGATGCTGTTCTGAAACCCGAAACACAGCGTCTGTGTTTGACCATTGCGTACTACGTTGCCAATACTACAGTGTGATGAGACTTTTGTTCTTGCATGAATCGAGACACTGTTCTCCTACCTCATGTTGTGATATAAAAAAATATGTTTTTTAAGCAGAAGAAGCTGCATCTCTAACTGTTTATCATCATTGATATTTACTAGTAAATGACATACCTGTAAATGCTTTTAGCTAATACCTCAGTTGTATCTAGTGTTTTGTTTCTTTCTGTTTTTGCCCTTCCCTGATTTCAGATCTTGTAAATATATACCCTGTATAGATAATTAACTTGGATCAAATTCAAGTAAAGTTCTGTAGTGTCAAACCAGTGAAGTCTTTTGCCTTTTTATTGGATGCTGATTTTGTCCTCATAACTTCCTTATTTACTTAAGACCGCAACCACAATATGAACAAGCAGAAGTCAGTGTTGTGGAAACAAAAAGAGCTGCATCTCCAGGGCCAGGCCGTGGCACTTGACGAGCATACGTACGTGTAGAGGAGTAACAACTGGTCAGGTGGTCGCTCGGGGATCAACCGAAAACGTTTCAGGAATTCAGTAACAACATTGGCTCTCACTCAAATGACTAATATCAGTTTTTTTAATATATATATTTGGAAAGATAAAACAATAGTTTAAAATAATCATAATAGTAGCCCTGAATATGTGACGGAACAGTATTGGAAGAGGTACTCAAATCTTTTTAGTAAAAGTACCAATACTAGTGTTGGAATACTTTTAAAAGTAAAACATTTTTTTGTTTAAAATATTATCAAAAAGTAAAAGTGTTTCCTTCCATAGTACATTTCAGAATGATATACATTATATTATTGGATTATAATTATTGATGCATTAATATGTTCAGCACTTAAATATTGCATTGGGTTAATGTAATGTAATTATTATTTTTTTTAATCAAAGTGCTAGAAATTCAAATGGTTGTGACAACACAAATTACTATGAATCAGAAATTGTTTGTCCAATTATCACAAAACTCGCAGGATGTGTTTCATCTCAATGTTTTTAACTGTAAATAGACATGGTAAAAATGTTGACCATAAATCAATGAAAATGTGTCCAAACATCACCAACGATATTTTTAATTAAGTTGTTGAAACATGAATTATCATTAACGCACGTATCAAAGTGTAAAAGATCCTTTACAGCTCTCAACTTCTAATCTGTCTGTGTTGGCTTGAACTCTGGAATCGCTACTTGCGGCTATAATTTATATATATTACTAGCTTTCCCTCTTATCAATATAATATAATGTATTTTTGATTATATATTGTATTCTTAATATTAATCAGCAAAGTAACTAAAGTTAAGTCAACGTAGTGGAGTAAAAAGTACAATATTTCATTCAAACGTAGTAATGATGATAGCAAGGCTGCAAAAAAAAAATGTGTTTGTAATTTCATATTCATATTTAGCTCACTGCAGCTTGTGAGCATAACCGCAGTTAGCAATCGGACACATCTGACATCTAAATGGCTCCTTCTGAACCCAACAACATAGTTTCAAGAAAAATTGACAATTCTTCCTTCACCAAACTTATTACAATTAATTCTTTAAATCATCCGTTTATTAGTTGTTCATACATTTCACTCAAAACCACAAAAGTCAACCTCGTGGCGGTAAATAACACATAGTGGCAATCCCACTTTTCTTCAGAAATACAAATTATGTCCACGGTATAAAACATTGAGGTCTAAACAGCTAATTGTAACCATGAGTCCTGTTTGTGTTTGTCATGTTCTGTCCTCTCCAGCCAAAATAAATTGAAATCTCCACTCACAGAAGCTGTCAGGGGGAACTGCTGCCAGGCCCTGCGTTATCTGCGAGGCTGGGCAGACTGCACATAAAGCGACTGCTATCAGAAGGCTGTTGAGGAAGCAGAGCCAGGCCACGTTCAGACCCAGGTATGCAGGTATTCCCACAGGTGCCAGGAGGAGCACGGCCAGAAAACACAGGAATGGGGCCCATGTGTTCAGAAACATATATATGGCCTGATGAACAGCGTCTCTTCTGGAGTGAGCTCTACTTTGGTCTGTAATTTGCTCTTTCAAAGGAGGATTTCTTAAGCATCGTGTGCTGCGCCCAGCATGCAACGCTGCACAGCCCAGAGTCAGGAGGAGAAACACGGCAACCTGCAGGATCTGAGTGGTGTGGAATATCCAGCACTGCTGTATCTGGTCGTGAGACACATCCTCCATGACAGGAAGGACGTCAGACAGCAGGAAGACGTAGAGAACCGTGAGGTACCACAGGAGGCCGCTCACAAATAAACGGACAATTAATCTGCTCCTGCCAGTGATGGTCTGCAGCCTCCGAGTGACTGTGATGAAATGGTCACAACCGGCCGCGACCACCACGGGCCACTGCAGAGCATTACAGACTTGCCCGAGGATTTGCACCAGCAAACATACATGGTACCTGGTCAGCTTCAAGCCCAGGAGGAAGACGTATCCATCAGCGTGCATGTGCAGGGAGGTGACAAAGAGGGTCAGGATTGTGTCGACGACAGCGAGGGAAACACTGAAAACTCCCAGGAGGCTTTTGCAGATGTTGTTCCTCTGGAGGAAAACCAGAGCCCAGTTGAGCAGACATTTTCCTCCCAGACCGAGCAGGATGGAGGGGATGGAGATCATCATGGTGTGGAGTCTTTAACCAGAGCTGCGTCAGGTGCAGTGGGTCATTATGGAAACTCTGCTGCTGCTGCTGCAGCGGGAGAAAGAGCATTTAAACAGCAGTTTATCATCCGTTTGTTTGTGCCCACCTGAATATACGCATGTCTTCCAACTTCTACAGGAAATACGTGGTTCTTTAGCTGTGAAATGCTCCACTGTGTTCACTAACTGTGTCTGTCTGTCTGTTGGTGCTGAGCAGGTAACTGTGGGTTTCTGATAGAAAAATTTACTCGACACCTGGTGGTAAAATCATAATCAGGACATTTAATCTTTGCAAAGAGGAGCAGAGTCAGAATCACAACATGATGTCAATTGCGTATCCTGGACTGCTCAATGAATGAGCAGAGAGAAAAGCGTACGTATGTTTAAACAGGAGAGTAGGTCAAATGAGAAGCCACACGCCTTTACACAGCACATGATTAATAATATAACTGTGAAACAGTCGTTGATTAAGAGTAAATAAGTTTTTCTTCTAACAGTTTCTGAAAACAGCTTCCTGCTGCGGCCGAAGATTTTGCTAAAATGCTCTGTAGAGCAGAGAAGAACTGTAGTTATCACATGTTCAAATTGTCAATTTAGAAATATTGTTTATAGCTGCTTTAAAGTTCAGACAATATAATTCAAGCCGTCACATTGTTGGGTGTGGTTTTAGCAGGTTCACATTAGCAAACACCAACTGTAGGCAGATTTTGACTCAAATGTTGTTCAACTCTGACCTGACTCAGACCTGACTCAAGAGATACAAAAAAACACAAAATGCCAGAAATATCTCCTGTGAAATACGAAACACTCTTCTAACTTTGCCGGAAAATACAAGTTAGTGTTGGACCTCACTGATCAAGAATTGAGAAAATATGTTTTCAAGGGTTTTAGATAAAATAGAAGACTTTTATGATGAGCCTTACCAGTTTTCTTCAGCTTTGACTGAAACGTCCATGTCTGCATGGAGACAGTGTCCCATATAAACCAGGCTCCTCTTCTCCTTTTTTTAAACCTTTCTTCCAGGTAACACTTGCAGCAGAAACCTCAAGCATCTCACAGAAGTGTGTGAGATATAATACAAAAAAGCTGAAGTGAATATTAACGAGTCTGCCCACTCCAGGATTCTTTGGCTTCCCTAACTGTCATTACGTTGAATTCATGTTTCACTTCCGCTTTGCCTCTCAGTCTACAACTGTGTAATCCAACCCCTTAAAACACGTTAAGTGAGTCAGGGACAACACACCCAACCAGGAAATGGAGCACAGGCACGCGGCCTACACAAGTTCACAGTGAAAGTAGATATCATACAAGGTTTGTCGTGATGAAGTTTACATTATACACCTAAAAGTTATACATTTGAGATTTTAATAAAAGGAAAGTTGAAGTATTTTTTTGATTTAGAAGGCTGGTTGAAAGAAAGTAAAGGAAGATAGGCAGCACCTATCAGAAAGTAAAGGAAGATAGGCAGCACCTATCAGCTCGGACAAGGAAGTTCACGAATCATAAATCTTATATTGACTTTATTGTTTTAATATACAAAGGAGTAGTGTTGAAAGGATCACTCATTTACACAAAAGGCAAAGCAACATCCAATCGCATAACAAGCCCTGAAACAACATTTTCACAAGAATGAGTTTTAAAATACTTTTATATTATTAATTGTCTTAACTTTTTTTCTTCTTCATTTAGAACATGTTGGGTCAAATAATATAGTAAAGAAGAAGTATAAAGCAAATGTAAGTACTTTAAACTTCAGTACTAGATTCAATATACTTTTTCTGTTGTGGTTTACTTCTTTTACTCAGGTAGAGAATACAAGGAATGTGTTCTAGCTGATCACAGGTTTAGGGCATTCTTAAGATCAATAGATTTGCCAATTAATAGTTTGCATTTCTTATTTTCTCTTTGGATAATGAATGAATCAATGAATAATGCAAAAATAAATGTAACTCTTTTATTTAATTGACTAATTTCTTTAACTGTCACATTTTTTCTGGCAATTCATTTGTATTATTTCATTTTTATTTATTTTGTAAAGTTTCCATCATCAAAACATACTTGAAATACTCGTATTTCTTTAAGTGACTAGTGGCATAGCTTAAACTTAAATACATGTATTGGAGTGCCAAATGTAAAAACATTGAAATACTTAAGTAAAGTACAAGAACCTCAAAATTGTACTTGAGTAAATACACTTTTTACTACGATTACATTTCTATTTATGTATTAATCTCTTAATTGTTTGTTTTTTCAAAAAAAATATAACAAATAGTTTAATACCTTTTCAATTGGTCAGTTTATTAATTGATTATACTCAAACACCGTTTATTAAATTATTTCGCTGTTTCACCAAACATGGCGCTGTTCCTTGAACTGAACACGGTCCTGCGCAGTGACCTTCCCGCGGTGATGCCCCTGAACCGCTCTCGAAAAACATCACTTCCCTCTCGCGCTGCGCATGCGCAGTCTGTCTTATCAGCTCCTAGCGTTTGACGGCGCTGTCCGTCTTTAAATACATGTCTCTGTAGAGTCCAAACACAGTGGGTCCTTGGTGAAGTAGCTAGTGGTGATATGAGCATGTTTGCGTCTCTCTGACACAGTAAGGCTTCGTTTCCTTCAGGGGTTCACACCGGTTAACGTCAGCTAGCTTAGCTAGCTAAGCTAATCGCTAGGTAACGTCCGCTGTCAACAAATCAACGAATTCACCTCCGACGGTTAAACAGTTGTCTCGTGTCATTGACGTCATCTTAACGTGGTGGTGTTTTAAGAAAAAGGTTGTTATCTCACTTGAGCTCGGCCCAAGGGGAAATTGTTAATCAATACATTGAACACTGAATATGACCTTAATTCTGAATATAGCGTTCATGCTACAAAGAAAGTCTGCTGTGATGCCTTTGCTTCATATAACTCAGCTAGCTAGGTTAGTTAGGTTAGGTCGATGGTTTGATGTAACTGTTAGCGTATTTTAACCCATATTCATTCTGCAATTCAGCTCCATTCATGTTTGGTTGTGTTTGGTGGGACTGTATAGACAAATCATTAAAGTCGATTTGCTGTAGGCCTGAAAGTAACAACCTAATGATCAATACATGGATTATTTATCGAGGTTAAACATGAAACCAAAGGACACAAACGCACCACATCGAGCATCCATTCAGCTTCACATTAGATTTTCACTTTAAATGGCTAACTATCAACCAGAAGTTAACTATTTATGTGAGCTGGAATGTGAATCATTTATGAATTAATTCTTTATGAGTGACACTTGAAGTTGTTTAATTATTGGTCGTCATATGTTTGGGAATGTAGCTGACGTTTAACTTAACTCAGTCAGTTAACCTGCTGAAAAGCTGCAACCAGACATTGTTTAGTAGTTTAGCTTCATAAGTGACTTTAAATATTTAACTATTAACAACAATCATAATATACACATATGCTATTTTACATTAGTTACTTGGCAATAATCCACTACTTGTTTTTAGCTCTACCTAAAGTGGCAATCCTTATGAATTAAGGGATGAATGTGAGTGAAAAATAAATAAATTGTGCTTAAAGTTTGCTGTCTGGAGTCTTTGACTATTTTTTTCAGATTTGTCAAAGTCAAAGTCAGCTTTAATGTCAATTCTTCCATTTGTGCAACATACAGAAGATTTGAAAGTACGTTCCTCTCCTGTCCAATATAGTGAATTTGTGTGCGTGGTTCCATTTTTGTGTGTGTTTTCAATGGAGATAACTAATACAGCACGAGTGTCGCCACAGACTGTTCGTAGTATTGCAGATATATTCATATTTCAATACTCTCATCTGTGGTCGATAGGTTTAATCACCATTGTGTTACCTCCTTCGGCAAAATAAAGTTATTTTTTCAAGATTGCCAATTTAAGTCTCGTCAATTACTTATAAAATCATCTTCTACATCGTCTCTTCTCTTTTAAATTGCAGAAATATCTTAAACAGAAGTTTCTGTTCCTGGCTTCCCTCCAGAATGGAGAACTCAGAGACCGGTCCATCGTCAGAGCACCTGGCGGTGCCGGGCGGCGGCATGACGCAACAATCGGCGACCTCCAGTCAGCTGGCGGAGTCAGCCAGGTCCCCCAAGCACCGGGATCACCTGGCCAAGTCTCCAAGGAGACGACGGAAGGCGACAAGGTCGCAGCGGCGGGGGGGCAGTCATGAGCAGCTGCTACCGGAGATTGAGCGGCCGAGGTTGCCAGGCCAACACGAGCACTTGGAGCCCTCCGGCTCGGCGAGTGACACAGCGGAAAGCTCTCCTAAGAGGTTTGCACTGCTGGTTGCCAGCTGGTCTGCCGTGCCACTGCCACACCTCTGTTGCCCGGGACAAGATGTTATAGAGTCTTGACCCGCCCTCCTCCTCTTCTCTCCTCACAGGAGAGCCCACTTACATGGACCGTATCCAGCCACTCACTTCGGACCCAAAGCCTGTATTCTGCCCAACCCAACTTCAGTCATGTAAGCATGAGGGTCGAACTTTCTGTGTGCAAACTGGTGTATACTGTTTACACAGAAACGCTTGTGTAACTGTGTGAGATAAGATAAGAGAATGCTGTGATTGGATGGTACATGAAAATGGGATGGCTAACAGAACAGGCCATAGATGCTTGTTGTCACCTGGTCTAAAGAGTGTTTCCTCGGACTTGATCTGAAAACTCAGACACAATTGTCTGCACAATGCCTGTGATCCGCCACGCAAGGGAGGAGAGAGACAGGTAAAGAGGAGGAAACATTTTTTTTTCAATATTCTGAGGTTTGGAGTTTGGACCTCACTCCATCTGATGTAACATCAAAGTGTCATAACAGTTAATGAATGATGGCAGCTGCTGTAGATTCATGTTTTAAGACCTGGTATCATTGTGGCATTTTTTAGCCTGTTTGGAATATCCAGACAGTATGATCATGTAACAGCCAGCTCTATTATCTGTTTCTGTGCATCTGTCTTATTATTTTCAGGCACTGATGGTGTGTGCAAAATATGTGATTGTTTACTCGTGTGTGTGTGTGTGTGTTTTCGTTTCCCAGGCACATCCAGGACCCAGCCAGCCAGCGGCTCACCTGGAATAAACCGCCTGTCAACGTGCTTGTCATCAGGAAAATCCGAGATGAGAGCCTCGTCGAGCCTTTCAAAGAGCTCTGCAGGTTTCTCGTGGAGGTACAGAACTACTGTTACATAACGTATGTTTGTTAATATATGTTTTACGTGATTAATGTTGTGAATTAGGAGGTGGACCGTGGGCTCTGAAACAGCACAGAAAACAGATTCTGATTCTCTGAGATGAGACGTTCTTGGTTGAAGGTTCTCTATACAACATTCAGAGCGTTAATAGAGCATCAAACCGCTATTTATATGCAAAGATATAGCGATGTAATGTGTAGCAGATAACGAAGTCACTCCTTGCTATGTTGAGAGCTGTGGTGAGGCAATAGATATGCTCTGAATTTTGTTTTGAGCACCTTTAATGAAATCATTTGCTATTTCGATTTAACATTAGACCTAGTCTGCAATTTCTTGACCATGTGAATCTCAAGTGTGTTCACTGTTCACATCATTGAACAAAAGATCAGGCGTAAAAATGGAAAGATCTTAATGAACCTTTATCAAACATCTGGAGCAACATAGATAAAATGTATAAACTAATAAGTGGAATAAACTAATTATTTGAAAGAATGAAAAACATAATAATATAAAATGTCCTTTAATCTGCAGAAAGAAGGTTGGGAGATAAAAAAAGCCTTGAATGGGATAGAATATTCTTCGAAAAGTCCTCAATATTTTCTCTGTTCTGCTGTAAACAGTTAAGGCACTAATACAAGGGCCGTGGCTGCTATTAAACTGGACCCGTTTGCGACCTTAAAAAACAGCGAGTCCAACAAAAATAATCCAGTAAATGAACCAGACGTGTTTCAGTCTGGTCTCACGCGGCTAAAACACCTTTTGGCCACACGTTTCCAAAACAAGCTGTGTTTAGTCCAAAAAGACGTTTATTTACATTCCATACGGACGGCATCATGGTAAACCACACATGTTTGGCGTAGGCTGAGCACTTTTGAGAGATGTCTGTGTGTTTTGGCTGCTGTCCCTAAAGCCCGTCTTTGTGCATCAGGAGAAGCAGATGATGGTGTACGTGGAACGCAGGGTGGCAGATGATGCTACGCTGTCAAAGGACGAGGCGTTTGGCTCCATACGCAATCAGCTGTGCACCTTCAGAGAGGGTGAGACTCCACAGCAGACACACAAACATTAATGCTGAGCGGTTTAACCGGTAAAACCGGTATACCGGTTTCAGATTTCCGTACGGTATGAATTTTTCTCATAGCCGTAACAACAGTTGTCGCTCTTCGGCGGGCAGCAAAATGTATTTGTTGCCGCTGAGGGCGCAGCGGTCAGAGCTACTTATGTCATGTTTATAACTTTAGTCATGGTTAAAACTTTATAACAACAATTAATAACCCACAACTAACGCTCTTTAACAGGGTAAAACACGACGACACAACATTTTGTGACACATAAACAATTTGTAACACTAATAATTGTACATTTATAAAATTACACCGCCGAACTGCATGCTGGGTACAGCTAGCCCACTATCACAACTTACAAACAGCTGCTCACCACTCGCAACAGCTGTTCATTTGGCAGCGGTCCTTTTCGGCGTCAATGAATGAATGTGTTTACTCGAAAAAAAATACTGTGAAACCGCCAGATTCTTACAAAATACCGTGATATGAATTTTTTGCCATACCGCCCAGCCCTAGCTGAAGGCATTGTTAAACAGTCTGCTGGTGCGCTATATATTTGCAGTGAGTGTTATTCCTACAAGAAAACCCCTTATTTTTTAATTTTAAGTTTTAATTTGAAAGAGATCGAGACAGAGAGGCTCGGCGGCCCGACAGGTGACCGGCGCGCAGGGAGCCTCGCGGGACACGGCACCAGCCGTGTCTCAGAACACCAGTCGACCTGCTGATGGCCTCGAGCAGATCTCCGCGGAGAAATCGACCTGGTTTTAATTGTGGAGTTGGACTCTTTCACCAAACAATAGCAACCTTGAAAAATAAGTCACCAAACACAACGAGAACCGACCGTCACACACGGTGCTCGAGAGAGGGACAACCTTATTTATCTTATGCTATCGGCTGTTATCAAATGCAGAAAATAATAAAGTTATGACAAACTCTCTCAAGGGGATTTAATACTCATGAATCCCTCTCCTAGCCGGTAGACACACAGCGGTGCCCGGCGGGGAGCAAGAGGTCAACCAGGCACAGTGATCTCTCTCTCTCTCTGATTGGTTACACAAAATATATTGTTTGTTATGTAAGTGTATATTTATATAAATGTCAGTGAGTGTAGCCATGGTGGATTTACCTCAGTGGCTGTCGGGGCGGGTCGTCGGGAAGTTCTGCCTCGGGCACATACAATCAATCAATATTTATTTTAACCAAAGATAGAAAAGGGTGTACAAGTTACAAATGCAACTTCAAAAGTACATAGAAGGAAAACTGAGAAGATAGGAGAATAGAGGCTCTACAGAAAGTGCGGAGAAAGTAATTAACTCAATTACGCTTACATATTGCTACGACTAACACGCCTAAACGCATCTGACTAAACTCTTAACTTTTGGTCATATATCTAACCTCTTGACCCCCCTTACAGGGGTGCTGAGGGAAATGGGCTTTCTCAAAGCCCCCACTTGTTCTGCTCCTTTTTGACTTCTCCTTTTTAACACCTCAGTTTCACAAGCCTCGTTCTCGCTCATCTTTACAATCTTCACTTTTAGTCAAAAACCACATGGTTTTACAGAAAATAAATGAACATTTAACATAATTTTAATACAAAAGTATTTGAAGAAACACAAGAGTTTTTAACCTTTCCGGTTACACATTAAAACTTGTCAAGCGTTGATTATATGTTAAGAGTACTTTCTCAATATACTGGACTCTTATGCAAGGTGGATCACGGTCTCTATCCGACCCATTCTATTCCAACCTGAGCATCACTATATTATATTAAAGAAACAACACACACATAACAAGCTTTAACCTTTAACATAGCAGAACCCCCAACACCATTTGCTGCCTCTCTTTATCTAAGCGTCTTTGAGTATCTAGTAAAGCGCTATATACATTTTAATTATTATTATCTTAATTTATGACCCTGAACCCTGAGAGAATCCTCCAAGTCTAGATTCTGGGGCCTCCTGAGTCACGGAGAGATCTAATCTTGTGAAAACATCTTTACATCTTGCATCCTGCTGTCTGAACCTCACGATGTCGACAGGTCAGGGACTAACGGGCGTATACCATGTATGGCTCTTCCTCCTACAGAGTTCTGCTTTACGTCGATTGTGTCAGAAAGTTCGCTACTTTGTCCTTTTGACTATAAAAGGGATTTGGTTCTCTGAAAAAAAGTTACAACTTTCTATGTTAAAGCTGCAGTGAAAGACCAGGGCCTTACGTTGATGAGATATTCACATAAAATTGCAGGTCTTCCAACACCCTCTCAGGTGAATTCGATAAACGTCAACCCCTGACCAGTCTACTTCCTCCCTCTCTTGCTCCTACACCTCCTAAAGGAACGTATGTCTGCGCTAATCTGTACTCTCATCCTGCCTCACAGCATCCATTGGACATTACTTGAGTAGAAGTAAGAAGTGGATGTAAATTCTGTGTACGTTTCAGCTGTAAAATGTTAAAAGTTAAGGAACTCATTCTAATGACTTAGACATGTGTTTTTTTATTTATTGTTGTGGTGTTTAACGGTGGTTCTACTGTTGAGTAGCAATACACAATACTTTATGAGCTCATAGTTTTACGTGTGGAATCTTAATTTGCTTAATAACCAGTAACAAAAACTTTCTAGATGAATCTAGTGTTGCTAAAAGTTCAGTATCAGTAGGAGTGAAGTATAACGAAGTCCAGTATGTCCTTTCTTACCCGTGAGCACAGTAAGCAATGTACATTTTAATTTCTACTTCTGCACGCAACATTTAATGTAGATCACATTAATGTTGTAAATATATTTTTACTATGGTCTTTTATTGTCTCCTGCGGTTGCTATTGGTCTGTTAGATAAGGTTATTGGTTAGATAAGGTTATTTGGGCCTTCTGAAATCGGAAGAGAATCACTTTTTTTCTTACATTCTTAGATGAAAATATGTCTTATCTTGTGCTTGGTATAAAGCTGTGAAAATGAAAACAAGATATTGATATTGTGAGATTTGTTTTTGTCCGCCTGCAGGTTATGACGATATCTCTGACTGCATAGACCTGATCATCTGTCTGGGTGGAGATGGGACTCTGCTCTACGCCTCCTCTCTCTTCCAGGTAAGCACACGTTTATTGGTGGATCACTTCAGGGAGGCTGAACTCGGAAGTCTTCAACATTTTATACTACAGAAAAACACAAACCACATTTTGTCTCAGTATTTATTCAAATGAAATCAAAAACATTTCTTCTATCGTGTCCCGTCTACTCTTCGGGACTTGATGTTGTGCAAATCTGTGATTCACTTTTTTTTATTTTTTATTATGTGGTATAGTATTTTACTTTACAAAGATTTCCCTCTTGCTTTTACCTATTTTCTATTTTTAAATTATGAAAATCAAGAACAAACTATTTTTAAGTTGATCTCTTATGTCACACAGTCAGACTGCTGACATTTGAAAATCAAATTACATAAAATGCTCAAATTAAAAACTGCCTTTTTGTCTGTTTTAAAACAATTAGTCTCGGGGCTCATATATAAGTATACTGAATATTTAGTTTACTGTATGATTGCTCATAATGAGCTCATAAATGATGAGTGTGTGGTCATGATTCTGCTGTTCTGCTGGGGGTGAGAGTCAGACTGTTTTTCTTCTTTGTAGGGCAGCGTCCCTCCGGTGATGGCGTTTCACCTCGGATCCCTGGGTTTCTTGACTCCCTTCAAATTTGAGTCATACAAGACCGAAGTGGCCAAAGTGTTTGAAGGTAGAGAGTTAGCTCTAATACGTGTGAATGTAAACACTCGTTTTCTCCTGAAAGGTCAAACACAGAAAGAAATAATGTTCGCTTCGGTGCAATAAGCAGGTAATATGTATGTGCTTATGTTTGCACGTATGTCTGTCTGTGTGTTTTCAGGCAACGCAGCCATCACTCTGCGCAGTCGTCTTAAGGTGAAGGTGGTGAAGGACATGCTTCAGAGAACCGGCCGAGAGACGCACAGCCGAGAGCAGCAGCAGCAGCAGCAGCAGCAGCAGCAGCAAGAACACAACGGACTCCTTCCTCATGGACACACCAACAACGAGGCCGGGAAGGTCACCCTGCAGCTACAGGTGGGGACAAAGAGGTATATCGGTGAGAGGGGACCAAGTGCTTCTGGAGCTGAGAAATACACAAAGCTGGGTAACGATTCCAATTGCTGCCTCCTTCTTCACTGCAGGGACTTCTCCAGTAATTCAATCCAGGTGCTGTTGATCGGAGTCTGAACTCTATCAGCTGCTGAAACCTGTGTACAGCTTTGGTTACACAATAAGGAAGTACTGGGTGACTCTAGAGTCTGTATTATGACAGGCAGTACGTTTATTTTATTTTCAATTCAGTTTATTTTATATAGCCCAACATCACAAATACAAATTTGCCTCGGAGGGCTTTACAATCTGTACACATAACATCCCTGTCCCGGGACCTCACATCGGATCAGGAAAAACTCCCCCAAATAAAGATAGTAAAAACCCTTCAGGAGAGCAACAGAGGAGGATCCCCAATATCCCCAATAGATGTCATGTGACCAGAATATTATTGAATTATTGATCTAATGAACAAAGTTGTCAGCTTCTCCACTACTCTAAAAAGAAAGTAAGATGAAAGGAGAGCTGTATATGTGAAGGAGAAGAGAGGAACGTTAATTCACTGGTCTCCGTGTTCCTTCATTAGATCCACTCAAACATCAGTGTCACACGACCATGAATACAATTCATTGTTCTTTGAAAACTCAAAGGCTGTCCATTTGTGTTTTAAAGGAGGACTTTTAGCTCTGGCTCCATAGTTCTTGGTTGAAAAGGGCTTGTGTGATTATATTTAGTCCTCATTATTTATTCAAACAATGCTGCGAGCCCACAGAGACGACGGA
The DNA here is from genome assembly GCA_038501785.1 of Myoxocephalus aenaeus. Lineage (NCBI taxonomy): Eukaryota > Metazoa > Chordata > Actinopteri > Perciformes > Cottidae > Myoxocephalus > Myoxocephalus aenaeus. The sequence continues at coordinate 604,485 of JBAMJR010000329.1, forward strand.
GGCTTAATCTGTCTGTGTGTCTGCGTCCCTTGTTTCCTTTTTTCATCCCGGGTGCGTTTGCACATGTTTACAAGCTCGGCGAGCGAGCCGGGTTGCCACGGGAACAGTCCTAATAAAGCTGCTGGGCGCAGATATGGGAGAGGGAGAAAAGTAGGATGTTTGCGAAGTTCTGTTGAGCCAGTTTCCATGGAGACCCTGGAGGTAACGGCGCAGTCGACGACGCCGAATCGATATTTAATGAGCTGTGACGCTCTCGGTCTGACACACTCTGTAACTTAACAACATGCCTGACTGCTGCGCGCACACACACACACACACACACACACACACACACACACACACACACACACACACACACACACTCTGCTGCAGTTTGTCATTCTCAGTTCCGCTCTCTCCGTCTCGTGGATAAATAAAAGGCTGTGACGGATGGTTCTGCTCTCTGAGCCTGACCTCACATTACGTCACGTCTGCTGCTTCCAGCGGGACGTTTGCTCCGCGTTCAGCTGACGTCGGTAGATCAGGCCGACGCCGCCGGTCAGCGCCGCAGCGGCGCGTTGAGCGTGATTTGTGCGCCGCTTGTCTGCACGCCAGCACTTTTCTCTGCGTGTAGTTTCCTCTTGTAATGTGGGAATGCATCGCTCTGTGACTCTGCGTCTGTTGCTGGCTGATTTATACATATGTTTTATACTTAGTTTTATATTTACTGTCTGGGAAAAGGAATTACATATTGAAGATTGCCCCCATTTGTAAAGAGCATTTTCACACATTACAGCAAGGAGCAGTGCAGTTATTTTGCTTTTATCATCCCCGCCAGAGAAGTTGTGTTTAAAGTTGTTGTTACAGATATTATTGAAGTCTTGGTTCAGACGGAGGCAACAGGACGAAGACAAACTGATGAGGTTTTGTTGTGGGTAGAAACATTTACATTTACATCACATTCTTACATGAACAGATTATTCTCCACGTTTAATTTTTCACCTCTCCTCCTCCATACTTTTCATCCAGTTTTCTGTATTTTTGGCAAGGAACATATTTGATTGACCCTGGACAAGATGATTATTATAATTTTTTTTATATTCCCTCTCATTCTCCTTATTGGTTGCCAAATCCACATATATATGGATGATGCACATAAACACATCACAACATTGCTGGCATTTGGCCAATAGATGGCACTACAGTAACATGGTGAATTGAAAAGCTCATCAACATGATCACATGTCACTATTTTGATACCGATTCAGTGTCAAATTGAAAGATTGTTCAGCCTCTGAATGCCTTCTAATCTTAACTTCGGTCTGTGTGTGTGTGTGTGTGTGTCTCTCTCTCTCTTCAGGTGTTGAATGAGGTGGTGGTGGACCGAGGCCCGTCCTCCTACCTGTCCAATGTGGACTTATACCTCGATGGACGGCTCATCACCTCTGTGCAGGGAGACGGTGGGAGCAGTCATGCAGCGCCTCTCTTTCGTCATGACTCGTATACACGGTGAATACATGTGGTGAATGTCCTCTCTCTCTCTCTCTCTCTCCCTCTCTCCGTCCTCCAGGTGTGATCGTGTCCACTCCCACAGGCAGCACAGCGTATGCAGCCGCAGCAGGAGCCTCCATGATCCACCCCAATGTGCCCGCCATCATGGTCACCCCCATCTGCCCGCACTCGCTCTCCTTCAGGCCCATCGTTGTCCCTGCTGGGGTGGAGCTCATGGTGAGAATGAAGTGGGAACACATGACCGAGTGTCTTAATTAGATAAGATAATCATCCAAGTCTCTCTGAACTCCACTCGAAGGATGAACACCATTTTTTCCAAAGGCTCTTCCCTCATTTGGTGGTTTGATGATGGTGCTGTCTAACACTTGGACAACAATCTCCAGAATTTACGAATGTAATTTATCACCTGTCTGTTGCATTTGTTGTCTCTATGCACAGCTTATAAATACATTTATTTTTTGTTGACAAAATAGTCCAGTAGGTTCTGCATTTTTCTCATCATTGTCCTCCTGTACTGTGGAAAACAATGACTTCATACTACATACCTTATTTGTTTACCTATAAACTAATTTAAAAGGCAATACTAATTTTTTGCCTCCTTGTCTTTCATGTCATAATAATTATGTTAATGTGTCATATGTGTCCTTTCTTTTGAGATACAATAGTAATAAAGGACTTTTTTCTTTTTTACTTTACCAACAAATTATCGTAGTAAGTCATTTTCTATCTTATATATTGACCGAGACACCTTGTAGCCATGCAGGGACGGCAACGTCGGTGTCAGTCGGTTATGTTTATCCTTCTAACGCTTCTCGTCCAACTCAGATCACCTTGTCCCCTGATGCCAGGAACACCGCCTGGGTGTCGTTTGACGGCAGGAAGCGACAGGAGATCCAGCACGGAGACTGGTAAACTTCTTTCACTGTCAGTATCAGTTGCCGTTTCATCTTATCGGATCTATTCTTCCTCCATTTAGGATTAATTAGCTTTTTGCGTTTCTCTCGAAAACAGCATCAAAATTACTACATCTTGCTACCCAGTGCCCTCCATCTGTTGCCACGACCTCGTGTACGACTGGTTCGAAAGCCTGGCTCAGTGTTTGCACTGGAACGTACGCAAGAGGCAGGAGCGGCTGGAAGACGTCTCCGACTCGTCAGACACCGAAAACTGAATCGGCTTCTTCTGCCTCCGTTAAGACTCGACGCTCTCCACAGCAGTGAGTGAGTGGAGGTGTCGAAACATTTTGGACCCACAAACACTGGACTGTGAAAGTGAGAGCATGTGTGTCCAAAGGATTATTACAGTAGCTGATGAATAGCATGTTTATTGAGCACACTGCGAGTACAGTGTTTTATACATTTGAGAAAGCGTCTCATTACATTCCAGTGCAAAAAGCATCTGCAATTGTTTCTGTATTTTACAGGGAGAAAGCGTGATTCTCACCCACAAATGGAAAAAAACTAAACAATTGCAGTTACTTAAATGACTACAATATATTCATATTATGAAAGAATATTCTGTTGTTTTGAGATGGAACACTGTGTGTAAGATATAGGCATAACTCTCATAAACTCTGGGGGATTATAGTTAGAAAAACACTGCTAGATGAAGAAAAAAAGTGTAAATGTAAATTTGTACATAAAGATTCAAGGATACATTTATTTAATGTCATATTTATGTACATATTGTACATAGCCGACTCTGGAAAGGATATTTTCATTAGATTGTTCTTTTCCCACTTGCTTTCTTCTTTAACTCTACAAGTCAGATTGCATGATGTAGAACAAAACTAAATAGAACAAGTTGGAGAAACTTCCACCAGTCATGATCATTAAACTGTCAACCTGAAAGGAAGTAGTGCTAAAATAAATGTAAATATTCACCCAGTTTTTTTTGTTCAGTCTGATCTTTGTGTGAACTCAAACTTTGAGTCAGCGTCAAAAAATGAATTCCTTTTAGATAACATGAAAATATAATGAAGTAATGGAGTGGATTTGTAGGCTAGTTTTTTTTCATTAATACTTTTAACCAAAAATGCTATATTACTCATTAAAATATGGAGATTTAAAATATAAATGTTAAGATTGTCTGTGGACATCCTGGTGTCCAACACATGAGTCTAGAATCTCTGGAGGTTTTAACAATGTTAAAAATTCAATATACCAATTTAGGTCCTTTAAAAACTTTAGAAAAAGTCTTAAATGCCATTTACCTAGGTATTACATGTTGTAGCTTGTTTTCAATGGGTATATTGTATGACCTATTACAGAAATCATTGCACAGTACGCTGAAAACAGTCAAAACCAAGTCATTGTATAGTATATTGAAAATTGTTATAAAAGTCAAAGTATAGTATGTTGACCCCCCCCTATAAAACGCAATCATATAGTATGTTGGAAAAAGTACCAGTATGTTAAGAAGTCAGAGTATATAATGTCTCAAAAGTAATAGTACAGTATGTTGAAAAGAAATAAAAGCCACAATCAGTCATAAAAATGCCATTTTTTGTTATTCATCAATACCTGTCAAGGATTTTTTATTTTTTATAATTTGGAATAAATAATCGTTTTGAAATGACATTAACATTGTTTAAATGCCTCCAGCAGATACTACCTGCTCAAAATGTTTAAGGTCTTTGTGAACCTCTGTCTATCAGATTATACAGTATTTACCCAAATATTAATTATAAAAAAGGATGTTTTGTTGCATAAAGCATTTTGTCCCAGCAAGGAACGCCAAAATAAATACACTACAGGAAAATATGACAATACTTGTGTGCTTTCTATATTTTTATTGCAATGATAAGATACAGATATATTTCCAGACATCCAGTTTTATTAAATTATACTCCAATATTGCATGAGACAGTATTTCAGAATGATATTGATCCAAATGTGGACAGCGAGATCAAAAGACAGTTTTTGACTGGAGATTAAACATTGATGTTTTACAATTTCACTTTTTATTTCCCTCAGAAATGTGCGATGAGAAGCAGCAGCATAGAGTAATAATACTACAATATACAAAAGACCGATACTGTGCGACAGCCGAGAACAGTTGGGAAAACCATTGTTTATTTTTTTTTAACTCTTTTGTGGTTATGCCAATATTAAGAGTACAGCAACTGACAACTCGGGACACAGAGATGCACTTTGCCCGTTTGTGGATATTAGAAAATAAACAACATGGAAGGGTGCGAGTTAGAAAGTAACGGAGCTACAAACCTCAGTGGGATTACAGGAGACGCAACAAACTACTCAATACAGTCCAAGTGAGTTGAGGCAAAACAAACGACTGTACAGGAAGCAGAGTGGAATATATTAAAATATTGAGTTTTTGCCACGTCAGGTTAACTTGAACCAGCTGTGTTATTTTTGACCATTTGTTAGAGAGAGAAATACAGATGTGAAATACAGATGTGGAAACAAAGCAACCAGATCACACGTTTAAGGTTAGTGATGTAGAAAAAAAATAGAAGAAGAAATACACAAATGTGTTTATCTAATAAATTCCCACTGTTTTCTAATCCCAGATGTTAAATTAAAATAATGAGTTTGCTCTTTGCGATCATATAAAAAAAAAATGCATATTACAAACTCTTAATACAATTAAACCTAACGCAAAAGAAAAAAAAAAGTTGTATCGTTTCTTAGACTGTAATAATTGTGTATACATACACATATATATGATTTAGTAATAGAATCCATATATAAATGATAGATTTATATTTTTTATACATAAATATAATCCTCACAATGACTAAAAAGGGCACCCAAGACTTTTCTAGCCAGATAATAAAGTGAAGGAACAGTTTGACCCAAAGCTGTGAGTCCAGGCAGCGACAGGAAATTAAACTGGTCTGGTCAGTGGACCAGTGCCACGACTTCCACAAATGAGTGACTGTGCGAGACTAGACAGAACTGGTTTGGATGGGAGTCTAGTGCGAACACCTTTAAACGGTTTCATTGAGACCAAAAAATCTTTGTTTAGCTACACACTAACAACCTTGTGCTGTGCTGCTTTTTTTTTTTTTTTGCTTTTTCTTTTTTCAACGATGCGAAAGGTTTGAGGAGTTTGACACTGCGGTTACAATATGAACGAATTAACAAAAGCATACCCCTCCCTTTTACACTCCACTCTCCCTAATAAATCAGCATGCATAACATTATTAGTCGTGTTTGGCACTAGAGTTTAACTTTATATCTGGTTCTGTTTGCAAATAGACAGGTAATCAGTGAACTTACTATCGTTTACCTTGTAGTTGTACAACAAATGCTGCAATCTTTTTTTGAAAAAGAAAATGAAGTATGGCAGCCGTGTCCCAGTTGCTCACATTTACTCTTATAGACGAGTCCCACATTAATAAACATGAACTACTTTAGACTTTGTCGAGGATTGCCCTATGATTATAAGCCATTTTAAAAAAAGAACATTATTTCTTACTGAAAATGGCAAGTACCTCAAGGAGCCGTACTCCTCTGCCTTCACAACACTCCATCCAGCCACGATTTGTAGGTTCATTTGAGTAAACTACAGGATTTGGTCCCTCTGGCTTGGTTTAGGTTTCAAAGCAGGTCAGTTTGCTTTGAGGGCGGCCTGAGAAAGCTATCGGACGCGCTGGCATTCAACAGGACGTAAAGCTCTGCCGTGCCGTCTCACCAAAACGCCGTGAAAGGACCAGGGGCTTTCTGGCCGACAACAACCAACAACAACATGGAGCTCAAAGATGCCGATGGGAAAAGAAACGGACGGGCGGGCTAAAGGAACCAGCGGCGGCTCCTCTTACTGGTCAGTTTAGCACGATGGCTTTTCTCCACCATCTGTATCCAAGATCTGGCTTTGACCTCACATCCAAATGCAACATGTAAACAAAGAGAGGGAACAGCAATAACATATTGAGAGTTGAAATTACAACAAACAGAAACTTGACTTGAGAAAAGGAAGAAAAAAAAAGAAGAAGACAAAGACAGACTGTTGTCTGGTGTGTTTTTGTTGACAACTTCCTCAGGCGAACGTTTCGGTGGCAGTTTGTATTTTAACATAAACAACATTTGGGTGGGAGGAATCAGAGCCACCATAAGGCTTCTTTTAGATGATTTATTTTTTTACCCCATTGTCGTAGCCGTTTAACTTTTACCCGCTGTGTCTATCCCGGTACTGGTCTATCGGTATTTGTTATTGGAAGAAGAAGAGCTCTTCTCAGAGAGGCCGGAGGAGCAGGTCCTGGAATCACAGGAGGAAGGAAAGGACAGAGGGAGAAACAGTAGAGAGTGATGATGGGATTGTAAGAAGTTTATGTTTCAGCAGTCTGGGGTTTAGTCTCACTCTCACCCCCTTCTTTCCTCTCTTTTGTCTCCTCGCCTCCCTCCTTCTCCTCCTCCTCCTCTTCTTCTTCTTCCTTCCCCTCTTTCTCCTCTTCTTCCTCCTCCTCCTCCTCTGTGTGCTGCTCCAGCTCCTCCCTGGTGATCATCTCAAAGTCGTTTCCGTTGCTGTGCTGCGAGCCCTCGTCCTCCCGGCGGTCGCTGTCTGTGTCTGAATGGCGGTCCGCCCCCGTTCCCTCCCCCTCTGCTTCTTTACTCTCCCCAGCCTCTTTGCTTTCCTCCTCTTCCTCCTCCTCTTCCTCCTCGTCGCCGTCCTTCTTCTCGCTGTCGGACTTTTCGTCGCTGTCGGACTTCTGAGCCTTGTTGCCGCCGTCGCCGTCCTTCTCGTCCGTCTTGTCCGAGCCCTTTTTGCCGCTGGCTCGCGGCCCTTTGTAGTCGTGAGTGTAGAGCGGCCGGAACGAGTCGATGAAACCGACGTCTGCCGTCAAGTTGGGGAGGAACCAGAAGTGGTGGCGCCCGCCGGTCACAAGCCAGATGAGCAGGAAGAGGATGCAGCGGGCTGAAGACAGAGGTGACGGCATGTATGGGATCAACTTGAGTCCTCAGCAGTTTAAATGCATCAAACATACATCTCTCCTTAACTTTAGTGGCATTCAAATCATTAATCATCAAATTATATTTGTGTATTCATATTTAGTTTTTAATCTATTATTTTCTATTTCACTTATTTACTAATGCATTGTTTTTTGCCTAATAAATATTGTGAATTGCCTCTATTGGCAAGAATCTATGTTGTCTTTACACAAACAGTTTGCTCCCAATTGACTAAATTATTGTTATTACATTCTAAATAAATCCTTTACATTTGTCCATGCGGCCTTAGTATGGTACATTCCCAAAATATATGGCCCTTATATCACAGTTGTCATCATGTAGCCTATCTTTCTAAATAAGTATTTGAAACTAAGGATCTGTAGCCATCAGTAATGGAGGAAAAAAAAAAATCATTGTAACACCCAGAGTAGTTCTTTACATTTAATTGACCCTTCGTTAAGTTCTGTCCCTCGAACGCAGACGGGCAACTAACTGCTCTGCTACAAGACTCGCATGCAACTGTGTTAGATTATTTTTTTTATTTTTTTTCAGGCGGGTTTTGTGGATTTGGAGCTGGTCATGGTTGTTACCCGGAGAGGTTGGAGGGAGACATAGGTTCCTAAAACGTCACGTCTACGTAAAATTAGAAGAGTTTCATTAGCACCTCATTAACAATCGATTCTACGTGACGCAAGCTACTGAACGCTGTACACATGCTGCTTGTGCTTTTTAATGATCGTAGACCTACACGGCTGTACAGGAATGTTGTGCCGTAATGTTATTGTCTTTTGATGTAGTGGCTGACGTTTACACTGATCTGTAGCTTCAATCTTTATCTTTTAATCCAAATGCATACTGTAGATCCTTCTGTCTGCTTCTCTCTAAAATCCCTTTTACGTTTCTCCAAAAACGTGCTAATATTTATTCAAGGGGTGCAGTCAGTGACAGCGTGGGGCGGGGCTCAGTTTTTTTATGAAGTTCGTGTACTTACCAACAGCAAGCAGTAATATACTGGCCACAAAGCAGCCTGCCGCGACACTTAGATAGTAAACTCCGACACGCATTTCTGCTGGCCATAGTGGGAACAGTGTGGCTGCTATCACTGCAACGACTGAAAGACAGAACAACACACACAGATGGTCAGTGTACAAAAAAAGTCAAATCAGCTGCAATCAGTAACAGATAACACTCCATTCAGTTCTTGTTAAAAAATTTTTTTTACAAAAAACTCCATTTATGATTTTTTTTAACCGCCGACTCACCGAGTATCAGTCCCATGGCAAATGTCTTGAAATGAACAGGATCGTAAATCCACACATACACCTAAAGAAAAGAGGCACATTTGGGGTTTTGATGTTTTTCAGGACTCCAACATTGTTCCCGATATTTGCAAGAATGCTAAGAACACGGACCTCGTTTCCGTCTAGAAACAGCTGCTCGTCATGAGGCTCCAGTTTAAACTTCTTCTTCCCCTCTTTCTTCTTCTTCGGGGATCCGGGACTGTCATCCTGTGAGAGTTTATAGTTAAAATAAACAAATATCTCTATTTTACTGACAAATCACATATTCTCCTGTGACAGTGTGACCTACGTATATTAGTCAGAGAGACAGATCACAGACTGAAACTTTACCATATGCTAACTTAGCGGAGCACAAAGACTGGAAACATCTGGTCTGTCTGTATCTGAATGATAACATTATCCACCTGCCGGCCCCTCTAAGCTCACTCACTAACACATTGTGTGTTATAGATTTACTCTTTGCAAAAACTGAAGTGTAAAAAATTACAATTTACAGTTCTCTTTTCACATCTTATTCTGGGCAACCAGGCAAATGAAAGTAATTCCCAAACTGCTTAAGTTTCCTTGAAGTGTTGATGTTATTGGAAAGTCTCCACTGAAAGCAGCATTTCAGTCGGTTATAGTTTTCTTTTTAAGTCAAACTGCTATTTAGTCCACAAAAAAAATCTGACCTGATCATTTGAAACTTGGCTATACAGATTATTATTATAATTATTTACACAGACCAGACAACATGGATACACTAAGCTTCTTCTTTCTCTAAATGCTAAAGATCTGTGAACAGCAAAGTCAATATCCACCCATTTACAGTCTGACTGGTCATAAAAACAAACACACAAACAAACTCTGGGGAGTCTGAATTGTGCAACACCTCGTTTCAGATGGACAGACTTACTGTCAATCAGTACAAATATAGTGATGTTTGACAGTAAACCACAAGGGTGTTCAGCAACTAATAATTCCTATTTCTTAACTCAAACATAAAAGCCTCCAACAGTGAAATTATCTTATGAAGACAGGTAATAATAATAATAATACATATTTTTTTTAACAGGTCAACAGTGTTGGGTCACGTACACTTTTCTCTTTCTTGGTTTCAACAGCCTCCGGATCTTTCTTCTTTTCCTTGTCCTTCTTCCCCTTTTTCTCCTCCTCTTTGCCACTGTCGCCCTTGGTCTTCTCTTTCTCCTTCTGCTTCTCCTTCTCCTTTTCTTTCTCCTTTTCTTTCTCCGTCTCCTTCTTGATGTCTTTCTCTGGTTTTTTCTTCATCACTTTGAGAGCCCGGTGGAAGAACTGCTTCTTTAGGAGTCTACAAAGGACGGAGGAGAATGTCTGGTTATAAGGTCTGATATTCACTAATGTTTTAGTTTACATCATCACCGTTTAAAGGAAAGGTCATGCGAAGGAGTTTATGCCCAAATAGCAACAAAAAAGATAAATCAGCATTTCATTTGCAAGTTTCATCAGTTGGACGCTCTGCAAGACTGAAAGCCCTTTTATTCAAATGTCTGTTCCCTGTCTCCAGGGCTCAGCATCTTTTTGTATGATGGAATCAGTCATTTTTGTTGCAAAAATTGTATTTGTTCTATCTTAAAAAATGTAAATAGTTGTTACTAGTAGTATCATCATAGTCGTAGTTTTTTGCTTCTTCTATGATAGAAAACCCAATATCAAGCAATTTGAAGACATCTGCTTGGATTTTGGGAAATGTCAGTTTTCAATTGATAGATCAAGAAAATAATAGCTGTATATACCAGTGACCATATCACAAGCATATGTATAAAATGCATACTTTATTTTAGAATAGAAATAATTAACTACAACATCAGAAGAGTAGCAGAGTGTTAGACAGCGGACCTGTTGCAATAATCCACGACAGACTCCCTGGTGGTGAACACCGCCTCCTCTCCCTTCTTAGCCTTGGCCCACTTGGAGTCCAGCAGACTGTCCACCGCCTTGGAGGCTAATTGTAGGAATACAGAGATGGACATTAAAACACAGAGTGGTACAGGGCCAGAAAATGTCAAGCGGTCTGAATGAAATGATTGGATGGGCTACCTGCCTGCGCACTCATTGTTTCATGCATTTTGATTCCTTCATACAGTTCACCATGTGAGGAGCCAAGGCCTACAGTAATCAAAGCCTTCAGTACACTGGCATTCAAATGTGTTATATCCTATACATTCTCAACAGCAGAATAAGCTACTATAAACCTATATAAAAGGCAAAGTTGCGTTTATCGTTGGCTCATTATATGTAACCAGTGGAGCATTACAATCACAGCACAGCAAAGGCCTGTTCTCTCTTTTCTAAGGACTTGAAATTAAGCGATCAGCACATTACAAAATCTGGTGAATCAGTGTTAAGACTTTAACAACATTATCTAGCAATAGCACAATGCTCTCGCTCACTGGGAGTGTGTGGAAGAAGCATTGCGTTGTTCCGTTTGACTCATTTAGGGTCTGGCTAGTTAGCCAGCTAGTTTCCTACTTACACCATGATTTCCTGCTATTACAGAACATAAAAAAGGCTGAAACAAATTATAAAACTCGATTTTGATCGGATCAGCATAAAAGAAAAAAAAGGGAGCAAATAGAACTTTGTCACAGAAAGCAATTGCTGATTGTCTAAGAGGCATATCGTCCATGCATGGGTTGCATTAGTATGGGGTTAGAATTTGACAACTATTCAGTCACATGGTGGCACATGGTTTGCCCCAAAAACATTAATGTAAAAAAGCACAACAGGCTATTATTTTCAAATGCAGCTGAATCTCTGTTCAGTCAAACCCATCGCTTTCCGGTCTGACGACGGATAACCCTTTGGGTGCGAGAGGCTACATTTCTAGAGTTACGCTGTAGTCAGAGGATACCTGGGCCAAGACTACCTGCTCATTGTTTACAATCTGATGAGCAAGTTGAGATGCAAGACTGGAGTTGAGAGATAACGTGGACAAAAGGATTGCATATAAATGCAGAATCTGTTCATAGAAATCGGTTATCAGTAAATCACAACAGTGAGAAGGGTTCAAAAACAAACAGAGGGGCGTTTCGGTGTTGTGCGTTTTGCCTGTCGCCTCGCATCCCACAGCACTAACCAATAAAGTAGTCGACCCGGTGGCCCATCATGTTGGTGGACTTGGTCGGGCAGTTGAACCGGAGGTACTTGGCCACCGCCTTCTCCTCCTTGGTGGGTTCGCTCACCTCCTGCAGAACCAGACAAACAAACAGATGAATATTCACACATGAAAACAAAACTAGTCTGTCAACGATGCTTTACTTTAATATGGCATTGAACTGCACACAGACAATCAACAGCAAGTCCTAGAACAACATCTAGGGCTGGATAATTAACTAAATGCATCAAATCATCGACATTACAGACCTCTTACTGTCTTAGATTAACTTGTGTTGCAAATGTAAGAATTGCTTTTAAATCACACTGTTGGAAAATAAATAAGTAGAAATGTGTACACAACGAAACAGCTCACAGTATTTTTTTATTTATTAATCAGGGCAAACACAGCCGGGGATCGAACCACCGATCCTCTGATTGAAGGACGACCCTGCTCGCCCATTGAGTTACATTATTATGCGTTCAAACTCAGTTCAGTAAAAATGACTAGTGGCCGATGGTCAATTATAACGTTATCATGAATTGTTCAAATGTAATCTTGTAAAAACTATTTATTTCTCATTTTTAAAAACAGACTGGTATCGGATTGGTCGTCCCTATCATTACGATAACGGTATACTTTCTTCTTCTTCTTTTTTTGCATATCCAGTTTCAAATAGTGTAGATGTTCATCCGTAGCAATAACAGAGAGTTGCCAAACGACATCCTCCCGCCTGCAGCACTGAACCACATGCCAACACGGAGGGAAAGGGAGCATCAGCACAATGAAAGCTGCTTCATCCCGTCCAGCTGGCTATGGCCAACGACATGAGGAAGACGAGGCCATGAAACAAGCCTTTGTTTAAAAAGGAGCAGGTATATCAGTCACACGGCTCCGTTACACGAGACCCCGACACGAAAAGCCCCCCGTCACCGTCTATACGATCTACCTGGCTTGACCACATGAGGATTAGCTGCTCTGGTCTAACAACCATAGTATGTGAAGGCAGATTTATTGCGGTCCACACCAACACCAAAGTACTGGTCCTTTTTAAAAACGTATTTCCAAATAACAGCTCAGTATGAAATCCATTTCAACAATTTAATAAGGTAAGCGTTAAATGGCAGTTGAAAAATCAAGAAGAGTCATGCAAAAAAAAAGAGATAACGGTTGTGTAAAGCGTGGTGATCAGTGTGTTATGCAACTGAACTCGAACATGCAGAGACCTACACTTAGTTGGGTGATTATTAGGAACACCCACCACAAACTAATGCAACAACTCTGTTTTAAATCCTACCTACATGAAGATTATGAAGTTGCAACTGTTTCAGAGAGATGTTGTTGATGCATTCATGTATGATCCTTTTGTACGCTGTAGTTTGTGGCCCTGTTGAACTTTATTGTCACACAGAGAAGTGTTTCTAATATTTACTCTACCGTCACTGATGTAAATGGAGCAGATAAAATCTCTTTAAAATGAACATTATAACCTTCGTGGATGTAATTATTGCAGGCCTGTTGAATTAGAGAGCATTAGTTATCGAGGTGAACCAAGTAACTGGTAACCAAGTCAACATTTAAATAATAATCTTGGCTTAATGTCAATCCTTGGATGCTGTGATGTAAAGCAGAATAAAAATTGTATAAAAAAATAAGAGGAATTATATGCACTGTAGTAGGCAAGACTCTTTTGGTTTCAGGTATGCCAATCAATCAAAGAGATAACCGCATGTGTTTGTTATGCAACTGAACTCAAACAGACAAGATAACTACACTCAGTTGCCGGTATATTAGATACACCAACACTAAGCTAGAACTAATGCTGTCACACATAACAATCCGGCAATATGTCCCACCTCCATGAAGATAAAAACGTACAATTTTAGTTTGGATTGTTTTAGAGAGGGGTTGATTCCACTTTGTGGTTATTATGGGGGCTTTAGTTTGTCAAACTAAAATGTGTAGTAGTTCCAGCGAGGTGTACCTAACCAACCAAATATGTATCAAAGTAACATTATTGGAAAACAAATCCATTTATAAAGTGAACATTATTGTGTAATGTTAGGTGATGAAGTTGGTAATTGTCTGCGGTCCACTCAGTGTTGTGCAAGAGAACTATATTAAAATGTTGGCTTGATACCCTGCATTAAGCAAATTCTACAATTGTATTAATCTACAATAACAGCACACTGAGTGGAAATTATTCATCCTACTTTATCCGACTGCTTTGTGGACACAATTGCAGTGTCTCAAACCCACACATCATAACTGTGTATAATATGTGCTATAAAAATCCCTTTAGTATGTTTTGCAACTAGTATAAAATCAGCATACAGAGATGCACCACTGGATCAATCAAACTGCACTTTATCAATGCAACTACCAATTACACAAAGACAGCAACATGTTTACGCGCATGTTATAATCCAGGGATTCAAGGATAATTTATTTCCCATTATGCAACACAAGGATGCACAACACAATGCAGTTGTAGCCAATTAGCAACACAAGAACACCATGACAAAACAAAAACAGTAACATATTATTAAAATGTGCCTCATACAGAACAGCAGCAACAAAAACAATTATCTTGGTTTGACTATGTTTGAGCACCAAGCCTCATGACGTAAACACAGTCCTGCTCCACCCATCAAGTGCAAACGTCTCCACCTGGGAACTACCTTCTTTCTATTTACTACCATGTAAAGAAATAGTGAACATAAAAAAAAAGCATACTAAAAAAATTGTTTTCTTTGCATATTGTGAATACTGAGTATAATTAATCTAGTTCCCTCCCCAGTTTTATCTCACATAAACGCAAACCCACATGTATGGTATGAAACACACACACACAGCTCATGACTTATAACGCTAACTAATAGAAACTGCAAGCAAGCAATGATGCTTTAGTTTTTTTGCTAAGCTAGATCCTAACTTTGTGCATAAAAGAGCATCTAAAACGTGAGTCTGTCTGCTTCATCTACTCTTGACATGCCTCTGAAGTGATATTAATCCACTAATCATCGTGTCTGGTTATGGGAGGACAGAAGAACAAATGTGTTGAGGAAAGTCTTGGGGTCCACAACTCTAACTCCTACCACTGCGTATTATAATACGGAGTGACGTGTCGACTCACTCTGTAAACTGTTGCTTCGCCTGAAACCAATGCTCTGCTCTTTATCGCACAGTTGTTACGCTGCATCGTTACCTCGTTACTTAAAACAACCGCAGATTGTCTCACTTTATGTAAAAACACGTCCAGGTTCAGAGCTGACGCAGCTTATCCTGAACACGTCCAGCGTTACAGCCGGTTCAACCAGAATAAAAAGGTGCTGGGCTGTGGAGACAGCGCGCAAGAAAGTATAACACCACCTCTCCTCGCGTGTATAATGTCTTAAAAGGTAACAAAGAGCACAGTGAGCTGAGAAACGTCTCGTCAAAATACAGCCACTAACGTTTGTTTTTGCCTAGCCAGCTAATGCTAGCGACGGTTAGCCATCATCTGGCTCCAACTGCCGCCGGTTAACGGCGCCCCGCAAAGACGCGGCCGTTAACCGACATCTCACAGCCGCTCGTGAACCCGCGCGTGGGTCTTATTTGTTGTATTTTAACTTGCATGGCGAGTAGTTCGTATGAAATAAGTGATGTTACCTGGATCCGCTTCTTGTGCTTCCTGCGCTCCGCCATGATCCTCCAACTCAGCTCCCTGCGACGCGCGCGAGGCTGCGCACGCGCACGATGTGTAGTATCGCGAGACTAATTGATTGACGGTAATTTCGTTCACATGTGGAACGGACAATCTTTTTTTCTCTTCTTCTTCTTCTTCTTCTTCTTCTTCTTCTCCCTGTCTTTTTGTTGCTTTTTTTGTGCATGGTCTTTATGCATTTGTTCATATCTCTTCAATCATAACATACTCTTAATGTATTTATTAGCAGTGGGGGAAAGTAATTACAGTACAAGTAAAGGTACAAATTGTACCTTATGAGGATTTCCAATTTCTCTTTCTTTACACTCCTACTCCACTACATATTTAAGGGAACGATTTTATATATATATATATATATATATATATATATATATATATATATATATATATATATATATATATATATATATATATATATATAAGGATATAATGTAATCAACAAACATGTTATGATGTATTATAGACTGAAATAAGACTTCTAAATTATTTTATTGTATTTACAAATTTACTTAAATCCCCAGAGGGGAGCTATGGTATAGAAAAAAAAAAAAAAAGCTTCACCTTTACCAGCTACAACAGTAAAGTAATAATCAATAATTATAGTTCAATAATGTGATACATTATTCTGAAATCAGTCATTCTGCATAACGGTATACTTATACTTGTATTTTGATGTTAATACTTTTTTACTTTCTACTTTAAATTTATCAGCTTTACCTCTGTCTTCCCTTAGTCTCCAAAAACAAGTTTAGCGATCTTCGATCGGTATAATTTGCGGTCACACATTTAATCCACAATCTTGTTTGGACTCTTCAAGACTAGCCTTTTTCTTACTTTAATGTTGTGAAGTAATTCTTTCACATTTGAAAAATTATGAATTGATGTCATAACACTTAATTTGTATGTTTTTTGTTTTTTTGTTTACTGTTTGTATTGTTTCATTTTCTTTGTGTTTCTGTTCTTCTACTTTGGAATTGTAGCCCACTTGGACAACCTCTCGTCCATAAAGGCTTCAAAGTTTTTTTCTAATAATATGTGATACTTGATATTCAATTATTTATTCCGAGTGATAATATAAATCGTTATATTCTGTAGATATTCTTCATTTCATTATTCTTCTGTCTATTAGAGTTCAGGTTGTGCGAGGTCAGTTTAACAAATACTTTCTGTGAGAAGTTTCTGTGAGAACAGTCCGGTTGTCTGTTCCTCAAGGTTCCACGCTCTGCACCACAACACTCACACCTGTTTATCAGTATATTGACATGAGGGATGCAGACTGGTCGTTGCACGTTCCAGCCCTGTGAGAATAGATGAGGACGCGATTCTCCTCCTCTTAGAAAGGTTAGAGCCAATAGAAATGTTAGATGTTCATGACGGTAACCCGTGTATTAAAGAGCCGAACTTCCGGCTGTTCGGGGTGTTTTTTGGACGGTCAACCTGCGTGTTGACTGGACGACTCCCTGCTATCAAGACTGCAGCGCTTGTTACTCTACTTGTGATCAAGGTCAAATAAATTCAGAAAACGAGAGAAGTTGTTTGACTAAGTTCTTCCGGACGCTACACCAGGCATCCAATAATTAATTAATGCACATACTAATGCCATACCAGTACTGGTTTTCTAGATAGAAAAAACACTTTATTTACAATCCAACAAATGCAAAAGTGTATCAAACATCCAAACATCTCACTTAGATATTTCATTATTCGATTATAAAACCATTCCCATATTATTTCTACGGTCCTTATTATGCCCTACGATAGAAATGACGCTTAGCAGCTTGAACATAAGAACGTTTAAAGCTACAGTCAGACGTTTAGAGGCCTGTAATGTAAAGAAGAAAAGAAACATTTTATTGGACCGTCTTATTGTCTCATAACTCTCACATCAGTTTCATACCACTGGTTGTTAAAAATATATGCACACACACACATATATATATATATATATATATATATATATATATATATATATATATATATATATATATATATATATACACAATACAAATATTTAGCATATACCTAGGTCAAGTGTGAACTTGTGCATACAAAAAGAAGTAGCAAATATAAAAAAAAAAAATCTTCAATCCAGTTAATCATAATGTAAACAAATCCTTGACTGTGGCCGTCAGGTAGAGCTGTACTGCTGGTGCTGGTGAGGTCCGCTTCATCAGTTCTGATCAGGCTGTCTCACTGCTGGCAGATGGAGGGGAATTGTTTTCTGTCTCATGCAGTTGCTCTGTGGACTTGAGGACATCAGGGTCTCTTGGACTCGCCATCATCTCCTCGCTGTTGCAGTTCACAGGGGAGCCAACTTCTGATGAGCGGTCCGCAGGCTTCTCCGGATTGGCCTGCAGTGTGGAGGTGGAGAGTGGCAGGTTCATCATGTACAACATGTTGCCCATACGCCGGGACACCTGTGGAGGAATAAAGACAGTCGACGCATATTAGACATGTGTTTGCAAACGTGCCAGTCTCTAAAGGAATGATGAGTGACCTGTATGTAGTGGACAGGAAGTGCGGCAGAGGGAGGTCACAATTATCAACACCTTTACAAGAATCTAAGCAGTATAATGTTCCTCCAAAGGTCTTTTTCACAGAGGACATTTAAATAGTTCTGTTTAGCGGCTTTACTTTCTTGTCACACTGGGTTACTTGAATATAACCGAGCCATCGAGAATATTTTTAGTATACCTGTTTTTTTCTTATGACAAGTCTGCTGTGAAAAAAAGCTTCTGAACACCGGATAAGATCATTTATCAGGTAAAATTTTGCTGAATTAATATCATTTATTTACACTTTATTTGTTGTCATTCTGATGCTCCATATTGTACATTTACTACTTCTATTTACTCTGCACAGACTACATCTATTGCAAGTTAAACATCTTCTTTTTCTTACCCAAATCAAATTGGTTCTAATGACAGAGGATGTAATACAGATTTTAAAGACCACTGAGGCAAAAGTGTGATTTCATATTTTGGAATCTATTAGTCAAATTGATGATAGACTAAAAAACTGAGACAAAGGCCAGGACCAGCTTCACCAAAGTTAAATTTTTTTAAAAGAGTTATTGCGAGGCATTCCTGAGATGTATTTTAAAAGAGCACACATCCCATCTTTGAAGGGATCAAAGTCTTGAATGGATCAGTCGGAGTTCGTGTTTCCTACCTGTGAGCGGATCTTAAGAGCTGGTCCCAGCTTGAGTCCCAGTGTGTCCAGCAGGTGCTCCTCTGACAGGAGGGGCAGGGTCTCCCCGTCGATCATGTGGTCCTTAAACGTCTGCGGAGTGAATTCACACAACATCAGCACAACAAAGACACAACAGAAAGAGAAAAGACAGATCCACAAAACTGCAGAACCCCACCTGAGCATATTCTGAACATGTGGGTACGCTGTTGATGAAGTTGTAAACATCATTCACTGTCCACTTCCGTATGTCTTCAGACACCTCATCACTGTTGAGAAAGAGATTGGGCGGACCTGGAAAAAAAATAACGACATACATCTTTGTTGGTGCTGTAATATACACATGAAATTATTTGCTAAAAATAATATATTGTAATCTATCTTTAGAAACTCACCAGGTGGAAGGAAACCATTTCCAGGGACGGGGAACATGTAAGGCATGCCTGTGAGCGCTCCGCCAGTGGAGGGATACATGAATTTCTCCTGGAAAGCTGAACATTGATTGGATAAGTCTTTATCATTCACACCACTGTTGGCCACATCCGACCCATCTTGACTGTTCACACAGACTTTACGGAGACCTGGCTCTCCCTCTTTGTAGTTCTTCCTGCCTCCTGCAGAGAGTTCAGAGTCTATTTTTGCCTGATGATGTGCCTTGCTGGTGGGACACTCCTCTCCCATGTCCCCCTTGGCCTCCACCTCTTTCTCCTCCCCCGAAGTGGCTCCCGGGCTCTGCTCTACACTCTTATCTTCGGTTTGGCCCTTCAGGTTGGACACGTGGCTCTCTGTGCTCTTGTGGACGTTCGGCCTCCTGCCAGCCCTGCGTCCTCTCTCTCTGTGCAGCGTGCTGATGGGCGGGTAAGGGCTGGCTGACATGAGGATGCTGTTGGAGTGCAGTTCATCCAGGGTGGGACGGTGGACGTAGACGTCGTGGCCGTCCGGCATGCGCTGACGACCTCTGAACGCCATGTGGTTGGAAGGGTACGACATAGGGTTGTCAATTCCCATAAGTCCCTTCTGGTGGGCGTTCTCCAGCTCCTTCTGGTGCAGGATGGCATTCATCTCCATTCTGAGCAGGAGCACACACACATATTAGACATATTTAAGCAACAATAATGATGGAGCCACAATTTAAGCCACAATTTAAATTCTGACAATGCATGATATGTCTCATTTGTAGTCGGCAAAACGTGTGTGCAGGTCGAATGTTTCTGTGAGGTGCTGATGATATTGCGCGCGCACTACCTGGCTATATTTTGCTTGTGAATGAACTCCTGTCGCCGGGCAACTGTTTCCATGGGCTCTGAGGGCAAGAAGCCATAGCCAGCTGAGAAAGAAACAAAAAAGGCAGAGGAGCTGTTAGCGCTTGTTCACATTCCTCAAGACGATACAAACATGCTGGGAATTTTCTCAGGTATGAAAGTGAATCGGGCCGTGCTCACCTGCTCCAGGGAAAGCTCTCCCGGGCATGACATTGCCATGCTGAGGTAGAGGTGGACCCAGGTGAGGGCCCATGTGCATTTGTCTGGCGTCAGATGCTACCATCTCAGAGGGGGGGACCATCTCCCTGATGAAGGAAAAGCATGGAAAAATGATATCAAGGGACAGATGACATGCTGTAATAATTGCTGTTTTGTTAATGACTAAGCTACATTTAGTTCCCAATCATAACATTTTCCTTGTACAGAAACATGCATCAGTTGTACAGAAACATGCCCAGTTCTCTTAAGTATCCATGTCTTCTTCACAAATGCACCTGTAACTGACAATTCTAAAGGATGCCCTTCACCAGAGCTACACTCTTTCGGGTTGTAAGCATGTATTCAGGTACAAACCTCTCCATGAAGCGAGGTTCGTACTGCGCCGGGACCCCCTGTAACCTCTGCTGCCCCTGGGAGAGGATCTGTGGAGCCATGGCCATCTGGTTCCTCATTATCAACTCTTGCCTCTGCCTCAGCTCTGCAAGAGAAGAAAAAACAGCACCACGGGTCAGTGAAGGTCGGGGAAGTCTAGTTTAGCTGAATGCCGTGCACCGACTGTGAAAGCTGGAGACTGCAGGTTACAACTCAGCACTCAGCACAATCCACTCAAATCAATACATGGCTGTCAAGGTCTCAAAGTTGGTTTAACCCGTTTAGAGCTCCAGATTAGACAATTCATTCAAAAAATCATGAATCTATTCACATTCTATGGGATTTATTTGAAAAAAACAGTTTTTCATATTTTCTTAAACTACATTGTATGCTGTTGTCTCCTCGTCTCCTCCATGTTTTCATCTCTCACCTCCAGCTGACATGCCGTTGACCAGACGGTACCAGTGCTTCTCGTCCAAAGCCCCCTGCTCTCCCAGCGCTGTCATCTTCCTCAGCTGCTCTCGTGGGGTCATGACACACACGACCTGAAGGCTGAAGTTTAAAAAGATGATGGAAAATATGACAATTACTTTGATTACTGATGACTGTAATACTGCATTATACAGTATATAGCTATATATAACTTTAAAGTAGACATTCATAGAACATTTAATTTGGATGGACGCATACATTTTGTAATTTCTTATCATTGCCACAAGGAGGCAGCAACTAGCTATGCGTTAAAGAGTCTAATTATGGCCGCTGCGCTGTTATGTTATTTTCCAAAAGTAGACACATACTATATAAAACCCCCCAGGAAAAAAAAAACATTCTATTCTACCAATCAAACAAAATTTTAACAGCACGAGGACTGTCATGTGGTGTTTGTATTTCAGCAGAACTGTGACAATGACATATTTAGATTTAAATTGGAACAGACACAATACAATATAGCCTAGATAATAAAAAATTCAAAAGATTACTTCAATAAACTGCCAATATGGGATAGACACACACACACACACACACACACACACACACACACACACACACACACACACACACACACACACACACACACACACACACACACACACACACCCCTAACCTTTGATCCTTCCCCTCACCTCTTACCTCCAGTCTAGCATCAAGCATTAATCTTTAACCAACCGTAACCCTTACCCTCACCGTTACTTAAACCTAATCCTAAAATTAAGTTTAACACCTAAATCCAAATCCTAACCTTAATACTAACATCTTAAAATTTAATTTTGTTACATCTTTCCATCCTTATCAGAACATCTGGTCCTAGTAAGTATAGTAATAAAAGCACACTCACACTCACACACACACACACACACACACACACACACACACACACACACACACACACACACACACACACACACACACACACACACACACACACACACACACACACACATACTCCAAATGGCCATATTGTTTTTGGCTGAGCCAGCAGCTTGTGTAAACAAGCACAATCGACTTAGACACCTCCAATTAGCCTTCTACACTGCAGAAATCCCATTACAAAATATGATACTGTAAACGACAGCGCAATAATCCAGTTCTGCTAATCCAGGACCAGGGTGTGCAATATGTTTACGGGTGGTTGAATCCGAGTCTGCACAGAAGGTCACCACCCACTCTTCATATTGTATTAGTTTATAGTGATCTCTTTACTCGACATGCCGCCCCCTCCCCCAAGAGAAATGCTGTCATAAGACTTGCCCTGAGGCCTTGAGCATTATCCACAGTCCCTCAAGTTCCCTCTGAAGCTCATTTAATCTGAGGGCTGTAATCCGCCTATTAGTCCTGCAACAGTCTGCTAGCTACATCTGCTGACCTGCCTGAGACCGCCCGCCCTGCTGGCCCGTCCAACCCCCATCCCCACCTTCAGGCCCCTGCTACCCCCAGGATCCTATTAGCTAAGTCCTGGCTATACAGCACTTTAAAGGGATGTGTTGGAGGTAATCCGCACGTTTAGAGTTTTACCCTCTGCAAACCTTGCCTGTAAGCATCCCGGACTATACACCCTAAGTGCTAAGCCTATTAGCTCCATTAGCTCCCAGGATGTCCTAAAAACACCTTGGGGATAAATCTGGGGATGCAATCGGTTTATGTGAAGCTATGTGGCGCAAACACATGTACCCTGCCTTCACCTACTTCTCTGCCAATGTCATAACAGCTAGCATCAGCAAATGAGAAGAAATGTATTTCAACATTTATGCCTCTGTAATTCCCAAGTGGGCACTAAGCTCTGAGCCTCAGGGCGTTGTGTAATACATTATCGCCTTCACATTCTCTACACTGGGAGTTCATGATTTACACTACATGTGATATTGTAAACAAATAATTTTTTTCAAGCTGATTAGACTTTTTTTTTTTTTATATCTTACACAATTAACGAAAGGAAAATAGCCAAAATGGAAACCACGAAATATAAGTTTGATCCTTGAGTTTCTGCAGAAACAGAAAATAGTGAAAAACTGAACAGCTGTTGCGTCAGGAAAAGACACATGCATTTGCATTACATGCGAGTCCCAGAGCTAAGCTGCCAGTTTCCCCAAAAAATTATATGAGGGATATTTGAAAAAAAAAAAAAAACTTCTAAATAGAACCCAAATGAATCTTCTGACCATCTGGATAAAAACAATATTCAAATTGCTTCAAAATAACTAAATATGTTTGAACTCTTTCTCAAGTTGTGGCTGTTTCCTTCAGACAGACAGAAATGACATGAGCGTGCTCTTTTTCTCTAAACAAGCAGAAATATTGACGTGTCATTTTGCATGAAAATGTAAAATATTGATATATTGAAAGATACCTATTCATATTAACATATTCTAATGCCTTTAGCTTTATTGCCAATACAAACAAATATTAGGAAACTGCCTTTCGTAAACTCACAGTGCGACAGGACAGACATTCAAAACAACACACGAATAATAAAACCATCATATACATTACAAATATTAAAATAAACAAAGTACAGCAAATGCGAGAAGTTTGCTAATAATGCTACTGATTTTTTTTTTTTGATTGTGTTTCACATTGTGCAAATTGAGTGAAGATTTTTGATAAGAATTTGTCTAACAGGTTAAAAATCTCTTTTATTGTGCAGCAATTCATGCAGATGTTTAAAAGAGTATTTATGAATCTGTGAATACAGAGCAGCAGTAAGTGTTGTTGAACACCTTTTTTTTCCAGATTAAAATCCTGGGTACTTAGTTTTTTCGGCAAATTGCATATTTAGCTCTGTGACTCTAAATTGGAGATAATACGTGAGAAACACAAAGTGCGGCTATGCTTGTGAAGAATACTTTGTTAAAGCTTGTTTGGTCACCGCTAACACATTGTTAAGATTTTGTTTTACATCCTTTAAATTAAGTTGTAGATTTAACATATACCGGCGTAACACATCTTCAAACCTCGCTCAAACCTCTTACTGGACCTTACATGGAGGTTTCAAGCAGCGTTTTGTGGGTGAAAGTGTCATTACAGGTGAGCTCTAAAAACTCTTGTCCCTTATTTCCTCAACAAACAGAGGCAATGCCGCAGCTGCCAAATCCGGGGATTGGATTCCTTGGATTTGCTGTTGCCTGGTTAATCTCATTACAAGAATGAATTAAAGGGAAAAATTGCTGACGACGTAGATGGAGCCCTGAGGAGGTCATATCAGACAAGACAGAAGAATTGTCTCGTCCTTCTTAATCCCCCTTAACATGGCTAAAGCTATGTCATGTTCTGTCAGTTACAGCAAGCGGTTGAGATTTTATGAGTTTATGAATTTGAAGCGGCAAACTGAAGGTGGTATTGATTTAAGATTTAGTTATGGAGTGAAAACCTCACAAGAAAAAGCTGAATGAAGGGATCAAATTAAATAATATCAATAAGCCTGTATAGACATGTATGTTTTAATGGAGACCCAAATCATCACAGTTGATAAGAATCACAAGCTAATTCATCATGTGTTTTAGCATCATTTTCATTTCAATAAGCGCTATTTACAGAATCTGGGCTAATGATTAGGTTAATTATCCAGATTTCAAGGCTGTTCCTCTAATCACATTGGCCTTGAGATTAATCACTTACTGAAGGATCAGTTGCCTTTTATGCAGTTTACTGCTCGCATTATGTATGGGAACATTTACCATTTGAAAGTTTTGCATTTTTATTGCATTGTGATGAAAGTATTCAGCTACGTGCATTGGATTTTAAGGTTGCTACTGTTATTTTTGACATACATACATATTCATACGGAGGCATCATATTGCATACTCTGGAATAAACTACGTATATTTTGTGCTTTTAAAAGAAAAACTGCAGAGTGAATGTGACATACAACAACTAAAATACAACCTAAACAAATCCGTCACAAAGACAGAAAAGGGGAAATGGACAGAGAAATATTGAAAGAGGAAGTTTTAATGGACTTACCTTCAAGTTCACACCAGTGAGCAGAGCTTGGAACTGGTTTTGTCCCAATTCAGGCAAAAATACCAAGTGGAAAAGGAAAAAAAAACGTTGACCAGCTCACAGACTGTCTCTCACTTCTGTCCCTCTTTCCCTTCCAATGACTGTAAATGGCCTCCCACTAACCAGCCAACTGTACTAACGGCACTGTCTGCTGCCAGCTAACTGCCTTAACTAAAAAAGACCTTTTAAATACCGATTCATTTCATCTCCATTAGATGGCCTTATCTCCTGCGGTAAGCCCTCCCTGTCCTGACATCACCATGATCTCCCATCCAACTGCTTGCAGCACCTTGCAACTGATGTGTAATTACTGAAGCAGCACTGGTCGTAAGCACGGCGTGCTAAACCTCTTTCAACGTTTACCTCACTAATCCCTTGTTAGCACTTTAGACCATAGTTAAGACACCTAAATGCTTAGCTTCCTTTTCCAGTGGTAAAATGTCCCACCCCTTCTTAACTGCTCTAAGGCCACACGCAGAGCAGTTACATGATGCTGGTTGTAGACTTTAACAATCCAACTGATCTGTCTTTTTTTGTTTTTTTCCTCACATGTCTAGTCTGGGTGTCAGAAGTATTGAGCTCCCCGGGGTGCCCAAACATGCTTGGTGGTAATTTGCTAGAAATCCGACTAAATGTTGGCCGGATGATCCTCTCAGACCCCTTAATCTGACAGTTTGTGCTCACCAACCGCTTACAGCATGCCCTGAATGATCTTGTCTTTAATGCCGGGTGGGCAGAAAGGTATGCACAGTTGGTGGGCTGAGAGGTAATTTTGCTTAACAGCAGACATGATATGAAGGAGGGGTCAGTGTGGTGTTTCTACCGGCTTCAGTCTGCAAGACAGCAAAGAGGTCCTAGACCGTTGAGTGATACTAGAGGTCAGTGATCCACTGTGTTGTTTGCACACGTTTCCAGTTTATTAGGTACACCAAGCTGTGTGTGATGCTGTTGAACTGTATTGCATTCAATTTACAGGTGTTTCTATTATTTTCTGCACCACAAACTTTGTCCTCCAAAATGTCAGTTGAAGCTAAACCATCATGAAGGTATAATATATTGCATAACAGCCAGAATGTATTTACACATTACAAAAAAGGCCAAAGGCAGAATTTTTTAAACATTGAGGTCGCCAGTCCCCACCTATTTATTTATATTTTTTACATTATGTATATTTTTCATATGTTATTCATCCAGTTTTCAATCATATTTATTTATTTTAATTTGTTCACATATACTGCCAGAGATAAAATTATGGTGCAGAAATCCTAAATCTTTTATGTATTTATTTATGAGAAAAGTGTAAGCCCCCAACAGGCTGCTAACTACGATTTTCCTGAAAAAAGCAGAGGGTATGACCTCAATGCCCGCAACATCCCTGTTAACACAAAGCTGAATTTATCTGACTTTATTTTTTCTGTCATCTGCTCCAAATCTACTCTACCAAATGCTTCGGTTTATGACCAAAAACCTGCAAAACATTTCCATCAGCCTCAATTCCATGTGCCTAAATACAGAGACTCCTGCTGCTTGGTGTGCCAATGTGTGTTCTTTTATCAGCATTATTGGAATATTGTCATTTACTAGATTGTTTTAATCTGCAATCATTCCTTGAACTGCCTATTTTGGGATGGCAGGAGTTCAGTCTGTGGGAGCCATTTCCAATCAATAAAGAATTTCTTCTTGTTCTTGTTTTTGTTCTTGTTCTTCTTTTTCTTCTGGAATCTGAAGCCATTTTTCCTCAAATTATCTCCCGACGATGAGCACAGTGCAGCTCACTTTTCTGCAGCTACCCTTCTGACAAAACATGAAGAGGTGCACCTGGTCATTATCAAAGCTTTGGCACTCTGTGACATTAAAATGATGATCCTTTAGTGTTGAAGGGGTCTAATGTGAGCCAGGGAATCACTCATCACACCATTATAGTACTTTACATTACATCAAATCTAGGCTTCTACCCTCAGCATGCTGCAGCACAGAGACACAGACACATGAATGTGTTGGAAAGGTAAGGTCTCCTCTCTGGTCAGTGATCCAGGTGTGTTGATCAGGTGCCTCCTCCTCTGGTTCTTCACAGGCAGGAGTGGGACCTGGTGGGACCTGGTAATTGTGGAGGGATTTTGTTTCTGCTGCACATGACCATTAGTTTTAATCAGCTGGGTCATTCGCCTGTGACCTTTCACTGAGATGTGTGTTTCGTTTGGTGGAGGGATGCCTTAACAATCATTATAATACGGGTAGATCAAATCAAGCATTCTGATTGGTTGAGAGTGAGTCACGGGGTGTACTTTATTCAGCCATAAAGTACTGTACAGCCTGTTTACATTTAGAGCGTTCCATATCAGTGCGCACTTAAAATAACAGGTAGATTTAAATTGCGCGACCGTTAGTTGTCATTTCAAGCTTGACAGTTACCAAACATGTTTCATGTAAACTTTGATATTGTAACGTCCGCAGTAACGTCCGCAGTAACGACTCGCAGACGTTGGTTTCCTTAACTTGCAGGTTTATTGCTTGAGTGTTCACATTATTGCAACGGGGCTCTTCGCTAACAGTAGCTCAAACGGAACAGCTAACAAGCTCACGTAGCATCCCCCACACTAGCATAACGAACGACAACACACACGTCACTTCCTCCCTAACCTAGCAAGTTCTCTAAACATCATGGAGGAGAAAAATGATGGAGAAAAGACGGACAGAAGCAGCGAGAGCACTTCTTTACATCGGTGGCTGCGTGTCATCCTCCACCCTGCTTTTCAACCGGCAGTCTTATAGTCAGTTTTATAGTCCCGTATGTGCGTCCCGTGCGTCCCGGGACTATTTTCTCTGTCGCTGAAATGCGATACACAACGTTTTGCCGGCTAAAACTATTTTGTGCTGAAAGGCAGCTTACTATTACATTTATAAAGTCGCAGGTACCCGTATTATAAAAGCAATAAGGTACTCGAGGCAGTACTGTGTCTACAATAATGTACAGTTCAAGGGTTTGCCGGCCCTCCGCTGCGCGTCGGGCCTAACAACTCCCTTGAACAGTACATTATTGCATGACACAGTACTGCCTCTCGTACCTTATTGCTTAATAACATGTTCATATGTTCATTCATTCTAATATTAATTCTAGTTACTGGACCTCTTAAAACTGTACCATTTAATTAATCAATATAATTTGTTAACAAGCCCTCTTTACAACTTCAGACCCTGTGTGTGTTTTTTTTTAACAATTATACATAAACATATATGAGGAACACGTGTTTGTGCTGTATAAACAAGTGGGTTGATTATTTTGACTGAAAAAGAGACTAATAAAGGGCTTAGGAATTAAGAGAGCAGAGCATTAGGACATCTAAACCGCTAATTAAAGAATCTTCTCGTTGTAAGCTTTTTATGAGGGATTTCTGTCCGTCTTCTTTGCACCCAGCATTATAGAGTCACAGTGAGGCGAAGGGATCAGAGCAGGTTTAACGTCCAGAAACAGGCCCGGCTATAAATTCACTGAATCAGCGCAGACGACTGTCCATCTTCTAATGACAGAAACAATCTTTACGGTATTCTTCCCCATCCAGTGACAACCGTACCAAAGCTGTAATTCCTCAAAGTTCGAAGTATTGCATCTTTTACTCTCTGTGGAAATCTTGTTTAGATCTCGATTATCGTGAGATCCCGAGTAGGATTCTTTAGGATAAAGAATCCCTGAAATAACTGACAAAGCCTTTAGATCCTGGTTGTGTTACTCAGGAAGTAATCACTGACACAGTGAACATCTTTGAGGCAGCGGTTGAAGAAGTAGTCAGATCTTTTAATTAAGTAACAATACCGCTCTGTAAAGATATTCTGTTACAAGTAAAAGTCCTACATTTAAGAGTTCTGTTAAAAGTTATACTTAAAGTCGGCCTTCAAAATGCTTTACAATGTGCTTTCTCACTAACATTGAATTGTGGTTGAGCGTCGCCTTTAAAGATAGATATTTAATTTAAAACACTTGCAATAAGACTTTTGCGCTAAATGCTAATATTAGTAAGTTAACACGCTCACAATAACAATACTAACATTGTGAACACCTCTTCACTGGACTCAATGCAAACGAGCATACAACATGTTGTTTAAGACGTATGAATAAAGACGTCCTAACCTGCTCACAAACAGCAAACAGGCAAAGTGATGTGCCGCATTTTTGTAAAAACTCTCGCACTTGATCTATTTCTGCGAAGTCGACCTTAAAGATATTTTCATTGGTCAAAATCAAAAGTGAGGTCCTAAACTTTTCCGTTTTCCCTCCAAACAGCAGTCCAAAAAAAAAGGAGAGAAATATTCTTGCTGAGGAAATCAATAAAACTATTAAAGATTTACATAAATTATGAAACAATAATTTCACTTGTTTGGACATAGACAAATATAGCATTTTTCCAACATTAAATTGTGGTTGGTCATCTTTAAAGCATGCTAACATGCTGATGTTTACTATGTTCATCATCTTTGTTTTGAGTGTTAGCAGGCTAACATTTGTTAAACAGTACAACACGTAAAATAGAACTGAGGTTATGGGAATATCATTAGTTTTGCAGGTATTTGGTCATAAAACAAAGTCATGGAGTTGGATGGCACTTGAGTAATTTTGCTTCCGTCAGAGGCTTCTTTAAACACAAAATGGGAACAGGTGCCATTTCTCACACAGTTTTCTGAAAAATAACGTCAGCAGTAAATATGAAGGAGGAGTTGCTGAAAAACTGATCTATAAAAACCCCACAAAACTCATAACTTCACTGCTCCCCAGTAATACAGGTAAGCAAGTAGCAGGTGTCTCTTTTTGTGAATATCTAAATGAATTCATTATCGTTAATTCTTAAATCTGAATAACCAAACAGTATTTGTTGTTATCTGCAGGTTGTGGAGAAAAGATGAATGCCATCCAGGTGATTTCCCTCACTCTGCTGTCCGCGTTGGCGGTCAGCGCTCAGGTCATCATGCCAGGAAGATGCCCCAAGCCGGCCGTTCAGGAGAACTTCGATACTGCCAGGGTACCGAACCTTTTATTTTACTTCAATATATTCTGTATGGGGACAGAGCAGCATTTCTGTTTCATTTTCTTTACTTTAAATTCCAGAAGTTAACAAATTAGGCCTCCCAGGGCGACACTTTGTTCAACTAAACAAAAATTCCCACTTAAATCCTCAAGATTCCTGAACAATAACTTCATTTTGTGCTCTTGCTCTGCAGTATCTCGGTAAGTGGTACGATATCCAGAAACTGCCAAATTCCTTCCAGAAGGGCGAGTGCAGCACTGCCACCTACAGCCTGCAGAGCCCTGGAGTCGTTGGTGTCTTCAACAGCGAGCTGCTGTGAGTGCTCCGCCTGCATCGAAATGTCTATTTTATGAAGAGTTGGCCCACAAAAGTCCCACTAAAATGTCCTTTCTGAGGCTAGAAATGAGATATACAGGCGGTCTATTTTACTGTCCAAGTTAAAAAGAATAAATGTTCATTAATAAATATTTTGTGCAACCTGTAACAGTTGAATTGGTTAAATAGTCGAATTCTGTTAGTAAAACTATTAGTTCAAACTATATCTTTCGTATATATTCCTTCCAGGATATGATTGTAATTCACATTTACTCAATGACTGTACTAAAATACAATATTAAGAACATTTTATTTCAGTTGAGTATTACATTGTTTATGCCACTTTATACAATACATGGCTTTACTACACAAACAAAACATATGATCAATATGATGATACTGCTGTAGATTGAAGTATACAACAGTATAAAAGTACTTGAAATGTGCTGTACATCCATCACAATATGTTTAAGCATTAATATGACCTGAATTATATTATAATTCTCTGAAAATTGACCATTCTGCCTAATAAGTAATTTTACTTAATACTTTAGGTATATTTAGCTGTTAATACTTTGGGTTCTCTTTTGTTTCTTTCAGTGCTGATGGGTCCATTAACTCCATCAGTGGCTCTGCCACAGCAAAAGACCCCTCTGAGCCTGCCAAGCTGCAGGTCTCCTTCTTTGAGAGTAAGAACATCTAACTTATTCCAAACCTGCAAAGATTGCTCTTCAGATGTAGATTCATACCAATTTAGAAAAATGTGTTCACTCGACTCTCCTGTCCCTTTACACCTCCAGACGCTCCCCCCGCTCCTTACTGGGTGCTGTCCACCGACTACGACAACTACGCTCTGGTCTACAGCTGCACCGACCTCGCCGTGCTGCATGTGGACTTTGTCTGGATCATGAGCAGACATCCCACCCTGCCCGAGGAGACCCTCGAGGAGCTGCACAGCACGCTGTCCTCCATCGGAGTCAAAGTGGACAAGCTGCTCACCACCAACCAGGATGCAGCTTACTGCAGCGCCATGAACCAGTAAACAGACTGAGAGGGGCCTGATGAAGTCTAACGGCCTACAGATCGTGTGTGTTTCTTGTGATTGTACTTCTCACTGTGTCACATGCAAAGTCAATGCAATAAACTTGTTTAAACAGCAGTGCAGGTTTTAGTTTTCTGTCCTTTATGTGGTCTCTGGTGGTCTCTACAGTATTGATAACTGATTAACTCTGTTTTGTTTTCACACTCTTACAATGTCTCTTTGGTTAATGGGTTTATTGCTAAGAGCCAGAAAGTTTGTCAGTAATCTGCACAATCGTCAATATTTTGTCTAAAGTGCACGTTTAACAAATGTTAGAAGCTAATTAAGCTAACTTGATATGCTGTTAAATGTACAGTAATAGTAGATGTTCTCATTTGTAAATGATTAGTCCTTACTGGATCTTTTACTACCAATTTACAATTGTAAACAAACTGTAAAAGAGTTGTTTTAAAGAGGCAAGTTTTTGCATATAAATAGTATTAATTAGGATTCTATGACTTAATAGTGTATTATTGTAACGGGGGCGGGGTATGGATCCAGAAGCAGTACAACGGACACTATCATTTATTCCCAGACAGAAGACACACAGTTAAACGGTCTCCAATTTACCAGGGCAGAGGCAAGGCAAGAATCTCGTGGTCGGGGACAGAAGGCTGAGTTGTCTAACAGTCCAAACAGGCAGGGACGTCAACGGGAAAACAGTCAATTCAGTTTATTTTGTATAGCCCCAAATCACAAATTTGCCTTGGAGGGCTTTACAATCCGTACACATAAGACATCCCTGTCCCAGGACCTCACATCGGATCAGGAAAAACTCCCCCAAATAAAGATAGTAAAAAACCCTTTCACAGGGAAAAAAGGAAAAAATCCTTCAGGAGGGCAACAGAGGAGGATCCCTCTCCCCGGATGGACAGAAGCAATAGATGTCATGTGTACAGAATGATTAACGTAACAGTTACAGCACATTCAATGAATATGACAGAAATTATTCATACGAGTAGTAGGCCTGCACCACAATCCATGTCAGCAGAAGGAGGTAGAGAGGAGGGGCATCAGCCATGGCACGAGGCAGGACCGGCTCCAGAATTCAATTCATGGCATCATCTAATCAGGGGGTAAACGCTGGAAAGTGGGGCATAATGCAGAGAACGGTCTGGCAGTGTGTGTGTGTGTGTGTGAAGCTGGGCCTTATATACCAAAGGGAGTAGGTGCAGCAAAGTGGGCAGGTGAGAGTGAATAAGATGAGAAACAGGTTCACTGCATTAACTTATTAGGTGGGAGATAGAATGGCAGGAGAGAAGAGAAGTGAACTGTGACAATTATTTTACATTAGAAAAACTTTGGAGGCAGAAATCCCAGTTGCAGTTCTTTGGACTTAACTGGACAAAGAAGTTGTGTGCGTTTCATACAGATTATTAAAATTTTATGAAATGCGAGTTGTAGTATTTATTTGCCTTTGTAGTTTAGAATAAGCCCTGTGGGTCTAAAGACAAAAACACACCACAACATGCATTACTTTTTACAGGTTTATTGCATTGACTTTGAATACGGTATCTACAGAGCGGTGAGGC